>OY997268.1:151991916-152526916 GCA_963921465.1 Triticum timopheevii
TTGGTTTTTCGTGGCTACAGAGGCTTGCGACGGCGGAACATCTGATCTAGGTTAACTTTCGGGGGTTTCTGAATATATATATATATATATATATATATATATATATATATATATATATATATATATATATATATGTAGGATTTTTCAGTGTTGGAATCACGCGAAGATAGACCTTAGGGGCCCCACCACCCACTAGGGTGCCAGGGGGTGGCGCACCCTGGTGTCTTGTGGACAGCAGGGGCCCCGCTCTGGTGGTTCTTTGCTCCATTATTTATCTTTTCTTCCAAAACAATCATCAAAAAGTATTGTCACAAAAGATTTTCATTGGACCCGATGCACTAGGTATTACACCTAGATCGGATATGAACTCCTTCATCCAGACTCCTTCATTTGCTGCTTCTGAAGCAACTATGTACTCCGCTTCACACGTAGATCACGCCACGACGCTTTTCTTGGAACTGCACCAACTGACAGCTCCACCATTCAAAATAAAGATGTATCCAGTTTGTGACTTAGAGTCATCCGGATCAGTGTCAAAACTAGCATCGACGTAACCATTTACGATGAGCTCTTTGTCACCTCCATAAATGAGAAACTTATTCTTTTTCATGTACTTCAGGATATTCTTGACCGTTGTCTAGTGATCCACTCCTGGATTGCTTTGGTACCTCCCTGCCAGACTTATGGCAAGGCACACATCGGGTCTGGTACACAGCATAGCATACATGATAGAACCTATGGCTGAGGCATAGGGAATGACTTTCATTTTCTCTCTATCTTCTACAGTAATCGGGCATTGAGTCTGACTCAATTTCACACCTTGTAACACAGGCAAGAACCCGTTCTTTGACTGATCCATTTTGAACTTCTTCAAAACTTTATCAAGGTATGTGCTTTGTGAAAGTCCTATCAAGCGTCTTGATCTATCTATATAGATCTTGATGCCCAATATATAAGCAGCTTCACCGAGATCTTTCATTAAAAAACTCTTATTCAAGTATCCTTTTATGCTATCCAAAAATTCTACATCATTTCCAATCAAAAACATGTCATCCACATATAATATTAGAAATGCTATAGAGCTCCCACTCACTTTCTTGTAAATATAGGCTTCTCCGAAAGTCTATATAAAACCATATGCTTTGATCACCTCATAAAAGTGTATATTCCAACTCTGAGATGCTTGCACCAGTCCATAGATGGATCGCTCGAGCTTGCACACTTTGTTAGCACCTTTAGGATTGAGAAAACCTTCTGGTTGCATCATATACAACTCTTCTTTAAGAAATCCATTAAGGAATGCAGTTTTGACGTCCATTTGCTAGATTTCATAATCATAAAATGCGGTAATTGCTAACATGATTCAAACATACTTAAGCATCACTATAGGTGCGAAAGTCTCATCGTAGTCAACTCCTTGAACTTGTCGAAAACATTTTGCGACAAGTCGAGCTTTATAGAAAGTAACATTACCATCAGCGTCAGTCTTCTTGTTGAAGATCCATTTATTCTCTATGGGTCGCCGATCATCGGGCAAATCCACCAAAGTACACACTTTGTTCTCATACATGGATCCTATCTCAGATTTCATGGCCTCAAGCCATTTATCAGAATCTGGGCTCATCATAGCTTCTTCATAGTTCGTAGGTTCGCCATGGTCTAGTAACATGACTTCCAGAATAGGATTACCGTACCACTCTGGTGTCGATCGTGTTCTAGTTGACCAACGAGGTTTGGTAGTTACTTGATCTGAAGTTTCATGATCATCATCATTAGCTTCCTCTCTAGTTGGTGTAGGCATCACGGGAACCGATTTCTCGGATGAGCTACTTTCCAAATTGAGAGAAGGTACACTTACCTCATCGAGTTCTACTTTCCTCCCACTCACTTCTTTCGAGAGAAACTCCTCTAGAAAGGTTCCATTCTTGGCAACAAAGACCTTGCCTTAGGATCTGTGGTAGAAGGTGTACCCAATTGTTTCCTCAGGGTATCCTATGAAGACACACTTCTTTGATTTGGGTTTGAGCTTATCAGGCTGAAGCCTTTTGACATAAGTGTCGCAACCCCAAACTTTAAGAAACGAAAACTTAGGTTTATTGCCAAACCACAGTTCATACGGTGTCGTCTCAACGGGTTTAGACGGCGCCCTATTTAACGTGAATGCAGCTGTCTCTAATGCATAACCCCAAAACGATAGTGGTAAATCGGTAAGACACATCATTGATCGCACCATATCTAATAAAGTATGGTTACGATGTTCAGACACACCATTAGGCTGTGGTGTTCCAGGTGGCGTGAGTTGTGAAACTATTCCACATTGTTTTAAATGAAGGCCAAACTCATAACTCAAATATTCGCCTCCGTGATCAGATCGTAGAAACTTTATTTTCTTGTTACGATGATTATCCACTTCACTCTGAAATTCTTTGAACTTTTCAAATGTTTCAGACTTGTGTTTCATTAAGCAGGTATACCCATATCTGCTCAAATCTGAAGGTTGGAAAATAACGATACTCGCCGCGTGCCTCAACACTCATCGGACCACATACATCGGTATGTATTATTTCCAATAAGTCATTCGCTCGCTCCATTTTTCCGAAGAACGGAGTTTTAGTCATCTTGCCCATGAGGCATGGTTCGCAAGTATCAAATGATTCATAATCAAGTGATTCCAAAAGTCCATCTACATGGTGTTTCTTCATGCGCTTTACACCAATATGACCTAAACGGCAGTGCCACAAATATGTTGCACTATCATTACCAACTTTGCATCTTTTGGCATCAATATTATGAATATTCTATCACCACAGTTGATATTCAACAGAAATAGAACACTCTTCAAGGGTGCATGACCATAAAAGATATTACTCATATAAATAGAACAACCATTATTCTTTGATTTAAATGAATAACCGTCTCGCACTAAACAAGATCCAGATATAATGTTCATGCTCAACGCTGGCACCAAATAACAATTATTCAGGTCTAAAACTAATCAGGAAGTTAGATGTAGAGGTAGCATGCCGACGACGATCACATCGACCTTGGAACCATTCCCGACGTGCATCGTAGATACGTCTCCAACGTATCTATAATTTTTTATTGTTCCATGCTATTATATTATCTGTTTTGTATGTTTAATGGGCTTTATTATATACTTTTATACTATTTTGGGACTAACCTATTAACCGGAGGCCTAGTCCAAATTGTTGTTTTTTGCCTATTTCAGTGTTTCACAGAAAAGGAATATCAAACAGAGTCCAAACGGAATGAAACCACCGGGAGAGTCATTTTTGGAACAAACGCAATCCAGGAGACCTGGAGTGGATGTCAAGAAAGCAACAAGGTGGCCACGAGGCAGGAGTGTGCGCCTAGGGGGGTAGGCGAGCCCCCCACCCTCGTGGGCCCCTCGTGGCTCCCCTGACCGACTTCTTTTTCCTATACATACTCATATACCCTGAAAACATCTGAGAGCACCACGAAACCCTATTTCCACTGCCGCAACCTTCTGTACCCGTGAGATCCCATCTTGGGGCCTTTTTCGGCGCTCTGCCGGAGGGGGAATCCATCAGGGAGGGCTTCTACATCAACACCATAGCCTCTCGGATGAAGTGTGAGTAGTTTACCTTAGACCTTTGGGTCCATAGTTATTAGCTATATGGCTTCTTCTCTCTCTTTGGATCTCAATACAAAGTTCTCCTCGATCTTCTTGGTGATCTATTAGATGTAATTCTTTTTGCGGTGTGTTTGTCGAGATCCAATGAATTGTGGGTTTACGATAAAGATTATCTATGAACAATATTTGAATCTCCTCTGAATTCTTTTATGTATGATTGAGTTATCTTTGCAAGTCTCTTCGAATTATCAGTTTGGTTTGGCCTACTAGATTGATCTTTCTTGCCATGGGAGAAGTGCTTAGCTTTGGGTTCAATCTTGTGGTGTCCTTACCCAGTGACAGAAAGGGTTGCAAGGCACGTATTGTATTGTTGCCATCGAGGATAAAAAGATGGGTTTATATCATATTGCATGAGTTTATCCCTCTACATCATGTCATCTTGCTTAATGCGTTACTCTGTTCTTTATGAACTTAATACTCTAGATGCATGCGAAAAAGCGGTCGATGTGTCGAGTAATAGTAGTAGATGCAGAATCATTTCGATCTACTTGTCGCGGACGTGATGCCTATATACATGATCATGACTAGATATTCTCGTAACTATGCACTTTTCTATCAATTGCTCGATAGTAATTTGTTCACCCACCATAATACTTATGCTATCTTGAGAGAAGCCACTAGTGAAACCTATGGCCCCCGGGTCTATTTTCCATCATATAAGTTTCTGATCTATTTTATTTCGCAATCTTTACTTTCCAATCTATATCATAAAAATACCAAAAATATTTATCTTATATCTCTATCAGATCTCACTTTTGCAAGTGGCAATGAAGGGATTGACAACCCCTTTATCGCGTTGGTTGCAAGGTTCTTATTTGTTTGTGCAGGTACGAGGGATTTGAGTGTAGCCTCCTACTGGATTGATATCTTGGTTCTAAAAAACTGAGGGAAATACTTGCGCTACTTTGCTGCATCACCATTTCCACTTCAAGGGAAAACCAATGCATGCTCAAGAGGTAGCAAGAAGGATTTCTGGCGCCGTTGCCGGGGAGGTCTACGCACAAGTCAAGACATACCAAGTACCCGTCACAAACTCTTATCCCTCGCATTACATTATTTGCCATTTGCCTCTCGTTTTCCTCTCCCCCACTTCACCCTTACCGTTTTATCCGCCCTCTCTTTCCTGTTCGCCTCTTTTTTGCTTGCCTCTTGTGTGCTTGTGTGTTGGATTGTTTGTCACGATGGCTCAAGATAATACTAAATTGTGTGATTTTCCAATACCAACAACATTGATTTCCTTAGCACTCCGATCGCATCTCTTACCAATGATGAATCTCGTGAAATTAATGCGGCTTTGTTGAATCTTGTCATGAAAGATCAATTCTTTGGCCTTCCTAGTGAAGATGCCGCTACTCATCTAAACAACTTTGTTGATTTGTGTGATATGCAAAAGAAGAAAGACATGGATAATGATATTATTAAATTGAAGCTATTTCTGTTTTCGCTTAGAGATCGTGCTAAAACATGATTTTCGTCTTTGCCTAAAAATAGTATTGATTCATGAAATAAGTGCAAAGATGCTTTTATCTCTTAGTATTTTCCTCCCGCTAAGATCATCTCTCTTAGAAATGATATTATGAATTTTAAGCAACTTGATCATGAGCATGTTGCACAATCTTGGGAGAGGATGAAATTAATGATTCCAATTGCCCTACACATGGATTAAATTTATGGATGATCATACAAATTTTTTATGCCGGATTGAATTTTGCTTCTAGAAATCTTTTAGATTCGCCCACGAGAGGCACTTTTATGGAAATCACTTTAGGATAAGCTACTAAACTCCTAGATAATATTATGGTTAATTATTCTCAATGGCACACCGAAAGATCTACTAGTAAAAAGGTTCATGCGATAGAAGAGATTAATGTTTTGAGTGGAAAGATGGATGAACTTATGAAATTGTTTGCTAATAAGAGTGCCTATTGATCCTAATGATATGCCTTTGTCTACTTTGATTGAGAATAATAATGAATCTATGGATGTGAATTTTGTTGGTAGGAATAATTTTGGTAACAACGCGTATAGAGGAAAATTTAATCCTAGGACGTTTCCTCGTAATTCCTCTAATAATTATTGTAATTCCTACAACAACTCTTACTGATTAGTGTTAAGGAGTTTATGATTTCTCAAAAGAATTTCAATGCTGTGCTTGAAGAAAATTGCCTAAGATTGATGAATTGGCTAGGAACGTGGATAGAATTTCTCTTGATGTTGATTCTTTGAAACTTATAACTATTCCACCTAAGCATGATATCAATGAGTCTCTCAAATCTATGAGAATTTCATTGATGAGAGTAAGGAAATAACCGCTAGGATGCGTGCTAAGAAAGATTGCTTTGTAAAAGCGTGTTCTTCTAGTTTTCATGATAATAGGGATGAAGATCTAAAAGTGATTGATGTGTCCCCTATTAAATCTTTGTTTTGCAATATGAATCTTGATAATTATGGGACTGGAGATGAGTCAACTTTAGTTAAAAGGCGTCCCATGATTTGGAGTTTTTAGATCTTGATGCAAAAATTGGTAAAAGTGGGATTGAAGAGGTCAAAACTTTACATAGCAATGAACCCACTATTTTGGATTTCAAGGAATTTAATTATGATAATTTTTCTTTGATAGATTGTATTTCCTTGTTGCAATCCGTGTTAAATTCTCCTCATGCTTACAGTCAAAATAAGGCTTTTACTAAACATATCGTTGATGCTCTAATGCAATCTTATGAAGAAAAGCTTGAATTAGAAGTTTCTATCCCTAGAAAACTTTATGATGAGTGGGAACCTACTACTAAAATTAAAATTAAAGATCATGAATGCTATGCTTTGTGTGATTTGGGTGCTAGTGTCTACATGATTCCAAAAACTTTGTGTGATGTGTTAGGTTTCCGTGAATTTGATGATTGCTCTTTAAACTTGCACCTTGCAGATTCCACCATTAAGAAACCAATGGGAAGGATTAATGATGTTCTTATTGTTGCAAATAGGAATTATGTGCTCGTAGATTCTATTGTTCTTGATATAGATTGCAATCCTTCATGTCCTATTATTCTTGGTAGACCTTTCCTTAGATCGATTGGTGCAATTATTGATATGAAAGAAGGAAATATTAGATTCAAATTTCCATTAAAGAAAGTCATGGAACACTTTCCTAGGAGGAAAATAAAATTACCTTATTAATCTATTATGAGAGCCACCTATGAATTGAATACCAAAGATGGCAATACTTAGATTTATTCTTGCTTTTATGCCTACCTAGGGGCGTTAAACGATAGCGCTTGTTGGGAGGCAACCCAATATTATTTTTGTTCTTTGCTTTTTGTACCTTAGTAATAAAGAATTCATATAGCCTCCTATTAGATGTGATTTTGTGTTTTAATTAGTGTTTGTGCCAAGTAAAACCTTTAGGATAACCTACGGTGATAGTTAATTTGATCTTGCTGAAAAAAGAAACTTTTGCACGCACGAGAATACTTTTCATAATTCACAGAAACGTGATTTTCAGTTGATTCTTTTTGCAGAAGTTTGATAGACAAATTACCTAGGACTTCCTAATTTGGTAGAATTTTTGGGGTTCTAGAAGTATTCTAGAGTTACAGATTTCTACAGACTGTTCTATTTTTGACAGATTCTGTTTTTCGTGTGTTGTTTGCTTATTCTGATGAATCTATGGCTAGTATCGGGGGGTGGGGGGTGGGTGGGTATGAACCTTAGAGAAGTTGGAATACAGTAGGTTTAACACCAATATAAATAAAGAATGAGTTCATTACAGTACCTTAAAGTGGTGGTTTGTTTTCTTGCACTAACGGAGCTCATGAGATTTTCTGTTGAGTTTTGTGTTGTGAAGTTTTCAAGTTTTGGGTAAAGATTTGATGTATTATAGAATAAGGAGTGGCAAGCGCCTAAGCTTCATGATGCCCAAGGCACCCCAAGGTAAAATTCAATGACAACCAAAAGCCTAAGCTTGGGGATGCCCCGGAAGGCATCCCCACTTTCGTCTTCGTCTATCGGTAACTTTACTTGAGGCTATATTTTTATTCACCACATGATATGTGTTTTGCTTGGAGCATCTTGTATGATTTGAGTGTTTGATTTTTAGTTTACCACAATCATACTTGCTGTACACACCTTTTGGGAGAGACACACATGAATCGAAATTTATTAGAATACTCTATGTGCTTCACTTATATCTTTTGAGCTAGATAATTTTGCTCTAGTACTTCACTTATATCTTTTTAGAGCACGGTGGTGGTTTTATTTTATAGAAGTTATTGTTCTCTCATGCTTAACTTATATTATTTTGGGAGTCCTTTAGAACAACATGGTAATTGCTTTGGTTAAAATTTTAGTCCTAAAATGATGAGCATCCAAGATAGGTATAATAAAAACTATCATATAAAGTGCATTGAATACTATGAGAAGTTTGATACTTGATGATTGTTTTGAGATATGAGGATGGTAATATTAGTGTCATGCTAGTTGAGTAGTTGTTAATTTGAGGAATACTTGTTTTAAAAGTTTGTGATTCCCGTAGCATGCACGTATTGCGAACCATTATGTGATGAAGTTGGAGCATGATTTATTTATTGATTGTCTTCCTTATGTGTGATCGCGCGATGGTTAACTCCTACCAACCCTTCCCCTAGGAGCATGCGTGTAGTACTTTGTTTTGATAACTTGTAGATTTTTGCAATAAGTATATGAGTACTTCATGACTAATGTTGAGTCCATGGATTATACGCACTCTCACCCTTCCACCATTGCTAGCCTCTCTTGTGCCGCGCAACTTTCGCCGGTATCATACACCCACCATAGACCTTCCTCAAAACATCCACCATACCTACCTATTATGGCATTTCTATAGCCATTCCGAGATATATTGCCATGCAACTTTCCACCGCTACGTTTATTATGACACGCTCAACCATTGTCATATTGCTTGGCATGATCATGTAGTTGACATCGTATTTGTGGCAAAGCCACCATTCATAATTCTTTCATACATGTCACTCTTGAATCATTGCATATCCCGGTACACCACCGGAGGCATTCACATAGAGTCATATTTTGTCCTAAGTATTGAGTTGTAAGTAAATAAAAGTGTGATGATCTTCAGTATTAGAGCATTGTCCCATGTGAGGAAAGGATGATGGAAACAATGATTCCCTCACAAGTTGGGATGAGTCTCTGGACTTTATGAAAAATAAAAGAGGCCAAAGAAGCCCAAATTAAAAAAAGAGGCCAATGAAGCCCACCAAAAAATGAGAGAAAAAGAGAGAAGGGACAATGTTACTATCCTTTTACCACACTTGTGCTTCAAATTAGCACCATGATCTTCATGATAGAGAGTCTCCTATGTTGTCACCTTCATATGCTAGTGGGAATTTTTCATTATAGAACTTGGCTTGTATATTCCAATGATGGGCTTCCTCAAATTTCCCTAGGTCTTTGTGAGCAAGCAAGTTGGATGCACACCCACTTAGCTTCTTTTGATGAGCTTTCATACACTTATAGCTCTAGTGCATCCGTTGCATGGCAATCCCTACTCACTCACATTGATATCTATTAATGGGCATCTCCATAGCCCGTTGATACACCTAGTTGATATGAGACTATCTTCTTTTTTTGTCTTCTCCACAACCGCCATCCTATTCCACCTATAGTACTATGTCCATGGCTCACGCTCATGTATTGCGTGAAGATTGAAAAAGTTTGAAAATACTAAAGTATGAAACAATTGCTTGGATAAAACATGATTACTTTGTTAGTATGCTTGAAGTATTATTACTATTATGTCAACATTAAACTTTTGTCTTGAATCTTTTGGATCTGAACATTCATGCCATAATAAAGAAAATTACATTGAGAATTATGCTAGGTAGCATTCCACATCAAAAATTCTGTTTTTATCATTTACCTACTCGAGGACGAGCATGAATTAAGCTTGGGGACGCTTGATACGTCTCCAACATATCTATAATTTTTTGATTGTTCCATGCTATTATGTTATCTGTTTTGGATGTTTAATGGGCTTTATTATATACTTTTATAATATTTTTGGGACTAACCTATTAACCGGAGGCCCAGTCCAAATTGCTGTTTTTGCCTATTTCAGTGTTTCACAGAAAAGGAATATCAAACAGAGTCCAAACGGAATGAAACCGTCGGGAGAGTCATTTTTGGAACAAACGCAATCTAGGAGACTTGGAGTGGACGTCAAGAAAGCAACAAGGCGGCAACGAGGCAGGAGGGCACGCCCAGGGGGTGTAGGCGTGCCCCCCACCCTCGTGGGCCCCTCGTGGCTCCCCTAACCGACTTCTTTCGCCTATATATACTCATATACCCTGAAAACATCCGAGAGCACCACGAAACCCAATTTCCACCGCCGCAACCTTCTGTACCCGTGAGATCCCATCTTGGGGCCTTTTCCGGCGCTCTACCGGAGGGGGAATCGATTACGGAGGGCTTCTATATCAACACCATAGCCTCTTAGATGAAGTGTGAGTAGTTTACCTCAGACCTTCGGGTCCATAGTTATTAGCTAGATGGCTTCTTCTCTTTCTTTGGATCTCAATACAAAGTTCTCCTCGATCTTCTTGGAGATCTATTCGATATAATTCTTTTTGCGGTGTGTTTGTCGTGATCCGATGAATTGTGGGTTTATGATAAAGATTATTTATGAAATTTGAATCCCCTCTGAATTCTTTTATGTATGATTTGTTATCTTTGCAAGTCTCTTCGAATTATCAGTTTGGTTTGGCCTACTAGATTGATCTTTCTTGCAATGGGAGAAGTGCTTAGCTTTGGGTTCAATCTTGTGGTGTCCTTTCCCAGTGACAGCAGTGGCAGCAAGGCATGTATTGTATTGTTGCCATCGAGGATAAAAAGATGGGGTTTATATCATATTGCTTGAGTTTATCCCTCTACATCATGTCATCTTGCCTAATGCCTTACTCTGTTCTTATGAACTTAATACTCTAGATGTATGCTGGATAGCGGTCGATGTGTGGAGTAATAGTAGTAGATGCAGAATCGTTTTGATCTACTTATTGCGGACGTGATGCCTATATACATGATCATGCCTAGATATTCTCATAACTATGCACTTCTCTATCAATTGCTCGACAGTTATTTGTTCACCCACCGTAATACTTATGCTATCTTGAGAGAAGCCACTGGTGAAACCTATGGGCCCCGGGTCTATTTTCCATCATATAAGTTTCCGATCTATTTTATTTTGCAATCTTTAATTTCCAATCTATACCATAAAAATACCAAAAATATTTATCTTATTATCTCGATTAGATCTCACTTTTGCAAGTGGCCGTGAAGGGATTGACAACCCCTTTGTCGCGTTGGTTGCAAGGTTCTTATTTGTTTGTGCAGGTATGGGGGATTTGAGTGTAGGCTCCTACTGGATAGATACCTTGGTTCTCAAAAACTAAGGGAAATACTTACGCTACTTTGCTGCATCACCCTTTCCTCCTCAAGGGAAAACCAACGCATGCTCAAGAGGTAGCAATCGTCTCCTCATCATAAACCAATTTTTGTTTAATTCGTAGCTCCTATTTCGAGTTACAAATGTGAGCAACCGAACCAGTATCAAATACCCAAGCGGTACTACGAGCATAAGTAATGTACACATCAATAACATGTATATCAAATATACCTTTGTTGACTTTGCCATCCTTCTTATCCGCCAAATACTTGGGGCAGTTCCGCTTCCAGCGACCAGTCCCTTTGCAGTAGAAGCACTCAGTTTCAGGCTTGGATCCAGATTTGGGCTTCTTCCCGGGAGTGGAAACTTGCTTGCCATTCTTCTTGAAGTTCCCCTTCTTTCCCTTGCCCTTTTTCTTGAAACTAGTGGTCTTGTTACCATCAACACTTGATTCTCCTTCTTGATTTCTACCTATGCAGCTTTGAGCATTGCGAAGAGCTCAAGAATTGTATTTTTCATCCCTTGCATATGATAGTTCATCACGAAGCCTTTATAGCTTGGTGGCAGTGATTGGAGAACTCTATCAATAACACTATCATCTGGAAGATTAACTCCCAGCTGAGTCAAGTAATTATGATATCCAGTCATTCTGAGTATGTGTTGACTGACAGAACTGTTCTCCTCCATCTTGTTGCTATAGAACTTGTTGGAGACTTCATATCTCTCAACTCGGGCATTTGCTTGAAAGATTAACTTCAACTCTTGGAACATCTCATATGCTCCATGACATTCAAAACATCTTTGAATTCACGATTCTAAGTCGTAAAGCGTGGCACACTAAACTATTGAGTAGTCATCAGATCGAGCTTGCCAGACGTTCAAAACATCTGCATCTGCTCCTGCAGCAGGCCTTTCACCTAGCGGTGCATCAAGGACATAATTCTTCTATGCAGCAATGACGATAATCCTCAAGTTACGGACCCAGTCCGTGTAGTTGCTACCATCATCCTTCAACTTAGGTTTCTCTAGGAACACATTAAAATTCAAGGGAACGATAGCACAGGCCATTGATCTACAACACAGATATGCAAATACTATCAGGACTAAGTTCATGATAAATAAGTTCAGTTAATCAAATTACTTAAGAACTCCCACTTAGATAGACATCCCTCAAGTCATCTAAATGATACATGATCCAAATCAACTAAACCATGTCCGATCATCACGTGATATGGAGTAGTCATCAATGGTGAACCTCTCTATGTTGATCATATCTACTATATGATTCACGTTCGACCTTTTGGTCTCCAATGTTCTGAGGCCATGTCTGTACATTCTAGGCTCGTCAAGTTTAACCCGAGTATTCCGCATGTGCAAAATTGTCTTGCACCCGTTGTATGTGAACGTAGAGCCTATCACATCCGATCATCACGTGGTGTCTCAGCACGAAGAATTGTCGCAACAGTGCATACTCAGGGAGAACACTTATACCTTGAAATTTTGGTTAAGGGGTCATCTTATAATGCTACCGTCGTACTAAGCAAAATAAGATGCATAAAGATAAACATCACATGCAATCAAAATATGTGACATGATATGACCATCGTCATCTTGTGCTTTTGATCTCCATCTCCAAAGCATCGTCATGATCTCCATTGTCACCGGCTCGACACCTTGATCTCCATCGTTGCGTCGTGGTCGTCTCGCCAATTATTGCTACTACAACTATCGCTACGGCTTAGTGATAAAGTAAAGCAATTACATGGCATTTGCATTTCATACAATAAAGAGACAACCACAAGGCTGCTGCCGGTTGCTGATAACTTTTACAAAACATGATCATCTCATACAATAACGTATATCACATCATGTCTTGACCATATCACATCACAAGCATGCCCTGCAAAAACAAGTTAGATGTCTTCTACTTTGTTGTTGCAAGTTTTACATGGCTGCTATGGGCTTCTAGCTAGAACCGTTCTTACCTACGGCACAAAAACCTCAACGGTGATTTATTAAGTTTGTTGTTTTAACCTTCAACAAGGACCGGCCGCAATCAAATTGGATTCAACTAAAGTAGGAGAAACAGACACCTGCCAGCCACCTTTATGCAAAACTAGTTTCATGTCTGTCGGTGGAACTGGTCTCATGAACGTGGTCATGTAAGGTTGGTCTGGGCCGCTTCATCCAACAATATCGCTGAATCAAAATAAGACATAGGGTGCAGGACGGTGTGGTGACCATGTTGGTGAAGAACAATCTCCGCAGGGCTTCACCTAAGCACTACGGAAACTATGATGGAGGATAAACTAGAGGGGGCGGGGTTGCCCGCACACGGCTTGGTGAATCTTGATGTGTCTTGGGTGCTAGCCCTGCCCCTCTATTTATATGTTGCGCCGTGGGGTCAAAACTTGGAGTAAAAGCCTCCTCAAAGTCGATTTTACCTGAAAGGCAAGAGTCCTTCTCAGACTCCAGGACCAGACGCCAGTTTCCTGGCGTTTGGACCCAGACGCCAGGGACCCTGCCGTCTGTCCCCTGGACTCCGCAAAACTTCCTTTTCCGCTTTCCAAAACCTTCGTGGGCTTTCCCCTTTGGCCCAAATAAAGTGTTCTCGTACCCAAATATTTCGGGAAACATCCGGAACCCCTTCCGGTGAAGTCCAGAGACCAAACACTATTATCCCATATATCAATATTCACCTCCGGACCATTCTGGAGCTCCTCGTCATGTCCGTGATCTCATCCAGGACTCAAAACAACATTCGGTCACCAACATACATAACTCATATAATACTATATCCTCAACGAACGTTAAGCATGCAGACCCTACTGGTTTGAGAACTATGTAGACATGACCGAGACAGCTCTTTGGTCAATAACCAATAGCGGAACCTGGATGCTCATATTGGCTCGCACATATTCTACGAAGATCTTTATCGGTCAGACCGTTATGACAACATACATTAATCCCTTTGTCCATCGGTATGTTACTTGCCCGAGATTTGATCGTCGGTATCCTCATACCTAGTTCAATCTCATTACCGACAAGTCTCTTTACCCGTTCCATAATACATCATCCTGCAACTAACTCATTAGTCACTTTGCTTGCAAGGCTTCTTATGATTTGCATTACCAAGAGGGCCCAGAGATACCTCTCCGATACTCGGAGTGACAAATCCTAATCTCGATGTATGCCAACCCAACAAACACCTTTGGAGATACATGTAGAGCATCTTTATAGTCACCCAGTTTCATTGTGACATTTCATAGCACACAAGGCATTCCTCCGGTATCCGGGAGTTGCATAATCTCATAGTCAGAGGAATATGTATTTGACATGAAGAAAGCAATAGCAATAAAACTGAAGATCATTATGCTAAGCTAATGGATGGGTCTTGTCCATCACATCATTCTCCTAATGATGTGATCCCATTCATCAAATGACAAAACATGTATATGGTTAGGAAACTTAACCATCTTTGATCAACGAGCTAGTGTAGTAGAGGCTTACTAGGGACACAATATTTTGTCTATGTATCCACACATGTATCAAGTTTCCGGTTAATACAATTCTAGCATGAATAATAAAGATTTATCATGAAATAAGGAAATATAAAATAATAACTTTATTATTGCCTCCAGGGCATATTTCCTTCAATGAAAAATCGCTGCACGCGCAATGCTTTCTTGCCACGTGTCCGTGTATTGTTTGGGGCCTAACCAACGTGCCCAGCCACACGTATGGCTCAGGCCTGGGGCTTCTGTCGGGGCACACAAACAGTGATATATGTTGCCCCCTGACTTGTGCACAGACAGCAAAGCCACCAACGCGGTAGAATTACAACATCCAAGACCAAGACCAAGCATAAGAGATCAGCTCTTTGAAGAATCAGAGTGCAGATCAAGAAGACCAAGTCAAGATAGACGAGAAAGATGTCGCTAAGGGAAAAACCTCCCTTTTCGGGCAGGAGAGCCTAGCGAGGGTGAGGTTGCCCCAAAAACAAGCCTCCAGACCGCCCCGGCAGGCTTGTCGGGCAGAGCAAGGGCGGGTTACCCCACCAAGGATTCACCGCTCCACCTCACCACGACGCAAGTCGTCGATCAGTGCGGTGTCAAGCCCCCAAGTGACTAAGTGGTTGTTTCCTGCGACATGGCAGCCACTTCCTACAGAAAACACCTCCAAATGACACCCGTCGTGAGACGTGTCAAGCAAGCAGGCGTGAAGCTGGCAAAGCAGCCTGGCAAGGCTTGCCAGGCACGCTGTGATGTGACACTAAGCGGGGGATTTAATGCGCTCTGTCCGCCTGCAAAATTAGGTATGATAGCACTGTTTGCCATTTACACAAAGACTGATTTGCCATTGTGGTGACCCCTTGCTCTATAAAAGGAGGCCCATGGCAACCGTAGAAAGGGTTCGGGGATTTGGCCATTCGGGTCCTCATACGCGCGTAGCCACTCTCGCCCCGAGGCAACCCTGCCGGGCAAGAGCGCCACACATTCCGCCATTATCCACCAATAAATCCACCAAAGCAGGAGTAGGGTTTTACGCCTCGCGGCAGCTCAAACCTGGGTAAAACTGCCCGTGTGATCTCTGTCATGCTGTGTTGCGCTTCTCCGCTCTTTGTGCAACATGACCATCCCCCTGCCAAACCAAAAGAGGCTTACGGCCCCATAGGTGGCCGTGGTTTCCCACGACAACCGTCATTGTAAATCCATGCTGCAGTTTCAATATGACATCCATGGAGTCATCAACAAAGTAAAGCCCAAGATTTCCTTCTACTCCTGTTCCTGTAAAGCAAGGGATGTACTGCTCGAAATGAAAATTAAGATCGTAAATTAGATATATTGAAATAACAGAGCAAGATGCAAATATGGGAGTAACTGATAGAACATATCAATATATAGACGGAAGCAAAGTACAACAATATATAATTAAAAATAGATAATGTAACAAAGATTTGATTCAAATATGAGAGTAACTAAATGAACAATACATCATATATTTGCCTAATATAGGGGGGGTCAGCTTCGACATTTAGGCTGCACGTGGCACCATACCTTTTATCCAAATGTAGCAACAGACGGTATATGTTCACAAATTTAGGCCATGCCGACAGTGGTAGGTTGAGATTGAACATACCGAGTGCTCCCTGAAGTCATCCAGAATGGTGGATAGAACTTCGTTTCTGACTGTCCACGACCACATTTTCCCAATTTGTGCTCGCCACTATGGACACATGAATGAACACCCACAAATCAGCTAGAACAAAAATGAGTCCACGGTGATTTCCACTGGTTGATTAACAGTGATGGACGAACTGCCATAAGAGATGAGTGAATATTTCGTTATGTTGATTATCTTCTCCATGAGAAAAATCCCCGGCCCAATCCCGCAGAAAACCCCAATCAACCAGAGTCTAGAGTGTCGGTGCAGATAGGCAGCAGAAAGCTGTAGGGGCAAAATCATGTGCCCTTTGGAGCGCGACCTCTGCCCGCCGACAACAGCCGTCGAGCTTAGGGTGGTCGCTGCGATAGTAGTTGATGAGGTGCAGAGTTGCAGAGGAGTCCGCGGTGAGTGGGTGGGGACGAAGTGGACGAGGGTTTTCTTTTTTCCTTTTGCATGTGTGGGTGAACACACACGGTTCACAGAGGCGACGGAGATGAATCATGTGCGGTAGTAAATCACCGAGATTGAAGGGGAATCCAAATTTCTTTGTCCTTTTTCCATGAGTTTTTTTCTACGATGAACATAAACCTTGCAAACCACCGTGTTCTAATTTGGCACTTTTCCAGGTTCATTTATAATATTTAGGGGATTATGTGCATTTTCTAGGCATTAATGCACATAATTCAAATTCAAACAATCGGTGCATGAAAAGGTGCACCAGAACGGTCTGGAAAACCATGATCGTGCTATTTAATAAATTCTCATGCCTTTTACAAGGAATGGGCAGATATTTCAAGGAAATGTGTTGCAATAGTCAACCATAAACGCGTCGTTTACTGGGTTAACAACTATACAAAAATGAAATGCATGCTTGGAAAACATGACGCCTGGCGTGGTGCCATGGTATGGCTTCACGATGCCCTGGTAAAAAATTGAGAATGTTTGCCTCATGTCGTCATGCACGCCATTCAGAAATTGAACCATCACCGAGGAACATTCATGGTTTCGAGGGGCAAATCAACAAGATTGAAGGGGTCGGGAATCAAAATTTCCTTCCTAGCTTGTCATTCAGTTTTTCTACAATCAACATACCCCCTCGAATGCAACATGTTCAAATTTGACAATTTTTCGGGCTCATTTACCATATTTAGCGGATTATGTGCATTTTCTAGGCATTAATGCACATAATTCAAATTTGAACAATCGGTGCATGAAAAGGTGCACAAGAATGGTCTGGAAAACCATGCTCGTGCTATTTAGTACATTCTCATGCCTTTTACAAGGAATGGGCAGATATTTCAAGGAAATGTGGGGCAATAGTCAACCATAAATGCGTCGTTCACTGGGTTAACAACTATACAAAAATGAAATGCATGCTTGGAAAACAAGATGCCTGGCGTGGTGCCATCGTATGGCCTCACCGTGCCCTGGTAAAAATTTGAGAATGTTTGCCTTACGTCGTCATGCACGCCTTTCATAAATCCAAACATCACCGAGGAAATTTGATGGTTTCGAGGGGGAAATCACCAAGAGTGAAGGGGGATCCAAATTTCCTTTGCCCTTTGTCCATGAGTTTTTTTTACGATGAACACACACCCTGCAAATCGTTGTGTTCAAATTTGGCACTTTTCCGGGTTCATTTACCATATTTAGGGGATTATGTGCATTTTTAGGCATTAATGCACATAATTCAAGTTGAAACAATCGGTGCATGAAAGGTTGCACAAGAACGGCCTGGAAAACCGTGATCGTGCCATTTAGTAAATTCTCATGCCTTTTACAAGGAATGGACATATATTTTAATGAAATGTGTGGTAATAGTCAACCACAAATGTTTGTTTATTGGGTTTTCAACTATAGAAAAAATGAAATAAATGCTTGAAAAACATGATTCCTGGCATGGTGCCATGGTATGGCCTCACCATGCCCTGGTAAAAAATTGAGAAGGTTTGGCTTATGTTGTCATGCACGCCCTTCATAAGTCAAACCATCACTGAGGAAGTTTCATGCTTTCGAGAGGGAAATCACCAAGATTGAAAGGGAATCCAAATTTTATTCATTCTTTGCCCTGGAGTTTTTTAAGATGAACATACACCCTGCAAATCACCATGTTCAAATTTGGCATTTTTCCGGGCTCATTTACCATATTTAGGGGATTATGTGCATTTTCTAGGCATTTAGCGCATATAAATCCAATCCAGCTACAGCTGCACGGGTGTGATGTGAGGGACGTGGATTGCCGTTTGATCGCGGCGCATCCTACAGTGCACACGCGTGATCCGCGTGGCTGGGGTTCCAGCCAATCATAATGCAACACACAATAGGCTCACACTGTTTCCGGAGGCGATGGAGATGAACCGTCTGCGATAATGAACGAGCAAAATTTTAAGGGACAAATTTCCTTTGTCGTTTGTCGTTGAGCTCTTAAAAACCACCACATTGTACGGCTGCCCGACCCCTCCGTCCCAGAGCTCTCTCCAAGCGTTGTTCATGGCACAACGTCCCACGGTAACTGGTAAGGAAGAAATGGCATCCCACCACGCCGCGTTCCTCGCTGCCCGCGACCGCACACATGGTAAGGAAGCGATGGCATCGCGCCGCGCCGAGTTCATCGCCGCCGGCGGCCACACAGTTATGTGGGCGGACTTTGAGGTCGACATGACCGAATGAGCGGTGGATCTAGAGGCGGCCAAAGCCACAAGAAAAGAGAGTCCTGTCGCCGCAAGAAAGAAGAGGTCGCACACCATGCGTAGAAGAGCTTGGCGGAGATTGAAGCACGGTGGGCTGCCGCCTACAAGGCTGGGAAGGAGAACGTCGACGTCTGGCCAGCATGCCCTGATGGCAGCACGTGAGAAGTAGTTAGTGCGTGTGTTGCCCGTAGTCTTAGAGGAAATTACCAGTTGTACTTTAAGTTTGTACTATCTATTATTAACGTACAATGTCGGTAAGTGCATGCTTTGAGGGCTTTGAGCATTGATTTTTGAAATTAGGTGCGGTTGGAGATGCTGATAGATATAAGAATTATTAGAAGATCACAAAACACATGGTTTCTATGGCGTACCCGTGCGCGTTTTTTTGCGTTAATGATCCATAAGTCAGTTACCTGTGCGATGTTTCCAAATAAACCAGGCATACCATTGATGTCTGCTAGAACTACGTCGGTATTTCCCCAAAGAGGAAGGGACGATGCAGTATAGCAACGGTAGGTATTTCCATCAGTGATGAGACCAAGGTTATCGAACCAGTAGGAGAACCTCCTAACACCACGTAAACAACACCTGCACACAAATAACAAATACTCGCAACCCGACGTGTTGAAGGGGTGGTCAATCCCTTTCGGATACGGTGCCTCAAGTAGGCAAGATAACATGAGATAAATGTGGTAGATAGGATAAATAGATCGCGGAACAAATAAATTGCAGCAATGTATTTTTGTATTTTTGGTTTAATAGATATGAAAATAAAAGCAAAGGAAAATAGATCGCAAAGGCAAATATGATGAGAAGAGACCCGGGGGCCGTAGGTTTCACTAGGGGCTTCTCTTAAGAAAAATAGCAAACGGTGGGAAAACAATTACTATTGGGCAATAGATAGAACTTCAAATAATCATGACGATATCTAGGCAATGATCACTATATAGGCATCACGTCCAAGATTAGTAGACTGACTCCTGCCCGCATGTACTACTATTACTCCACACAGCTACCGCTGTCCAACATGCATCTAGTGTATTAAGTTCATAGAAAAACGGAGTAATGCAATAAGAACGATGACATGATGTAGACAAAATCTTTTTATATAGAAATAGACCCCATCTTGTTATCTTTAATAGCAACGATACATATGTGTCGTTTCCCTTTCTGTCACTGGGATCAAGCACCGTAAGATCGAACCCATCACAAAGCACCTCTTCCCATTGTAAGATAAATAGATCAAGTTGGCCAAACAAAACCCAAATATTGGAGAAGAAATACGAGGCTATAATGAATCATGCATATAAGAGATCAAAGAAGACTCAAATAACTTTCATGGATAAAACATAGATCTGATCATAAACTCAAAGTTCATTGGATCCCAACAAACACACCGCAAAAAGACTTACATCATATGGATCTCCAAGAGACCATTGTATTGATAATCAAGAGAGAGAGAGAGAGAGAGAGAGAGAGAGAGAGAGGAAGCCATCTAGCTACTAACTACGGACCCGTAGGTCTACAAAGAACTAATCACGCATCATCGAAGAGGCACCAATGGACATGATGAACCCCTCCGAGATGGTGTCTAGATTGGATCTGGTGTTTTTGGACTCTGCGGCGGCTGGAATTGATTTTCGTCGACTCCCCTAGGGTTTCTGGAATATTGGGGTATTTATAGAGCAAAGAGGCGGTGCGGGAGGCCAACGAAGAGGACACAACCCACCGGGGCGCGCCTGGGCCCCCAGGCGCACCCTGGTGGCTTGTGCTCCCCTCGGAGCTCCCTTCAGGTGCCTTCCTAGCCCACTGGATGTATTCTGGCCCAAAAAAATCCAAAAAAAGTTTTGCTGCGTTTGGACTCCATTTGGTATTGATTTTCTGCAATGTAAAAAACATGCAGAAAACAGCAACTGGCACTGGGCACTATGTCAATAGGTTAGTACCAAAAAATGATATAAGTTGACTACAAAATGATTGTAAAACACCCCAGAATGATAATATAACAGCATGGAACAATAAAAAATTATAGATACGTTGGAGACGTATCAGCATCCCCAAGCTTAATTCTTGCTCGTCCTCGAGTAGGTAAATGATAAAAATAGAATTTTTGATGTGGAATGCTGCCCAACATGTTCATCACATTTCTTTTCTTTATAGCATGGACATTTGGACTTATACGGTTCAAAGCAATAGTCTAGTTTTGACACGAAGACTTTAATACTCAAGCATACTTACAAGCAACCATGTTTTTTAAAATATCAACACTAAAGCAAGTTATCCCTAGCCCGTTATGCTCAACCATCGATTCATTCATGAAACACACTCAAATATTAGCTACACCCAATGCTCAAATACGATCATAGTGCCCCTTATTGGTGCTTTATAAGAGAAGATGTAGACTCAAATTCAAAATAAAAATTGCATAAAGTAAAAGAAAGGCCCTTCGCAGAGGGAAGTATGGATTTGTAGAGGTGCCAAAGCTCAAAGCAAAAATTGAGAGATAAAAACATTTTGGGAGCATACTTTTCCCACCAACAAAAATGACTTAGAACTCCCAACACATTCCATGCTAGATGCATCATAGGCGGTTTCCAAACAGAAAATAAAGTTTATTCCTTTTTCCACCATTACTTTCACTTTCCATGGCTAATCGTATCCACGGGTTCCCTCCATACCAACACTTTCCAATGAATTTATTATTTGATAACATAAAGTAAATTCATTTTTCATTTCGGGACTGGGCATCCTAATACCTTTGTCGTACTCTCGTGCAATGACAAGTGAATAAACACTCATCGTGAGAATAACACATCTAGCATGGAAAATATTGGCCACCCCTCACTGCCTCGCGAGTGGTAGAGCACACAAAAGAGAAATTTATTTTGAAAATTAGAGATGGCATATGCAAATTTGCTTCGAACGGCATGGAAATACCGCATATAGGTAGGGGTAGTGGACTCATATGGCAAAACTGGTTTAAATGGTTTTGGATGCACAAGTAGTGATCATACTTAGTGCTAAATGAAGGCTAGCAAAAAGATTGAGAAGCGACGGATACGTCTCCAACGTATATATAATTTTTGATGTATTCATGCCATGTTTATAATATTTTTACATGATTTTGGTATGATTTGGTTAGAACTAACCCGGACTAACGCTGTTTTCAGCAGAACTACCATGGTGTTGTTTTTGTGCAGAAATAAAAGTTCTCGGAATGCGCTGAAAATCAACGGAGATTTTTTTGGAAAATATAAAAATACTGGAACAAAAAGCTACCAAAGGGGAGTCCCATGGGCCCCCCGAGGGTGGAGGGCGCGCCCCCTAGGGCATGCCCCCTGCCTCGTGGACTCCCTGTGGGGCCCCTGATGTGAAACTGAAGCCAACCCCTCCTATAAATCCCCAAACTTCCAGAACATAACCTAGATTGGGAGTTCTGCCTCTGCAAGCCTCTGTAGCCACCAAAAACCAAACGAGACCCTGTTCCAGCACCCTATCGGAGGGGGATCCATAACCGGTGGCCATCTTCATCATCCCGGCGCTCTCATGACAAGGAGGGAGTAGTTCACCCTTGGGACTGAGGGTATGTACCAGCAGCTATGTGTTTGATCTCTCTCTCTCTCTCTCTCTCTCTCTCTCTCTCTTTTGTTCTTGATTTTGACATGATCTTGATGTACCACGAGCTTTGCTACTATAGTTGGATCATATGATGTTTCTCCCCTCTACCTTCTTATAATGGATTAAGTTTTCCCTTTGAAGTTATCTTATCGGATTGAGTCTTTAAGGATTTGAGAGCACTTGATGTATGTCTTGTGTGGGATACCCATGGTGACAATGGGGTATTCTATTGATCCACTTGATGTATGTTTTGGTGATCAATTTGCGGGTTCCGTGACCTAGGGAATATATGCATAGGGGTGGGCACACGTTTTCGTCTTGACTCTCCAGTAGAAACTTTGGGGCACTCTATGAGTACTTTGTGTTGGTTTGAATAGATGAATCTGAGATTGTGTGATGCATGTCGTATAATCATACCCACGGATACTTGTGGTGACATCGGAGTATCTAGGTGACATTAGGGTTTTGGTTGATTTGTGTCTTAAGGTGTTATTTTACTATGAACTCTAGGGTTGTTTGTGACACTTACAGGAATAGCCCAATGGATTGATCGGAAAGAATAACTTTGAGGTGGTTTCATACCCTACAATAATCTGTTCGTTTGTTCTCTGCTATTAGTGACTTTGGAGTGACTCTTTGTTGCACGTTGAGGGATTGTTATATCATCTAGTTATGATATGTTTGTTGAGAGAACTTGCACTAGTGAAAGTATGAACCCTAGGCCTTGTTTCTAAGCATTGCAATACCGTTTCTGCTCACTTTTGTTACTTGCTACCTTGCTGTTTTTATATTTTCAGATTACAAAAACCTATATCTACTGTCCATATTGCACTTGTATCACCATCTCTTCGACGAACTAGTACACCTATACAATTTACCATTGTATTGGGTGTGTTGGGGACACAAGAGACTCTTTGTTATTTGGTTGCAAGGTTGTTTGAGAGAGACCATCTTCATCCTACGCCTCCCATGGATTGATAAACCTTAGGTCACACACTTGAGGGAAATTTGCTACTGTCCTACAAACCTCTGCACATGAGGCCCAACAACGTCTACAAGAAGAAGGTTGTGTAGTAGACATCAAGCTCTTTTCTGGCGCCGTTGCCGGGGAGGTGAGTGCTTGAAGGTATATCTTTAGATCTTGCAATCGAATCTTTTTGTTTCTTGTTTTATCACTAGTTTAGTTTATCAAAGAAAACTACAAAAAAATGGAATTGATGGTGCCTCATATGCTTCAGCTTTTTAATGTCTTTCATGAAAATACGGATTCCGATAATTGTGCTCAATTGCTAGAGGAAGAATGCATTAAAATGTTTGGCATAAAATCTTTGTATGATGAGCATGATTGCAATGTTGTTATTTTAATTTTTTTGAATATCCATGATGCTGATGATATGCAAAGCCGCAAGCTTGGGGATGCTATGTTTGATGAAGATGATATTTTTAGTCCCCCAAGTTTTGATGAGAATATTTATTATGATGAAAGCATGCCTCCTATTTATTATGATTATATTGATGAAAGTGAGTTTGGAAGAGTGTCAACTTTAGGATGTAATGATCCCACTATTTTAGAGGGTGTTGAATATTATTATAATGATAAAATTGGATTTGGAGAGGTCGTGACTTTATTTAATGATGAATCCACTATTTCGGAAGAGGTTCCAATTGATTATGAGAACAGATTTGCTACTATGATGATTATTGTGATGACATGTATGCTATAAAGATTAATGATAACCATGAAACTTGTCATCTTGATTTAAATTTTCAATTGCATTATGCCTCACATCATAGTTATTTTTTTGAGTTTGCTCCCACTACTATTCATGAGAAGAAATTTGCTTAGGTGGAGAGTAATAAAATTTCTATACTTGTAGATCATGAAAAGAATGCTTTATGTGCTAAGTAAATTAGTTTTTACAATTCACATAAATGCGCTTTTTATCTAATTCTTTTTGATATGGATTGGTACGCAAATTTGTAAGGTTTTCCTAATTTGGTAGAATTTTTGGAGTTACAGAAGTACTCGAGAGTTACAGATTACTACAGACTGTTCTGTTTTTGACAGATTCTGTTTTCTATGTGTTGTTTGCTTATTTTGATGAATCTATGAGTAGTATCGGAGGGTATGAACCATAGAGAAGTTGGAATACAGTATATATTACACCAATATAAATAAAGAATTAGTTCACAACAGTACCAAAGTGGTGATTTTATTTACTTATACTAACGGAGCTTATAAGTTTTCTGTTAAGTTTTGTGTTGTGAAGTTTTCAAGTTTTGGGTAAAGATTTGATGGACTATGGAATAAGGAGTGGCAAGAGCCTAAGCTTGGGGATGACCAAGGCACCCCAAGGTAATATTTCAGGACAACCAAGAGCCTAAGCTTGGGGATGCCCCAGATGGCATCCCCTCTTTCGTCTTCGTTCATCGGTAACTTTACTTGGAGCTATATTTTTATTCACCACAAGATATGTGTTTTGCTTGGAGCGTCATGTGATTTTATTTTGTTTTGCTTGGTGTTTGAATAAAATATTAAGATCTAAAATTCTTAAATCTAGAGAGTCATCACATAAGTTACATAATTATTCAACTACTCATTGATCTTCACTTATATCTTTCGGAGTAGTTTGTCATTTGCTCTAGTGCTTCACTTATATCTTTTTAGAGCACGGCGGTAGTTTTATTTTGAAGAAATAGATGAACTATTATGCTTCACTTATATTATTTTGAGAGTCTTAAATAGCATGGTAATTTTCTTTGGTTATGAATTTAGTCCTAATATGATGGGCATCCAAGAGGGATATAATAAAAACTTTCACATAAATTGCATTGAATACTATGAGAAGTTTGATTCTTTATGATTGTTTTGAGATATGAAGATGGTGATATTAGAGTCATGCTAGTAGAGTAGTTATAAATTTGATAGATACTTGTGTTAAAGTTTGTGATTCCCGTAGAATGCACGTATGGTGAACCATTATGTGACAATGTTGGAGAATGATTTATTTATTGATTGTCTTTCTTATGAGTGGCGGTCGGGGACGAGCGATGGCCTTTTCCTACCAATCTACCCCCCTAGGAGCATGCACGTTTTACTTTATTTCGATAACTAATAGATTTTTGCAATAAGTATGTGAGTTCTTTTTGACTAATGTTGAGTCCATGGATTATACACACTCTCACCCTTCCACCATTGCTAGCCTCTCTAGTACCGCGCAACTCTCGCCGGTACCATACACCCACCATATATCTTCCTCAAAACAGCCACCATACCTACCTATTATCGCATTTCCCTAGCCATTTCGAGATATATTGCCATGCAACTTTCTACCATTCCGTTTATTATGACACGCTTCATCATTGTCATATTGCTTTGCATGATCATGTAGTTGACATCGTATTTGTGGCAAAGCCACCTTTCATAATTCTTTCATACATGTCACTCTTGATTCATTGCACATCCCGGTACACCGTCGGAGGCATTCATATAGAGTCATATTCTGTTCTAAGTATCAAGCTGTAATTCTGGAGTTGTAAGTAAATAAAAGTGTGATGATCTTCATTATTAGAGCATTGTCCCATGTGAGGAAAGGATGATGGGGACTATGATTCCCCCACAAGTCAGGATGAGACTCCGGACAAAAAAAAGAGGCCAAAAAAAGAGAAGGCCCAAAAAAAGAAAAAATGAGAGAAAAAGAGAGAAGGAGCAATGCTACTATCCTTTTACCACAATTGTGCTTCAAAGTAGCACCATGATCTTCATGATAGAGAGTCTCCTATGTTGTCACTTTGATATACTAGTGGGAATTTTTCATTATATAACTTGGCTTGTATATTCCAATGATGGGCTTCCTCAAAGTGCCCTAGGTCTTTGTGAGCAAGCAAGTTGGATGCACACCCACTTAGTTTCTTTTTGAGCTTTCGTACACTTATAGCTCTAGTGCATCCAACAACAACAACAACAACAAAGCCTTTAGTCCCAAACAAGTTGGGGTAGGCTAGAGGTGAAACCCGTAAGATCTCGCAACCAACTCATGGCTCTGGCACATGGATAGCAAGCTTCCACGCACCCTTGTCCATAGCTCGCTCTTTGTCGATACTCCAATCCTTCAGGTCTCTCTTAACGGACTCCTCCCATGTCAAATTTGGTCGACCCCGCCCTCTCTTGACATTCTCCGCACGCTTTAGCCGTCCGCTATGCACTGGAGCTTCTGGAGGCCTGCGCTGAATATGCCCAAACCATCTCAGACGATGTTGGACAAGCTTCTCCTTAATTGGTGCTACCCCAACTCTATCTCGTATATCATCATTCCGGACTCGATCCTTCCTCGTGTGGCCACACATCCATCTCAACATACGCATCTCCGCCACACCTAACTGTTGAACATGTCGCCTTTTAGTCGGCCAACACTCCGCGCCATATAACATTGCGGGTCGAACCGCCGTCCTATAGAACTTGCCTTTTAGCTTTTGTGGCACTCTCTTGTCACAGAGAATGCCAGAAGCTTGGCGCCACTTCATCCATCCGGCTTTGATTCGATGGTTCACATCTTCATCAATACCCCCATCCTCCTGCAACATTGACCCCAAATACCGAAAGGTGTCCTTCCGAGGTACCACCTGGCCATCAAGGCTAACCTCCTCCTCCTCACACCTAGTAGTACTGAAACCGCACATCATGTACTCGGTTTTAGTTCTACTAAGCCTAAACTCTTTCGATTCCAAGGTTTGTCTCCATAACTCTAACTTCCTATTTACCCCCGTCCGACTATCGTCAACTAGCACCACATCATCCGCAAAGAGCATACACCATGGGATATCTCCTTTTATATCCCTTGTGACCTCATCCATCACCAATTCAAAAAGATAAGGGCTCAAGGCTGACCTCTGATGCAGTCCTATCTTAATCGGGAAGTCACCGGTGTCGACATCACTTGTTCGAACACTTGTCACAGCATTATCGTACATGTCCTTGATGAGGGTAATGTACTTTCCTGGAACTTTGTGTTTCTCCAAGGCCCACCACATGACATTCCGCGGTATCTTATCATAGGCCTTCTCCAAGTCAATGAACACCATATGCAAGTCCTTCCTTTGCTCCCTATATCTCTCCATAAGTTTTCGTACCAAGAAAATGGCTTCCATGGTCGACCTCCCAGGCATGAAACCAAACTGATTTTTGGTCACGCTTGTCATTCTTCTTAAGCGGTGCTCAATGACTCTCTCCCATAGCTTCATTGTATGGCTCATCAGCTTAATTCCACGGTAATTAGTACAACTCTGAACATCCCCCTTGTTCTTGAAGATTGGTACTAATATACTCCGTCTCCATTCTTCTGGCATCTTGTTTGCCCGAAAAATGAGGTTGAAAAGCTTGGTTAGCCATACTATCGCTATGTCCCCGAGACCTTTCCACACCTCAATGGGGATACAATCAGGGCCCATCGCCTTGCCTCCTTTCATCCTTTTTAAAGCCTCCTTCACCTCAGACTCCTGGATGCGCCGCACAAAACGCATGCTGGTCTCATCAAAGGAGTCGTCCAGTTCAATGGTAGAACTCTCATTCTCCCCATTGAACAGCTTGTCGAAGTACTCCCGCCATCTATGCTTAATCTCCTTGTCCTTCACCAAGAGTTGGCCTGCTCCGTCCTTGATGCATTTGACTTGGCCAATATCCCTCGTCTTCCTCTCCCGGATCTTAGCCATCTTATAGATGTCCCTTTCACCTTCCTTCGTGCCTAACCGTTGGTAGAGGTCCTCATATGCCCGACCCCTTGCTTCACCAACAGCTCGCTTTGCGGCCTTCTTCGCCATCTTGTACTTCTCTATGTTGTCTGTACTCCTATCCAGGTATAGGCGTCTGAAGCAATCTTTCTTCTCTTTAATCGCCTTCTGGACATCATCATTCCACCACCATGTATCCTTATCTTCTCTTCTCCTTCCCCTGGACACTCCAAACTCCTCCGAGGCCACCTTACGAATGCAAGTCGCCATCTTCATCCACACATTGTCCGCATCCCCTCCTTCCTCCCAAGGGCCCTCCTTAATTACCCTCTCCTTGAACACCTGAGCTACCTCCCCCTTGAGCTTCCACCACTTAGTTCTAGCGACTTTGGCACGCTTATCCCGCTGGACACGAATCCGAAAGCGGAATTCAGCAACCACCAGCTTATGCTGGGGTACAACACTCTCTCCAGGTATCACCTTACAGTCTAGGCACGCATGCCTATCTTCTCTTCTCGAGAGGATGAAATCAATCTGGCTAGAGTGTTGGCCACTACTAAAAGTCATCAGATGTGATTCTCTCTTTCTAAAGAGGGTGTTAGCTACAATCATGTTGTAGGCTAGAGCAAAGCTTAAGACATCTTCTCCTTCTTGATTCCTGATGCCATAGCCAAAGCCCCCATGCGCCCCATCAAAACCTGTGTTAGATGTGCCCACGTGGCCATTGAGGTCTCCTCCTATGAAGAGCTTCTCACCAATCGGTACACTCCTAACCATGTCCTCCAAGCCTTCCCAGAACTCCCTCTTGGTGTTCTCATTGTGGCCTACTTGCGGGGCATACGCGCTGATAACATTGAGAACCAAGTCCTCAACTACCAGCTTGACCAGGATAATCCGGTCCCCACGTCTCTTGACGTCTACCACTCCATACTTGAGGCTCTTGTTGATCAAGATGCCTACGCCATTTCTATTTGCAGCCGTCCCCGTGTACCACAGCTTGAAGCCGGTATCCTCCACCTCCTTCGCCTTCTGTCCTCTCCATTTGGTTTCTTGGACGCAAAGGATATCAACACCTCTCCTCACCGCTGCATCAACTAGCTCCCGAAGCTTCCCTGTCAGAGACCCTACGTTCCAGCTACCTAAGAGAATCCTCCTAGGCTCGGCTAGCTTCCTTACCCTTCGCACTCGTCAAGTCAAATGCGAAGACCCTTGCTCATTTTCCACTACATCCGGGCGCCGATGTAGCGCGCCACTAAGGATGCGACGACCCGATCCTCGCTCACTTGCCACCGTATCCGGATCAAGATACGGCGCGCCACTTGAGGGGTGACGGCCCGGCCCTTGCCCATTTTCCACCACACCCGGGTTCCGATGTGGCGCGTCGCTGAGAGGGTTACGCCCCAACGAAAATCTTTTGGGTTTCATCTCCATAAGAGTGGCTATGTTTTTACGTTGGCTCGCCGAGCCTATCACAACCCTCCTCCTTTACCCGGGCTTGGGACCGGCTATGTTGAGACAACATAGGCAGAGTTTATAGCTCTAGTGCATCCGTTGCATGGAAATCCCTACTCACTCACATTAATATCTATTGATGGGCATCTCCATAGCCCGTCAATACGCCTAGTTGATGTGAGACCATCTCCCTCTTTTTTTCTTCTCCACAACCACCATATTCTATTCCACCCATAGTGCTATATCCATGGCTCACGCTCACGTATTGCGTGAAAGTTGAAAAAGTTTGAGAACATTAAAAGTATGAAACAATTGCTTGGCTTGTCATTGGGGTTGTGCATGATTTGAATATTTTTTGTGATGAAGATGGAGCATAGCGAGACTATATGATTTTGTAGGGATAGCTTTCTTTGGCCATGTTATTTTGAGAAGACATGATTGCTTTGTTAGTATGCTTGAAGTATTATTATTTTTATGTAAATATTAAACTTTTGTTTTGAATCTTTCGGATCTGAACATTCATGCCACAATAAAGAAATTACATTGATAAATATGTTAGGTAGCATTCCACATCAAAAATTCTGTTTTTATCATTTACCTACTCGAGGACGAGCAGGAATTAAGCTTGGGGATGCTTGATACGTCTCCAATGTATCTATAAATTTTTATGTATTCATGCCATGTTTATAATATTTTTACATGATTTTGTTATGATTTGGTTAGAACTAAACCGGACTGGCGTTGTTTTCAGCAGAACTACTGTGGTGTTGTTTTTGTGCAAAAATAAAAGTTCTCGGAATGCGCTGAAAATCAACGAAGATTTTTTGGAAAATATAAAAAATACTGGAACGAAAAGCTACCGAAGGGGAGTCCCGTGGGACCCACGAGGGTGAAGGGCACCCCCCTAGGGTGCGCCCCCTGCCTCGTGGACTCCCTGTGGGGCCCCCTGATGTGAAACCGACGCCAACCCCTCCTATAAATCCCCAAACTTCCAGAACATAACCTAGATCGGGAGTTCCGCCACCGCAAGCCTCTGTAGCCACCAAAAAGCAATCGGGGCCCTGTTCCGGCACCCTACCGAAGGGGGGATCCATCACTGATGGCCATCTTCATCATCCCGGCGCTCTCCATGATGAGGAGGGAGTAGTTCACCCTCAGGGCTGAGGGTATGTACCAGTAGCTATTGTTTGATCTCTCTCTCTCTCTCTCTCTCTCTCTCTCGTTCTTGATTTGGTACGATCTTGATGTACCGCGAGCTTTGCTACTATAGTTGGATCTTATGATGTTTCTCCCCCTCTACCTTCTTGTAATGGATTGAGTTTTCCCTTTGAAGTTATCTTATTGGACTGAGTCTTTAAGGATTTGAGAACACTTGATGTATTTCTTGCATGGGATACCCGTGGTGACAATGGGGTATTCTATTGATCCACTTGATGTATGTTTTGGTGATCAACTTGCGGGTTCCTTGACCATGGGAATCTATGCATAGGGGTTGGCACATGTTTTCGTCTTGACTCTCCGGTAGAAACTTTGGGGCACTCTACGAAGTACTTTGTGTTGGTTTGAATAGATGAATATGAGATTGTGTGATGCATATCGTAAAATCATACCCACAGATACTTGTGGTGACATTGGAGTATCTAGGTGACATTAGGGTTTTGGTTGATGTGTGTCTTAAGGTGTTATTTTACTACGAACTCTAGGGCTATTTGTGACACTTATAGGAATAGCCCAATGGATTGATCAGAAAGAATAACTTTGAGGTGGTATTGTACCCTACAATAATCTCTTCATTTGTTCTCCGCTATTAGTGACTTTGGAGTGACTCTTTGTTGCATGCTGAGGGATTGTTATATGATCTAGTTATGTTATCCTTGTTGAGAGAACTTGCACTAGTGAAAGTATGAACCCTATGCCTTGTTTCTAAGCATTGTAATATCGTTTTCGCTCACTTTTGTTACTTGCTACCTTTCTATTTTTATATTTTCAGATTACAAAACCTATATCTACCATCCATATTGCACTTGTATCACCATCTCTTCGCCGAACTAGTGCACGTATACAATTTACCATTGTATTGGGTGTGTTGGGGACACAAGAGACTCTCTGTTATTTGGTTGCAGGGTTGTTTGAGAGAGACCATCTTCATCCTACGCCTCCCATGGATTGATAAACCTTAGGTCATCCACTTGAGGGAATTTTGCTACTGTCCTACAAACCTCTGCACTTGGAGGCCCAACAACATTTACAACAAGAAGGTTGTGTAGTAGACATCAGCGACCGACCAAGAAACAAAAAAATCTCGTACCCAAGCATTAAGCATAAGTAACACCGAATAATGCACCACAAGTAGGATATAAATTTCATTGCATAACTATTTACTTTCGTGCTTGCATAGGGAATCACAAACCTTAACATCAATATTCTTACTAAAGCACAATTACTCATCAACATGACTCACATATCACATCATCATATCTCAAAACCATTACTAAGGATCAAGTTTATTTTGTCTAATGATCTTCATGAAAGTTTTTATTATATCCTCCTTGGATATCTATCACTTTGGGACTATTTTCATATGTTGCTTTTGATAAGCTCAAACAAATTTAAGTGAAGAACATGAGCATAAATTTTCTTTCTCTCAAGATAATCTAAGTGAAGCAAGAGATAATTTATTAAAAAAATTACTAACTCCCAAATAAATATAAGTGAAGCATGAGAGCATTTCTTCAAAATTGACAAAGCAGACTGTGCTCAAAAAGATATAAGTGAAGCACTAGAGCAATTCCATGGCTCTAAAAATTTAAGTGAAGCATAGGAGCAAGCATAGCATAATATTTTCCTATCTCAAAAAGGTGTTTCAGCAAGGATTCAAGACTTAAAACACAATGCAAAACAAGCAAAGACTCATATCATACAAGGCGCTCCAAGCAAAACTCATAATATGTGACGAGTAAAAATATAGTTCCAAGTAAATTACCGATGGTTGTTAGAAGAAAGAGGGGATGCCACTCAGGGGCATCCCCAAGCTTAGTTATTTGCTACTTCTTGAATATTATCTTGGGGTGCCTCGGGAATCCCCAAGCTTAGACTTTTGCTACTCCTTATTCCTTCATCAATCGTAAGATCACCCAAAACTTGAAAACTTCAATCACACAAAATTCAAAAAAACCTTCGTGAGATCCGTTAGTATAAGAAAGCAAACCACTACTACAAGTACTGTTGAAAAACCTATTAATATTTTATTTTTGCATTATATCTACCGTATACCAACTTTTCTATGGCAAAAAATCTTCAAAAAAACCATAGAATCATCAAAACAAGCACACAACGCAAAGAAAATAGAATCTGTCGAAAACAGAATAGTCTGTAGCAATCTGACTACTTCGAATACTTCTATAACTCCTATTTTTTTGAAAAATTAGGACCACATGAGTAATTTTTTTATTAATCTTCCTCAAAAAGTATCAACTCAAAAGCACTCTTCTAATAAAAATGAAAAATAATTTCGTGAGTGTAGCGACCAGACCTCAAACAGTCTGATCTCTGTGCTCAGTGTCATCCCTGGATCAGTAATGCTGACACCACACAGTACTTGAAGGATTTATAACAGAGTAGCAATCACACACTTATTACATCTAATGTCTCATAAGAGAACTTAATGAAATAAATATGGCTTAAGGCCATCTAAATACGATAACAGCGGAAGACTTGGAAGAATAAGCGAGTCCATCAACTCCAACGGCATCACTGAGTATAGAACCACGACCTAAGCACCTTACTCGTCGTCTGAAAAGTCTGCAACATGAAACATTGCAGCCCGAAAACGGGTCGGCACATGGAATATGCTGGCAATGTAACACATAGAGAATAACAATGGAATAAGCTATACTACATGCATATTTGGCTGGTGGAAAGCTCTATGGTTATAGTTGTGCGTAAAGCCAATTTTTCCCTACTACAAAGGAATAAATTTATTTAACTATCATGGTGGTTGTTAAACATTGAGAATGGTTGACAGCATTCTCAATCCCAATTAAAAGGTACTCATTAAATAACCCAACAACATTAATTAGAGTAACATGATGAGATTCATATGATATCCAAGTACTAGATACTCAAGATGTCCATAACCGGGGACACGGCTAACCATGATTAGTTTATACACTCTGCAGAGGTTTGCACACTTTTCCCCACAAGACTCGATCGCCTCCGTTGGATTTCTCGCACTACGTGATGTTTGAGAAACGGATGACCGAGACATAGTCTTTCGGAAGCGCTAGCACCTTACATAGGGTAGACCGGTACACCTACTTTCCCCTACATCTGCTAGTCTACCCGTAAGAGTTCGCACGACTTAATCAACTATGCCAGAGCCCATAATGGCTTGTGGCTGCACACATAAGTTTCTAGTTTGAAAAATCTTATGATCCCTTTGAGCCTGGGTGGCGGTCCGAAGAAAAACAGGCAAGTCCTGGAAACCAGGTGCCTCAATCCACCCAGATGTGTGTTTAAGTTGCCACCTTAATTAAACCATTAATTAACAAACTCACATCTGTCATGGATACACTCACCCAATCCACGTCTACTAGCATAGCATGGCATAAAGCAAACGTAGAAGTAACTCCCAGGGGTTTGAAAATAAAACAGGTAATAGGTACTACCTCAACTAATTCCCATAACCCACAATTTAATTAGATCCTAATCATGCAATATTTGAGGACTGATCTAATGCATAAAAACTGGGTATGAGAAAAGGTATGATCAAAGTGTTACTTGCCTTACTGATGATCCGTGAAACCTAGAGACTCGAAGTAACAGGCAGCGCACTCCGGGTATTCTATCACAGACAAACAAACAAGCATACAATAAGTACTCGTCTAATGCATAGGTAAAACTCAAATAGAATATCTAACCAGAAAGTTCAACTTAAGAACTCCGGTTTGCAAAAGAATCAAATCAAACGAAGCAACGGAAGTCAAACGGCAAAAGAAAACAGCTTCGTTTTACTAATCTGGATCTAAGTCAAATTTTACAGAAGCAAAAACTTGTTTAAGTTGGTTATTCGGAAAGAGGGTTTCGAGACGAAATTCCACGCACTTGAATCGCCTGATTCCGATAAACGAGCGAAAAGTTATACTAAAACAAAAAATCGGATCAGAAATCGCGATCAGAAAAATCACGGATTAAATCCGAGAAAAAGAAAAACGACGAACAGGTTAACGAACGAACGTTCGTTAACTAAATCTAATATGACCGAAAATAAAATGAACGAACGAGCGAACGTTCGCTAATTAAACTAAACCGAAAATATAACCGAAAATAAAAACGAAAAAAAACCGACGGAAAACCGATAGGTTTTCTAAAAAAACGGCGCGGAAAATGAGGCGGCGGCGAACCTCGGGTGGCAGGTCACGGCGGCGGCGGGCGGCGCCTGGCGCGGGGCTAGGGTTAGGGTTTCGGGCGGGGTGGGCCGGCGACGGCGGGCTGGGGGCGCGGGCGCGGCTGGTGGGCTGGGGGCGCTCGGGCGGCGGCTTTTATAAGCTGCCCCTGGGCGGAGTCCCGCTCGGGTACGGCCCGAAAAGCGGTTCGCGTTTTTTTAAATAATTACGCGCAGAAAATCAAACGAAAGAAATACTAAACGGACTCCAAAAATCCCGAAATAAATTTTCCCCGGCTTCTAAAATCAAGCCGGACAAGATGAACATTTATTTGGGGGCCTAAATGAAATTTTGAAAAACGCGCATTTTTCCTAATTCAAATAAAAAGGCGAAAAACTCCAAAATAAAATCTTATTTGATTTTTTTATTAAATCTTCATTATTTCCTTATTTGGGAAAGTCATTTTATTCCCTCTCTCAAATTTTGATAGTAGAAATAACTGAGATAAAATAAATAAAATCAAATGATCCTATTTTCAAAATTTGAGAAAACTCAAATATGAAAATAATGAAATCCCCAACTCTCTCTGTGGGTCCTTGAGTTGCGTAGAATTTCTAGGATCGAGCCAAAAATGCAACAAAATATGATATGCAATGATGATCTAAGTATAACATTCCAAATTGAAAATTTGGGATGTTACAAACCTACCCCCCTTAAGATGAAGCTTGCCCTCGAGATTCGGGTTGGCTAGAAAATAGGTGAGGGTGGGCCTTGAGCAGATCTTCCTCTCGCTCCCAGGTGGCTTCTTCCTCGGTGTGGTGGCTCCACTGAACTTTGCAAAACTTGATAACCTTACTGCGGGTAACTCGGCTGGCATATTCCAGAATCTTAACTGGTTTCTTTTCATAGGTCAAATCATCATTCAACTAAATCGCTTCCAGTGGCACTGTATCTCTCAGTGGTATATCAGCCATCTCTGCGTGACACTTCTTCAACTGAGAAACATGGAACACATCGTGAACACCTGACAATCCCTCGGGTAATTCCAACTTGTAGGCCACTTCTCCCATACGTTCCAACACACGATATGGTCCTACAAATCGGGGCGCTAGCTTTCCTTTAACTCCAAAATGCTTTACTCCTCGAAGCGGAGATACTCGAAGATAAACCCTGTCTCCGACTTCGTATGCTGTCTTCTTGCGTTTTGAATCCGCATAGCTCTTCTGCCTTGACTGGGCTACCTTGAGCCTATTGCGAATTAACTTTACTTTCTGTTCAGACTCCTTAATCAAATCCGGTCCAAACAACTGGCGGTCTCCAACTTCATCCCACAACAACGGGGTCCTGCACCTCCTTCCATACAGGGCTTCGAAAGGGGCCATTTTCAAACTGGATTGATAACTGTTGTTGTAAACTCTGCATATGGCAAGTTGTCATCCCAACTTGATCTGTAATCCAAGGCACAAGCTCTAAGCATATCCTCCAAAATCTGATTGACTCTCTCGGTCTGTCCATCTGTCTGTGGATGGAAAGCTGTGCTAAACTCCAGCCTGGTTCCCAATGTTTTGTGCAACTGCTTCCAGAACTTTGAGGTGAATTGGGTTCCTCTATCTGATACGATACTCCTCGGAACTCCATGCAAGCATACAATCCTGGTCATGTATATCTTAGCCAATTTGGCACTGCTGTAGGTGGTCTTTACTGGAATGAAATGGGCTACCTTCGTCAAATGATCGACTACAACCCAAATCGAGTCATAGCCTGAATGAGTCCTAGGCAATCCTGTGATGAAATCCATGCCTACTTTATCCCACTTCCTTTTGGGTATAGGCAATGGCTGTAACAATCCGGCTGGCTTCTGATGTTCTGCCTTCACCCTCTGACATACATCACAGACTGCTACATATTCTGCTATATCCTTCTTCATTCCGGTCCACCAGAAAGTATTCTTCAAATCCAAATACATCTTGGTATTTCCTGGGTGAATCGAATATGGTGAATCATGTGCCTCTTGCAAAATCAACTTCCTGATCCCTGGGTCATTGGGCACATAAACACGGTCTTCAAACCATAGGGTATCGTGTTCATCCTCACGAAATCCCTTAGCCTTCCCTTCGCTCATTTTCTCCTTTATAGAAGCAACTTCCTTATCTGTCTTTTGGGCTTCTCTGATTTTATCCATCAAAGTAGACTGAATCTCCAATGCTGCTACATAGCCTCTCAGAACTATTTCCAAACATAGCTCGTGAAGATCCTCGGCTAACTCCTTGGGTATTTCTCCCGTCATTAGTGTATTGATATGGCTCTTACGGCTCAATGCGTCTGCTACAATGTTAGCCTTTCCGGGATGGTAATGCAATCTCATATCATAATCCTTGATGAGCTCCAACCATCTCCTTTGTCTAAGGTTTAATTCCTTCTGCGTGAAAATGTACTTCAAACTCTTGTGATCCGTATACACCTCACAATGGTTTCCAATGAGGAAATGTCTCCACGTTTTCAATGCGTGCACTACGGCTGCTAACTCCAAATCATGAGTAGCATAATTCAACTCATGAGGCTTAAGCTGTCATGAAGCATACGAAGCAACTCTTCCCTCCTGCATAAGTACTGCTCCAAGTCCTCGACGTGAACCATCGCAATACACCTCATAATCCTTGGTCTAATCTGGCAGAATTAGTACTGGTGAGGTTACCAAACGTTTCTTCAACTCTTGGAAACTAGCCTCACACTCCTCAGTCCATATGAACTTGGTATCCTTCTTCAACAATTCTGTCATAGGCTTCGCACTCTTCGAGAAATTCTCAATAAATCTCCGGTAATATCCTGCGAGTCCAAGGAAACTCCTGATCTCTCCAACTGTTGTTGGTGCTTCCCAGTTTGTCACAGTGGCAACTTTAGTGGGGTCCACTATTATACCTTCTCCGGATATAACATGTCCGAGAAATCCAACTTCATTCAACCAAAACTCACATTTGCTGAACTTGGCATATAACTGATGTTCTCTGAGCTTCTCCAGTACCAATCGTAAATGTTCCTTATGTTCCTCTTCATTCTTCGAGTAAACCAAAATATCATCAATGAACACCACGCCGAACTTATCCAAAAACTCCATAAACACTTTGTTCATCATGTTCATAAAATAGGCAGGTGCGTTAGTCAGACCAAATGACATAACGGTATACTCATACAGCCCGTACCTAGTGGTAAAAGCCGTCTTAGGTATATCCTGCTCTCGAATCTTCAACTGATGGTACCCTGATTGCAAATCGATCTTGGAAAACACCTTAGCTCCTTGCAACCGATCAAACAGATCATTGATCATCGGTAGTGGGTACTTGTTCTTGATTGTTACTTCATTCAATCCGCGATAATCAACAACCATTCTTAACGATCCATCCTTCTTCTCCACTAGAAGTACTGGCGATCCCCAAGGCGAAGAACTTGGGCAAATAAAACCTTTGTCCAGCAACTCCTTAATCTGCTTCTTCATTTCCTCCAAATCTTGGGCTGGCATCCTGTACGGTCTCTTGGATATCGGCCCAGTGCCTGGCAGTAGTTCAATTAGGAACTCAATGTCTCTATCCGGTGGCATGCCTGGCAACTCTTCTGGAAATACATCGGGGAAATCCCTTACCACTGGTACTTCCTCCTGTACAACTCCTGATAAGAAATTTACATGTGCCCTCCGCGGCTCATGCCATGGTACATACTTGATTCTTCTTCCTTCTGGTGTCGTAAGCAAAATTTTCTTACTGGCACAATCGATGTTTCCTCCATACATCGACAGCCAATCCATACCAAGAATTACATCCAAACCTTGGGATTCCAGTATAATTAAATCCGTTGGGAGAACATGCCTTCCTATACTTAATGGCACCTGAAAGCATCCTTGACAGGCCATAAACTCAGCTCCCGGTGAACTTACTAGCATGGGTGTCTTAAGAGTCCGAGTGGGCAGGCTAAACTTATCCACAAATCCCCTTGATATGTATGAATGCGATGCACCAGTATCAAAAAGAACAACTGTAGTAAATGCCTTAACCAAAAACTTACCTATTACTGCGTCTGGCTGAGCTTCAACCTCCTCCACAGTAACGTGGTTCACTTGTCCTCTGTTGAAAGGGTTTGGCTTCTCTCCCGAGCTTCCATTGCCATTACCATTTTGGGCTTCTGGACATTCATTTGCATAATGCCCCGTCTTACGGCACTTATAACAAGTGATATGGCTCAGGTCTACCTTGGATGGTGTTGACGGGTTGGTGCGGTTTTGTCCATTGCTTCCTCCATTCCCGTTTCCATTCTTAGTGCCATTATGATTGTGCGAGCTACCACCTCCGTGAGTATGCTGAAATTGTCCTCCTGGCTTCGGGTAAAGCGTAGCTTCTGCTGAGCTCCAGAATTGTACTTCCCTTGTCCATACTTCCTCTTACGATTGTCAATCTGTTGCTGCTTTCCTTCAATCATAAGAGCACGATCTACTAACTCCTGGTAGTTATTGAAAGTGGCTACCATCAACTGCATGCTCAGCTCATCATTCAGTCCTTCTAGAAACTTCTCCTGCTTAGCTGCATCCATAGCAACGTCATCTGGGGCATAACGTGCTAACTTACTGAAATCATCCACATACTGGCCAACTGTCCATCCTCCTTGGCGTAAGTTGCGAAACTCACGCTTCTTCATGGCCTTAGCTCCTGCTGAAACATGGGCAGCACGGAAAGCTTGCTGAAACTGATCCCATGTGACAGTGTCTACAGGGTAAGTGGATGTAAAATTCTCCCACCATGCTGCTGCGGGTCCTTCAAGCTGATGTGCGGCAAACTTTACTTTTTCTCCATCTGTACATTCTGCAGTGGTCAACTCCCTCCCTATCTTACGGAGCCAATCATCTGCTACTATCGGCTCGGTGCTACTGGAAAACACCGGCGGATTCAGCCTTAAGAAACGAGCCAGATGGTCAACAGGTGGTGGTGGTGGGTTGTTGTTGTTGTTGTTGTTGCCTTGGTTCTGTACCAATGTTTGAATCAAGGCATTCTGCTGCTGAATCAACTGAGTGATCTCTGGCGGGAAAACAAATTCGGGGTCGCGTCTCGGAGGCATCTGAGGGTTTTATAGAAAAGACGAGAGTTAAGAATAGAATGAGGTCTAGTGAGAAAACACTACCCATATGCACATGAGACAAAAGCACACAATATCACTCCAATCAATTCAACAAGGGCATACAACGGTCTAACTATCGTTACAAAAGTGCTTGGACTAAGAATAATTTAAATGGGGGAAAAATCTACTACTGTTATGGTGGTCAACTAGAAAAACTGCTCCGATGAAGATTCCATGATATCTGCTCCAGCTTCATCAACATAGTCATCATCACTGTCGTCGGGATCCGAGTCGGTGTCGTTGATGATGATATAATTATCCGGACAAGTGGCTTCGTCATCTTCTCCTCTGGGTGCTGAACCTCCCATGAATACTCCAATCTTCTCCTTAAGGTCGCAGTTCTGTCTTACTAGAGCGACGATTTCTTCCATATAGTCTTTACGTGTAGCCTTGAGTTCCTCTTCTAGCTCCTTGACACTAGTAGAAAAAGGGTCAAATGTGCATCACATTAGTGCCGGTTTGTATTAGAGCCGGCACTAATGTATACATTAGTGCCGGTTCCAACGGCTAGCCGGGCCGCTCTCATTAGTACCGGTTCGTGGCTAACCTTTAGCACCGGTTCGTGCCACGAACCGGTACTAATGAGGGTGGTGGCAGGATGTTGTCAGTCTGGGCCCCCTCCAGCACCTTTAGTACCGGTTCGTGCCACGAACCGGTACTATAGGTCCTCCTACATATAAACCCTTCGTCCAGCTCGCTCTGTTCTTCCCCCTTTCCCCTCTCCTCTCCTCTCTGTTCTTCCTCTTCTCCCCTCGAGCTCATCACACATTTTGCCCAAAATTTGTCAAGATTTGAAGGCCCCCATCCATTCAAGTGATCACAAAGGTTAGCAACTTTGTCCTTTCATCTCTCATTGCTAGATTAGCTCTTCCCATGCTTTGTATAGTTACTAATTTGGGAGTTTAGTAATTTGGGAGGAAACCACCGTCGATTAGCTCTTCCCATGCTTTGTATAGCTCTTCCCATTCAAGTGATCACAAAGGTTAGCAACTTTGTCCTTTCATCTCTCATGTGCATATATATGTGCTAGTATTTTATTTATATGCAATTTGAGGTCAAAAATAACACTTAGTTTGCATATGTAGGTGTGGTTTACTTAGTGCCTTCTAAATCTCCGTCGTAACCACCGTCGATCGCCCGCACCGTCCCGTCACCGGCACCACCTTGTGGGAGCCTCTTGTTCATGAAATTTTATATAAAAAATTGATGTTTGTGTGATTTGGATATATAGTTAATCATGTAATAATTATCTTACCCGTACGTTGTTTGTTATACATAGTGCCATGGTTTTGATATCCGTCCCCGTCGGCCCTCGTCCTTGTTATGATTCGGATGTGGTATATTCTCTTTTAAAACTATTTGTTGCATTTCGTGTTTATGACAAATGATGCCCATCAAGTTGACATAGATATTTTTATCTAGGAGGTATGTGAACCAGAAATTCCAACCGACCCTATTGTCGAGAGGTTAAATTTAGTTGAAAGAGAAAACGAGTACTTGAAAGAAAAATTGAAAAGAATTGAGGGGGAGAAGATGGAATTGGAGTTGCATGTTGCCGATGTCGTCGATGATCACAAGATCAAGATGGAGAAAATGCGCTTGAAGAATAGAAAGATTAGAAAATATGCCATCGATAGTGAGGCTTGGTATCATTATGCTGTTGGATCAATTGTTACCTTAGTTGCGATCTTGATCGCATTTCTTGTTGCATTTAAATGCTTTAGCTAGAGAGTTATTTGTTTGTTGCATTTAAGTGTTGTACGAACTTTATGTATGAACTTGTATTAATTTGGTCTATTCGGTGTTGTGTAATGAAGATGAGCCGGCAATGGATGTACGATGGCCGATGCTCTCCCCAGTTCGTTGAGGGCGTGCATACTTTTCTGCTTGCGGCTGAGGCAAACAAGCAGGCGGATGGTTTTATGCCTTGTCCATGTGCTGGCTGTAAGAATGGTCACAATTACTCTACGTCAAGAACCATTCACGTCCACCTGTTTGAGTCCGGTTTCATGCCCCACTATAATGTTTGGACCAAGCACGGAGAAAGAGGGGTTATGATGGAAGACAATGAAGAAGAAGAGGACGACGACAGCTATCCTGGCCATGGGTTCCCTGAATACGATGATACAACAATGGGGGAAGAAGCTGAGCCGGTAATGCGGGAAGAAGCTGAGCCGGCAATGCGGGAAGAAGCTGAAGAAGAGGCATCAGATGAGCCCGTTGATGATCTAGGTCGGGCCATTGCCGATGCAAAGAGAAACTGCGCAAGTGATTTGGAGAAGAAGAAGTTGCAGCGCATGTTAGAGGATCACAAAAAATTGTTGTACCCGAATTGCGTAGGTGACAAGAAAAAGCTGGGCATCACACTGGAATTGCTGCAATGGAAGGCAGAGAATGGTGTATCTGACAAGGGATTTGGAAAGTTGCTGGTAATGATAAAGGATATGCTTCCAAAGGACAACGAATTGCCCGAGAGTACCTACGAAGCAAAGAAGGTTGTCTGCCCTCTAGGGTTAGAGGTGCAGAAGATACATGCATGCCCTAATGATTGCATCCTCTACCGCGGTGAGTACGAGGATTTGAACACTTGCCCGGTATGTGGTGCATTGCGCTATAAGATCAGCCGCGATGAGCCTGGTGATGTCGAGGGCGAGCGCCCCAGGAAGAAGATTCCTGCCAAGGTAATGTGGTATTCTCCTATAATACCACGGTTGAAACGTTTGTTCCAAAACAAAGAGCATGCCAAGGCGATGCGATGGCACAGAGAAGACCGTAAGAAGGACGGAAAGTTGAGAGTACCCGCTGACGGGTTGCAGTGGAGAAAAATCGAAAGAAAGTACGGGAAGGAGTTTGCAGATGACGCAAGGAGCGTATGGTTTGGTCTAAGCACAGATGGCATTAATCCTTTTGGGGAGCAGAGCGGCAACCATAGCACCTGGCCTGTGACTCTATGTTTGTATAACCTTCCTCCTTGGTTGTGCATGAAGCGGAAGTTCATTATGATGCCAGTGCTCATCCAAGGCCCTAAGCAACCCGGCAACGACATTGATGTGTACCTAAGGCCATTAGTTGAAGAACTCTTACAACTGTGGAATGGAACAGGTGTACGTGCGTGGGATGAGCACATGGGGGAAGAATTTGACCTAAAGGCGTTGCTGTTCGTGACCATCAATGATTGGCCTGCTCTCAGTAACCTTTCAGGACAGACAAACAAGGGATACCGCGGATGCACGCACTGTTTGGATGATATCGACAGTATATATTTGAATAGTTGTAAGAAGAATGTGTACCTGGGACATCGTCGATTTCTTCCGAGCAGGCATCCCGTAAGAAAGAAAGGCAAGCATTTCAAAGGTGAGGCGGATCACCGGACGAAGCCTTGCCACCTTACTGGTGCTGACGTACATGATATGGTCAAGGATTTGAAGGTGATATTTGGAAAGGGTCCTGGTGGACAACCTGTTCCGAAGGACGCGGACGGACGCGCACCCATGTGGAAGAAGAAATCTATATTTTGGGACCTGCCATATTGGAAAGACCTAGAGGTCCGCTCCGCAATCGACGTGATGCACGTGACGAAGAATCTTTGCGTGACCCTGCTTGGCTTCTTGGGCGTGTATGGGAAGACAAATGATACACCTGAGGCACGGGAGGACCAGCAACGTATGCACGGAGAAGACGGCATACATCAGGGTCATGCAAGCTACGCTCTTACCAAAGAAGAGAAGGAAATCTTCTTTGAATGCCTGCTCAGTATTAAGGTACCATCTGGCTTCTCGTCGAATATAAAGGGAATAATAAACATGGCAGAGAAAAAGTTCCAGAACCTAAAGTCTCATGACTGCCACGTGATTATGACGCAACTGCTTCCGATTGCATTGAGGGGGCTTCTACCGGAAAACGTTCGATTAGCCATTGTGAAGCTATGTGCATTTCTCAATGCAATCTCTCAGAAGGTAATCGATCCAGAAATCATACCAAGGTTACAGAATGATTTGTTGCAATGTCTTGTCAGTTTCGAGTTGGTGTTCCCACCATCCTTCTTCAACATCATGACGCACGTCCTAGTTCACCTATGCGAAGAGATTAACGTTTTGGGTCCTGTATTTCTACACAATATGTTCCCCTTTGAGAGGTTCATGGGAGTCTTAAAGAAATATGTTCATAACCGTGCTAGGCCAGAAGGAAGCATCTCCAAGGGCCATCAAAATGAGGAGGTCATTGAGTTTTGTATTGACTTTATTCCTGACCTTAAGCCGATTGGTGTTCCTGAATCGCGGCATAAGGGCAGACTGGATGGAAAAGGCATGCTAGGAGGGGAACAAATAATATGTATGGACAGACATTCTCTCACTGAAGCACACTACACAGTTCTACAGAATTCCACCTTGGTGGCTCCGTATATGGATGAACACAAGAATTTGCTACGCTCCAAACACCCGGAGCGGTCTGATGACTGGATTACACGTGAACAAACCAGGAGTTTCGCCAACTGGTTGCAGACACGTACCATGCATGACACCTCTATTGAAGATGACCTGTACTTGCTGTCCCAGTTACCATCTTCGAATATAATGACTTTCAAAGGGTACGAGATAAATAGTAATACATTTTACACGATCGCCCAAGATAAGAAGAGCACCAACCAAAATTGTGGTGTCCTCTTTGATGCAGAAACCAAGACGGGAAAGGAAACATATTATGGTTATATACAGGACATATGGGAACTTGACTATCGACGTGGTTTAAAGGTCCCTTTGTTTCGGTGCAAATGGGTCAATATGACACGAGGCGGGGTAACGGAAGACCCGCAGTATGGAATGACAACAGTGGATCTCAACAATCTTGCGTATGCAGACGAACCATTCGTCCTAGCCAATGATGTGGCACAGGTTTTCTATGTGAAGGACATGTCTACCAAGCCAAGAAAAAGAAAAGATAAGGAAGCGAATGCATCGTACGATGACCCAAAGCGGCACATAGTTCTTTCTGGGAAGAGAAACATCGTGGGAGTGGATGACAAGACAGACAAGTCAGAAGATTATGAAAATTTTGATGAAATTGCTCCATTCACAGTGAATATTGACCCGAGCATCCCGTTAAATGATGAAGATTTTCCATGGTTACGGCGCAAAGGGACACACGCGAAGAAAAAGTTTCACACCCAAAGATCTGGGATGTGATCGGCTTCACTATCATCACTTTCTTCTGTGTTTCACAGCCAGGAGGGAATGTCTGTAATAGTTAGGGTAGTTATGTGTTTTGGCATTTGAAACGCGAAGAAATTTTATGTGCAAACAAATTCTTTTCATGCATTTACTGATTTTTTTCCAGCTAAATGACCCTGAAATTGAAAAGCAATTCAAATGAACTCAGAAAAGGTTGAAAGTTGGCATGGTATCATAATTTCATACAAATAGCATGTGCAAGAAAGTAGAGAGGGTTACGGCAAAAACTGGATGCACTTCGTGTACAAAGTGGACAATCTCTTTCGAAGTATCACGGTTTCCGACGAAAACTGAACTGTTACAAAGGCATTTCATTTTTTAAATAACCTAAGCATTACTAAATTGAATATAATGATAAAACACACTCATATTAAACATAAGAAAAAAGAATCACTGAAAAAACTTTTTTCAAAGTTAAGTTAGTCACAAACTAGTGATTCACACAAATTTCAAATAATTCGAAATTTAAACTATTCAAATTTGAAATCTACCGGCACTAACAGAAAGTTTGTAATTTTTTGTACCTAAAGCAAAAATATTCACAAAGAAACTCTAAATACAGCAAAAAACAACTCAAAAATAAATAAAACAAAAAAATAAAGCAAAAAAATTAAGAAAAAAAGCCCTGCCTACTGGGCCAAAGCGGCCTGCATACGACTAGCGACACAACCTTTCGTTGGGCCAGGATGTAGGCCCGCAAAGGCCCAGTAGGCCCACAAGGCGAGGAGGACAGGTAGGCCCAGTAGGCCTGATTAGGAGAGGAGCTCGAGAGAGCTACCGCACTGGGACTTATAAACCAGTGCGGTAGCCCCTCGACTAGCAAGGTGGGACTAAACTTCCGCACCGCACCTGCGCCAGCGCACCCCCTTTAGTACCGGGTCATGGCACAAACCGGTACTAAAGGGGGGGCCTTTAGTACCGGTTTGTGCCACCACCCGGTACTAAAGGGGGTCGCTTCCCGCCGCTTGGCCTGGCCAAAACAGACCTTTAGTACCGGTTGGTGGCTCCAACCGGTACTAAAGGTGCCTTCTATATATACAACTGCTACGAAAATTTCAGTTTCCCTCTGTTTTCGCCTCTGTTCCGTCGTCTTCGTCGCCGTCGCCGCCGCCCTCGATCGTCTCCGACGTCGCCGCTCGTCTCTGTCGCCGCCCCCGTTCCCATCGCCGCCCTCGTCCCCGTCGCCGCCCTCGTCCCCGTCGCCGCCCCCGTCCCCGTCTCCGTCGCCGCCCTCGTCTCTGTCGCGCCGTCCCCGTCGTCGCCTCGCCGTCGCCTCGCCTCGCCGTCGCCTCTCCTCGCTGTCGCCTCGCCGTCGCCGTCGCCGCCGCCGTCGCCCGCTGTGAGTCTCCAGCCCCGAGCCCGTACACACACACACACAAGCATTAGATAATTAGTCTTTAATTAGTTTAGATAATTAGTCTTTAATTAGTATAGATTATTTAGATTATTATTTTGTATGTTTAATTAGTTTAGATAATTAGTGTTTAATTAGTTTAGATTATTTAGATTATTATTTTTTCACTATTATATATGTATGAATGCATGTTAGATGGATATAATTAGTGCTTAATCAGTTAGAAATTAGTGTTATATAGAAATGTTAGAAATTAGTGTTATATAGAAATGTTAGAAATTTTAGTGTTATTTAGATTAGCATAATTAGTGTTATATAGAAATGTTAGAAATTTTAGTTATCAAAATCCAATCATTAAAAAAATGTTACTTTTTGTGGGCATATAGCTAGTATTTGTTCTCGATGATGCCCGGCCCGCATCCTCGCCGTCGACCCGTCCGCGATGACGTCCAGCCGACCCATGTCCGGGACTAGGCTCCGCCGGGCTGGCACTGGAGGTGCTGCTTGGAGGGGCGCGCCGCTTGACGAGGAACCCAGCCGCGGGTCCCGTCGTCGACCCTGATCTCGTTTGGTGGTGTTCGCGTGGGCCAGTTTCGGTGCGGAGGGACCCGGCCCTGCCGGAGGTGGTACATCGCCGTGTCAGGGAGGAGGACGAGCACGTCCATCGCTACATGGTTGCGTTAGAGGGCGGCAGGTTCTCCAATACGTGGCAGTATCTTCGGGGATCTCACTTCAGCTATGATCCTGTGAGGGTTCCTTCTCTTTGGGTGTCCACCGCCCGCGCCGGAGGAACCGCGAGTGTCCTAGATTCTTCTGTAGTATTCAATCTTTATGAGCTAATAGCCAGTGATGTACTATTCAATATTATATATTATTCGAGACGATGTATTCGAGATTATATCTATTATTCTGGACGATGTATTCGAGATTATATCTATTATTCGAGATTTGAATACTAAATTGTTTTATATTTCTTTTGGATTAGTTAAACAAAAGCTATGGCAGACAATACCGACAAAGAGGGAGAACATACCATGTTCGATATGATACGTGGGGCAGATGATAATCAGAATGAAGAAGATTATGACGGCTCCGAATTTCTAAACAACACCGGAGAGGGTGATATGATATTCGATCGCGACGACGAAATTGATGAAGTCATGAACTATGATTATGACGATGACGAAGAACATGTTGATCCTGAAACAACAAACACCGGCGAGGTATATATATTTATATAAGCAGGCATCTGGTGATCATCACATGTTTTAAATGACTTGAAGATATATTAACGAATCGATCTTTGTTCTTTCAGCCATTCGGATCAAGCAAATCTTCAGGCAAAATGACGAAATGAGGCCCGAACAAGATGTGCAGAAAGTCAAAGAGGCTGCTCTTAGGGTGATGGCGACTGCATTCAAGAACTACAAGAATCGTGAATGGAACAAGTACATCAAGGGAGGAAGGAAGACTCCAGTATTCAAGGGAACACTAGAGAACCAACGTGATCATTGGGACGATTTCGTGAAATTCAAGGATTCGGAATTAGCTAAGGAACGGTCGAGAATAAACAAGAAGAATGCCGAAAAAAAGGATAAGTTCCATAAGCTGGGGTCAGGTGGCTATGCGGTGGCAATGCCTAAGTGGGATAAGTCTGGGAAAGAGATGGAGGATGCAGGTGTCACTCCGGCTACTAAGAGCTGGCCCCCCAGGGTCAGGACTTGGTTCTATGCGCATGGGGGGGAGTTGGACCGGGAGACAGGCAATGTTTCGACGAGGGCAAGTCTGAAGGGAGCCGATGATGCGATACTTGTTGCAATAGAAGAGGCACGAACGGGGGTGTTCCAGCCCAACAGAGAGAACGACGAGCTTACGCGTGCCCTGGGAAATCCTAAACACCCGGGAAGAACACGAGGCAAGGGTGCTATGCTGTGGTATGAGGGGTTTTCAGACTGGAACAACGACTACAGAACCCGTGCGAGAAAGAAGATTGCGAAGGAGAAGAAGAGGAAGATGGAGGAGGAGCAGAGGAAGCGGGACTATGAACGCCTTCAAGGCCTAGAAGCAAGTCAAGCGGAATTGGCAGTCAAATTCAGCGGCAGCAGGAGCAGATCGACTCACTTACCCATCAAAGGGGGTCTCAGCAGCTGCAGCAGCTAGCGGATGATCCAGCATGGGATAGCACCGGCCCATCCATGCCGAGAAGCAGCGTGGGTTCCGTCCCGGATGACGCAATGCTGGGTAGATACCCCGTGGATGACATCACGGAGAACACTAACTGCGAGCTACACGTCAAAATGAAGAACATATCCATGAAGGTGGTGGACGGCTGTGCTTTCACAAATCCCCTCGAGGCAACCTTCCATTGCAACCCGATTCCAGCGGGCATGCTTGTGTCTTGGTTGATGAGGTGGTGGACCCACCATATTCGGGGCTACAGCTTGACATTGCTGGAGGTGACGGCGAGCGCTTTCTCGGAGAGGCCAAACATCGTATCATCCTATGGAAAAAGGATTGCATCATCTTTCCAAGGCCACCGACACCGCGTCACCCGAGTCCTCGTCGTAGTCCGCCACCGAGTCAGCAGACTCCCGCTCCTCCAAGTACGGCAAAGTGTCAGGACAATCCTCCTCCTCCAAGTCCGGCAAAGTGTCAGGACAATCCTCCTCCTCCAAGTCCGCCACAGCGTCAGACGTCCACTCCTCCTCCAAGTCCGGCACAACCTCAGGCCACTCCTCCTCGTCCAACTCAGTCCCGTCAGCCGTCTCCGCCGCCTCAGCAATCGCAGAAGAGACACCCCGCAGCTATGGTGCATAGCGGTACGAGTCGAGGTAGTACAGGAAGTACAGGTGGAGGCAAGCGATATAAATATGGTCCAAGCCTCAAGCCTCTTCCGCAGAGGTCTTATGTCAGGTCCGAGGAGGAAATCACAGCCATATCGAAGGCCGAGGTGGAAGCCCATTTTGCACCGAAACCGCCACCGCCGCCAAGGGAGAAAGTGCCTGAGGAAACGATTGACCACTTCATTCGTATGGCTCAACCACCAGCTCCCAAGCCTGTTGACATAGACTATGAGCGCCACATCAGGAAGTTAAATCGAGCACGTCTACAAAGGGAGGCGAGCACGTCTACATCGGGATCGAGCAAACAAGAAGCAGCTGCCAAAAAATGTGGGAAACCCATTCCCTAGCTGGGAGAACAGGCGGCGCAAGCGATCCCCTCGCTTGTTGTGCCAACAACAGGTGACAGTACGCGCGCCCAATATTATTGTGGGCAAACAGTGCATGTTCCCGAGGTGGGCAATGTGGTAATAATGGAGGAGCATATAATGCAGGCTGAAGTTCTCAACATCACTGTTGGACAACTCCTCGAGATCGAGCCCATGCCTTTGCTTAGAGAGGATGAAGTAAAACGGAAATATGTCCGGGGCCAACCTTTGGTCGCGCCAGACAAGGTCAAGAACCTCCCAACGAGAATGTATGAATTGCATCAATGGTACATGAACATTACCAAGATTTCAGAGCGATTGTCCCTCATGGTGAATGTCAAGCAGGACCATTACTACCATGAGAAAGCTGTGTCCGTTGAGTATTTAGAACGGTTTCAGTTATACAATCAAGACGCACTCGACAAATCTATCGTCAGTTGCTATTGTTTGTAAGTGATTTCTTTCTATAATTTAAGTCTCAAGCTAGCTGTAGTGATCCTTTTGATCAATCATTACCTGTAATTATCCTCACTATATTCTTTTCTGTGGTATTATGCAGGATGAAGATATATGAAATGAGAAAAGGTGGACGCTTTGGCATTGGGTTCATTGACCCAAACACCGTTAATGAATACACATGGAAGATAAATAAACGTTATGCAAAGGAAGAAGAGGACAGCATGCTAGAGTTCTTAAAGCGCCTCAAATACAATGAAGATATACTACTTCCTTACAACTTCTAGTGAGTCACACTGTCTTGTACTACAAATTCTCTGTTTTTGCCTACTAGCTAGCTACATGTTTTTGCTTACATATGCCCGCTTAATTAAGACATGTAAACGTGTGTGCATGCAGATTTCACTGGGTCTTGTGTATCATAAAAGTTGACACCGGAACAGTTGAAGTACTGGACTCACTAATCTCAAAAAAAAACTGACTATAACATCTTGTATGGGATAGTCAACAGGTAATTTCAATCATTATTAACTATATATCTCGGCCTATTTAGTTCGTCATTTCATGATATGAACTATTTAATAACCCCTTTATTCATTTTCTTTGTCGGCGGGCAGGGCTTGGGCAAGATTCATCAGCGTCACGGAAGGTGAATGGAAACAAAAGCTTCAATGGTTTCGACCCAAGGTAAGCAATTAAGTAGTACTAGCTACCTAGCTAGCTGCCATCTCTTTAATTATCATGCTTGATTAATTTTTATCTGATCAAATTCCATTCTCGTAAAGGCCCTGAAGCAGGCGCAGGGGACTGATCTGTGTGCATTCTGCGTTTGCGAGAACATTCGCATGATGGCGTCTGAAAGGAGCAGATCTCAAAGACAGCAATGGGTACGCTTGTCAAAACACTATTCACAATTTTTACACCATTATCGATATCTAGTCACACAACTAATACACATGCATATTGATCTCCTTCTTAACAGTTCAAAGAGGTGCGGGAGAAGCTCATAGAAAGGGAGCGCGTAGAAGCACTTCAAGAGGAAATAGCGGGATTTTTGCTCGACCAGGTCATAAATCCGAATGGAGAATTCTATTACCCGCTACCGCCCCCATGAAAACCACTTCCAATTGTAATCGTGCTCCAAAGGCACCAACTAGGCTAATGCCACTGGCTCCGAAGGCAACATTCATATGTAGGAGAAATTGTATATAGCTATACATGTGTGTATGTGTGAATTAATTAATATGGTGGTTTGTGAGACATTGATGATATATATATATATATATATATATGCATGATTGGTTCTACTAGAAATTCTATTTATATATATATATATATATATATATATATATATATATATATATATGCATAACGTGTACAATGTGTAGTATCGTAAAATACTAGCAAACGAAAAAGAATTAAAATGGAAACACAAAATTAAATGAAAAAGAAATCATAAAACTAAAAAAACCCCAAACCTTATAGTACCGGTTGGTCTTACCAACCGGTACTAAAGGGCTCCAGGCCCCCGGAGCTGGCTCGTGCCACGTGGTTGCCCTTTAGCACCGGTTCGTGCTGAACCGGTACTAAAGGGGGGGCCTTTAGTGACCACAATTTAGTGCCAGTTATGTAATTGATCATAGCTGCAATTATAGAAAGGGCCTTACGAACCGGTGTTATTGCCCGGGTCTGCACTAGTGTGATCTTGGTCATAGCCTTCTGCAGATCCTCCATATCTGCGCACATCAAATTCTCCTGGCGTCGGATATGTTGGTTTAATTCCTGGATATAGCTGCAATTGATCTGCCCCTCCTGGTGTTGATCATCTCCCAGTGCTCATCTCGGCGCCCATAAATCTGATAGATAGTATTCTTGAGATCTTCATGGTAAACTTCTCCAATTCGTCCCATGGCGATGTGAGCTGCCATGCTATTTCCTAGGCTCCATGTTGGTGCATCAAAGGATAACTCTATGGGCTCCGTGACTGGTGCAAATGTCCTTCCTGGAATGTAGACTTGAATCATCCAGCGCTCCTCTTCGGGTAAAGTGGCGTTGAAGGTCCCGGTGAAGCTTGGTACTCCTATGTTCAAGTATCTAGTGACTTCCTTCAAGTGATATCCAAAAAGTGAGTCTTCATCCGGTTTTGTGAACTTGTTCCTTGCATCCGCCATCCTAAAGAATAGAAAAGATGAGGAGTCAGAATGAGAAGAAAGAGTAGTGATCTAGGGCTTCAGCTTAGTGGCTGTGTCCTACAGTCAGCGTGTGCTCTGATACCATCATTGCAGCGACCAGACCTCAAACAGTCTGATCTCTGTGCTCAGTGTCATCCCTGGATCAGTAATGTTGAAACCACACAGTACTTGAAGGATTTATAACGGAGTAGCAATCACACACTTATTACATCGAATGTCTCATAAGAGAACTTAATGAAATAAATATGGCTTAAGGCCATCTAAATACGATAACAGCAGAAGACTTGGAAGAATAAGCGAGTCCATCAACTCCAACGGCATCACTGAGTATAGAACCACGACCTAAGCACCTTACTCGTCGTCTGAAAAGTCTGCAACATGAAACGTTGCAGCCCGAAAACGGGAGAGCACATGGAATATGCTGGCAATGTAACACATAGAGAATAACAATGGAATAAGCTATACTACATGCATATTTGGCTGGTGGAAAGCTCTATGGTTACAGTTTTGCATAAAGCCAATTTTTTCCTACTGCAAAGGAATAAATTTATTTAACTATCATGGTGGTTGTTAAACATTGAGAATGGTTGACAGCATTCTCAATCCCAATTAAAAGGTACTCATTAAATAACCCAACAACATTAATTAGAGTAACACGATGAGATTCATATGATATCCAAGTACTAGATACTCAAGATGTCCATAACCGGGGACACGGCTAACCATGATTAGTTTATACACTCTGCAGAGGTTTGCGCACTTTTCCCCACAAGACTCGATCGCCTCCGTTGGATTTCTCGCACTACGTGATGTTTGAGAAACGGATGACCGAGACATAGTCTTTCGGAAGCGCTAGCACCTTACATAGGGTAGACCGGTACACCTACTTTCCCCTACATTTGCTAGTCTACCCGTAAGAGTTCGCACGACTTAATCAACTATGCCAGAGCCCATAATGGCTTGTGGCTGCACACGTAAGTTTCTAGTTTGAAAAATCTTATGATCCCTTTGAGCCTGGGTGGCGGTCCGAAGAAAAACAGGCAAGTCCTGGAAACTAGGTGCCTCAATCCACGCACATGTGTGTTTAAGTTGCCACCTTAATTAAACCATTAATTAACAAACTCACATCTGTCATGGATACACTCACCCAATCCACGTCTACTAGCATAGCATGGCATAAAGCAAACGTAGAAGTAACTCCCAGGGGTTTGAAAATAAAACAGGTAATAGGTACTACCTCAACTAATTCCCATAACCCACAATTTAATTAGATCCTAATCATGCAATGTCTGAGGACTGATCTAATGCATAAAAACTGGGTATGAGAAAAGGTATGATCAAAGTGTAACTTGCCTTGCTGATGATCCGTGAAACCTAGAGACTCGAAGTAACAGGCAGCGCACTCCGGGTATTCTATCGCAGACAAACAAACAAGCATACAATAAGTACTCGTCTAATGCACAGGTAAAACTCAAATAGAAGATCTAACCAGAAAGTTTAACTTAAGAACTTCGGTTTGCAAAAGAATCAAATCAAACGAAGCAACGGAAGTCAAACGACGAAAGAAAATAGCTTCGTTTTACTAATCTGGATCTAAGTCAAATTTTACAGAAGCAAAAACTTGTTTAAATTGGTTATTCGGAAAGAGGGTTTCGAGACGAAACTCCAGGCGCTTGAATCGCCTGATTCCGATAAACGAGCGAAAATTTATACTAAAACGAAAATCGGATCAGAAATCGCGATCAGAAAAATCGCGGATTAAATCCGAGAAAAAGAAAAACGACGAACAGGTTAATGAACGAACGTTCGTGAACTAAACCTAATCTGATGAACACGTTCGTTAAAACGAACGAACGAGCGAACATTTGCTAATTAAACTAAACCGAAAATAAAACCGAAACTAAAAAAACGAAAAAAACCGACAGAAAACCGATCGGTTTTCTAAAAAAAGGCGCGGAAAACGAGGCGGCGACGAACCTCGAGCGGCGGGTTGCGGCGGTGGCGGGCGGTGGTTCCGGCGGCGGCTGCTGGCACGAGGCTAGGGTTAGAGTTTCGGGCGGGGTAGGCCGGCGGCGGCGTGCTGGGGGTGCGGGCGCGGCTGGTGGGCTGGAGTGCTCGGGCGGCGGCTTTTATAAGCTGCCCCCGGGCGGAGTCCCGCTCGGGTACGGCCCGAAAGGCGGTTCTCGTTTTTTTAAATAATTACGCGCAGAAAATCAAACGAAAGAAATACTAAACGGACTCCAAAAATCCCGAAATAAATTTTCCCCGGCTTCTAAAATCAAGCCGGACAAGATGAACATTTATTTGGGGCCTAAATGCAATTTTGAGAAATGCGCATTTTTCCTAAATTCAAATAAAAAGGCAAAAAACTCCAAAATAAAATCTTATTTGATTTTTTTATTAAATCTTCATTATTTCCTTATTTTATGAAAGTCATTTTATTCCCTCTCTCAAATTTTGATAGTAGAAATAATTGAAGATAAAATAAATAAAATCAAATGATCCTATTTTCAAATTTTGAGAAAACTCAAATATGAAAATAATGAAATCCCCAACTCTCTCCGTGGGTCCTTGAGTTGCGTAGAATTTCTAGGATCGAGCCAACAATGCAACAAAATATGATATGCAATGATGATCTAAGTATAACATTCCAAATTGAAAATTTGGGATGTTACAGTGAGTGGAAAAGTTTCTGGTTTTCAGCAAGATCAAATCAACTTTCACCCAAATCAACCCAAAGGCCTTGCTTGGAACAAACACTAATTTAAACCACAAAAACACATCTAAACAGAGGTATAATTGTGTATTTTATTGAAAACATCAAGTAAACCAAAAAGCAAAAAGATACAAGTTGGGTTGCCTCCCAACGAGCACTATCGTTTTACGCCCCTAGCTAGGCATAACGCGTAGGATCTAAGTTTTGTCATCTTTGGTTCTAGATACATAAGATGCCCTCATGATTGATTCATATGGTGGCCTAATTATTGTTCTAGGGAAGTGTTCCATGCCCTTACTTAGTGGAAATTGAAATTTAATATTGCCTTCTTTCATATCAATCACGGCACCAATAGTACGTAAAAACGGTCTACCAAGAATAATTGGGCAAGACGGATTGCAATCAATATCAAGAACAATAAAATCTATGGGCACATAATTCCTATTTTCAAGAATAAGAACATCATTAATTCTTCCCATAGGCTTTTTAATAGTAGAATCCGCCAAGTGCAAATTTAAAGAGCATTATTCAATATCGGTAAGACCAAGAACATCACATAAGAATTTCGGAATTGTAGAAACACTAGCACCCAAGTCACATAAAGCAAAACACTCATAATTTTTAATCTTGACTTTGATGGTAGGTTCCTATTCATCATGTAATTTTCTAGGAACTGAAACTTCTAATTCCAACTTTTCTTCAAAAGCTTTCATCATAGCATCAACAATATGTTTAGTAAAAGCTTTATTTTGTTCATAAGCATGGGGTGAATTTATCATGGATTGCAACAAAGAAATACAATCAACCAAAGAGCAACTGTCATAATTAAATTCTTTGTAATCCAAAATAGTGGGCACATCACTAGTTAAAGTATTGACTGTCGTGGTTCTAAGTCTGACAGTAGAATAGGGAGGGGGGGTAGGAATGGAGAGGCAAGATCCTAGCTATGGAGTAGTTGTATACGCAAGATGTTTATGAGTTCAGGCCCTTCTCGGAGGAAATAATAGCCCTACGTCTCGGAGTCCGGAGGCGGTCAATTGGATTATATGCGTATGAGTTACAGGGGTGTGAACCCTTTACACTGAGGAGGGGGGTGGCTTATATAGAGTCCGCCAGACCCCTCTGGCCCTCAGTTATGCAGGGTTTAAGGTACATTAAGGTATAGCGTTACTGGTAACGCCATACATAAAGTGCTATGATGACCATAAAGACTACTTAATGATAGACCGTTCCTGTGCAGAGTGACTCTAGATCTCCTGGTGGTCGAGTGAGTGGCTTCATGGTCGAGTGTCTTCGAGTCCGTCGAGTGAAATCCTTCTAGGTCGACTAAAAGGTAGCTTCTTCTAGGGATGTCCATGGGGAGGGTATATTGGACAGGTCCATGACCCTACCCTAGGTACATGGCTTCATCATTAGCCCCCGAATAGATCGAGGTTTGAGTGGGGAAGGAGTTGAGAACTCTTCCGAACCATTTTTCGTGCTATGAGTATGCCTTGTTCTGGATCAATGAACTTAGGTGACAACACCAACTTCTTTTTCAATCGCTTTGATCCATTCTTTGTATCCGTCGAGTGAGTTTTCTGTACTTGGAGATCTCCAAACGACAGAGCGGAGGAAATCTCCAGTCTGACAAGTTGCACTGCAGTTCGCGGATTTAGCGAGATCTGAATTTCGGGAAGCGCGCGAGGCGGAGGAGGCCGTGGTAATCGGATGGGATAAGGCAGGAACGCCTCGATCTCCGCGCCACCTTTTTCGCCACGTATCGCGCGCGCAACTGTTGCGGGATTTGACAGGATCGTCCGGGACTACCAGTCAGTCACTCGGAAGCAACCCCATATAAGGCGCCGGACGGGGGTTTTTGAACAGTGCGCCTTCATTTTCTTCTCCCTCTCCCTCAGACTCATCCGCCGCGTTCGCCTCCATCCCAATGTTGCTGCTCCGTGCGTGCTTCGCCGGCGACGATGGTGAAGGAAAAGACGACGGCTTTGGAGCGGGCGAAGAAGGCGACGGCAAAGGCGAAGGGAAGGGCGACCAGTCGAGGCGGATCCTCGTCACGGGCCGGTCTGCCGCGGGGCTGGATCCAGGGCGACTGGATCCACTCGACTATCCGTCAGAAGGATCTTGACGACCTGGCCAATGAAGGACTGATCCCCCATGGATCAGCGAGGCTCCCGGGGAAGGAGTGGCAGCCGCAGCCTCAGGAGGGTGAGTGTGTCCTCTTGGCTACCCATGTTGACCGCGGGTTTTCTTTGCCGCCCCACCCTTTCTTTCGGGGATTTCTGAACTTCTTTGGGGCACAACTCCACCACTTCACACCCAACTCCATAGTGTATCTCGCTGCTTTCGTGTCCTTGTGTGAGAATTTCTTGGGTTGTCGACCTCATTGGGGCCTTTTCAAACACATTTTCACCTGTCGCTCCCAGACGGTGAAAAGGGCCAATCCAAGTGACCAGAAAACCCAAGTAATTCAGATGTGTGGGGGTCTTGGGGTTCACATGAGGGGGAAAGTGCCTTTCCAGCCATGGTCCTTCGCGAGTCGGTCTGAGGGTGGCAGTCGACCTGGTTCTACTGCCAAGACTAGCCGACGCCAGGGCAGTCGACTGGACTCCCTTTTTCCATGGACCGAGTGAGCAAGCCGTACTCTTTGAAGGTGGTCCCGGAGGAGAAGCCGCAGGTTAAGGTGCTGGTCGAGCATGTAGTCCAGCTTATCCGTGACGGGGTGACCGGCATGGATCTCTTGGAGGTCTTCCTCCCGACGCATCCAGCCGCTTCAATATCGAGACCATCCGATGTGGATGTATTCTGGCACTGAAGACACCACTCGGATCCACCAGGAGGAGGTCGAGGATGCCACGCTGGAGAGGTGGATGACTGCCATCACAAGGAACAAGGATAACCCTTGAGGAGCTAGGAGGATTCCTCCACTCGACCAGTCATATGAAGTAGACAAGGTCCAATCTTGTATCTTTTACCGTGATCCTGCTTTCTCCATCATGTTTGCTTAACATCGTTCGACTGACTTTTGTCTTGTTTGTTGTCTTCCAGGTCACTACCGAGATGTACTCGATGCCCAACGGGGCGCAAGAACAGATCGAGGAGGAGGAGGGGAGCGGAGGTGAAAGTCAGGAGGAGTGGCAATCTGATGGTGAGGAGGATGAAGAAGACGATGGTTCATGTGAAGAGGAGGAGGAGGAAGAAGAGGAAGAGGAGGTCGACCCTCCTCGCACTGAAAGGCAATCCAAGCTCGCCCATAATCCTGCAGTCAAGCGTGGCAAAGCGACTGTGCCTGTTGGGCAGTCGACGAAATGCCCTCGGACGACCTCTCCGGCGCTAACTGAAAAAGCGCCGAAGCAACCCCGAGCGACGTCATCAAAGCCGACAAAGGCCCTACCCAAGATGTGGATGCTGATTCCCACCATTTCCGGGTAATAGCAGAACTTGTGTTTTCTTGTTTGGCATGAATAAACTCTTGGTCGACCCGTTGGCTAACCGACTGATTTCTGGAATCTGTAGTGCCGCTACCTCCGAGACCTCAGCCAGGAACGAGGACCAAGAAATGGAAGATGCTGCCACCTCCAACCTTGGTATGATCTCTATAGTTTCGCTTTTGGTCGATTGGATCTTCATTTTTGACTTTAAATCTTTCCTGTAGCTCCACCTCATGTCATTGATCTCCCTGATGATGACGATGAGGAGCCACTGAGGCAGAGGAGGACCAAAAAGGCACCTGCTGGCAAGACTGCTCAGGTTGTATCAGCACCTGAGACGCTGGTTCAGGAGGGAGGCAACGTCACTCAGACTTCCGTGTCCTTTGCTGTGTCGCTGACGAGTGCTCGCCCTTCGTCATCGACTGCTAATCCGTCTTCCCTTTTCACCACATACCACGTCCCAGAGGACCAAGCGGGTGCTGCTAAGGAGGCTATACACCAGGCGGGGGTCATGATGGAGCAGGTGAAGGCGATCCGAGACGCCAGCCAAGCAGCTTAAGATGCAAGCTCAGCTCTTCAGAGCAACGTCCAGGTTAGTTGGTCACCGCTTGTTCTGTTAGGATATGGTACTTGAAAACTCTTCTTTCTGAAGATCTTTGTATTTGTACACCCAGTGGGTGTGTCGATTGAATCTTTAGATTGGTGGGGGCACGCTGAGTGCACCCACTGGGTGTAGTCCCTGAGACTATGGTGAACTGCTGGCAGTCGACTGTAGTCTTTATAGTTTGAATTTGTTCACTCCACTCGGTCTGGTCGAATGGAATCTAGGAACCAGTGGGGGCACGCTGAGTGCACCCACTAGGTGTAGTCCCCGAGACCATGGTCGACTGCTTGCAGTCGACTAAGGTCTGAAGAACATCTCCTTCTCTTTTTTTAGATCATGATGATACTGTGGCTGACTGCTGGCAGTTAGCTATGGTTTAGGATCATAACTTTTTGTTTCTTTCGGTCGACTGATTGAACCGAGTCGGTAGGACCAGTGGGGGCACGCTGAGTGCACCCACTGGGTGTCGTCCCCGAGACTACTGTTGAATATTTTGATTCGACTGTAGTCTTAGAAATGCTACAATTTTTCTCTTAGTCACTCAGAAGTGACCTGTCTTTGATGTCTGTCGACTGATCTTTCACAGAAATCTTGCGAGCTTGTGGCTCGCTATACTGAATTGGAGAACAAACATATCCAGCTCGAACTTGACTTGAAGCTTGTCCAGGAGAACTTCACGAAGGCGAAGGAGGAAGCAAAAGGTATGTTTGGTGAGAATCTTGACGACTGCCTTTATTTTTTGTCCATTCCTGAGTCTGATCTCATTGTCACTTTGCAGATAAACTGAAGGAGGTTCTGAAGAAGAAGGACCTTGACCTCGCCGAGGCGCAGAAAGCGGCTTCGGACAAGACGAAGCTCGCAGAAGAAAAGCTGGCTTCAGTCGGCAAACTTGAAGAGGAGAATACCAATCTGAAAGCTGCTCTCGACGCGGCCAACAAGGAGGTCAGCCGTCTGAAGAATGACAAGATAGCCCTGAGTGACAAGGCTAGCGAACTGATGGGGAAGAAGAACGATCTGGAGTCTTATCTGGAAGGGCTCGCCAAGAAGTTATTCCTCATGCTTGAAGGTAATCTTTTCTATCTGATTGACTTGTTATCATCGACTCGTCGTAGAACTATTGGCTTAACTTCAAACTGTGCTTACATAATTATGTCAAAATTTCGAGGAGGAGACCAGTCGACTAGAGCCAAACTTGGACCCCATTAACTCTCCTGTGAAGGACGAGGCTGCTATGAACGTGTTCCGATTGGAGTCTCGCGTTGCTGGAGTGGTTGACTACCTCGCTCGACTAAAGGTTGCGGTGTCGTTGATCGACATGACACTCTGGCCAAGAGAGACGCTTCACAATGACCTCGAGTCTTTAATTACTCGACTGAATGACGTTCCAGGTCGAGTGCAGTAATGGAAGAAGTCTTCTGCCAGGTGTGGTGCTGATGTTGCTCTGTCCTTGGTACGCGTTCACTGCAAGGATGCTCGAGAGGATAAGCTAGCGTCCATCAGGGTGGCCAATACCAAGAAGCATGACTTCCAATCTTTCATGGAGACCTTCATTGCTGCTGCCACTCGGATTGCTGATGGAATCGACCTGGACCAGTTTGTCGCGCCCTCCAGTCCTCCACCTGAGGATTAAAAAACTTCTATATTTCACCTTAAATTTGCCTCGGAATTCCGTGTGGTTTTGTAACCGATAAACTTTTACAGACTTGACGCCTGAGCACTTTTAAATCCGTTATCTGAACTTTTGCTTATCGTTGAATATGCTTGCATTTGCCTTCGAGGAAACTTTCTTCTTCACTCAGAATATACTTTAATGCTTGAGACGCAGCTCTGAGGTGGAAAGTCCAGTCGACCTGCACTTCATCACTCTTGCAGGTAGGGGTGGAGCACAGATTGCAGCCGACCTGCGTCCTTGCGGGTCAAGATGGAACGCACATTGTATTTGTGGCGTAGCTCAGAAGGAGAAGGTAGCAGTCGACCTGCGCCTCGTCATCCTTGCAGAGCGGAATAGATTAAGTACTTAGGCGAGCACTGGGCTGCAGCTAAGCCCCCGAGTGGGAGGTTTGTTCTCCACTCGGTAGGGTTTTCAGATACTTAGGCGAGCATTGGGCTGCAGCTAAGCCCCCGAGTGGGAGGTTTGCTCTCCACTCGGTAGGATTTTTAGATACTTAGGCGAGCACTGGACTGCAACTAAGCCCCCGAGTGGGAGGTTTGCTCTCCACTCAGTAGGATTTTCAGATACTTAGGCGAGCACTGGACTGCAGCTAAGCCTCCGAGTGGGAGGTTTGCTCTCCACTCGGTAGGATTTTTAGATACTTAGGCAAGTACTGGACTGCAGCTAAGCCCCCGAGTGGGAGGTTTGCTCTCCACTCGGTAGGATTTTTGTGGCGTAGCTCCGAAGGAGAAGGTAGCAGTCGACCTGCACCTCATCGTCCTTGCAGAGTGCACGTTGTATTTGTGGCGTAGCTCGGAAGGAGAAGGTAGCAGTCGACATGCACCTCGTCATCCTTGCAGAGCGCACATTGTATTTGTGGCGTAGCTCGGAAGGAGAAGGTAGCAGTCGACCTGCACCTCGTCATCCTTGCAGAGCGCACATTGTATTTGTGGCGTAGCTCGGAAGGAGAAGGTAGCAGTCGACCTGCACCTCGTCATCCTTGCAGAGCGCACATTGTATTAAATACTTAGGCGAGTACTTGGACTGCGGCTAAGCCTCCAAGTGGGAGGATGGCTCACCACTCGGTAGGATTTCAAACACTTAGGCGAGTACTTTGACTGCAGCTAAGCCTCCGAGTGGGAGACTGGCTCACCACTCGGTAGGATTTCAAACACTTAGGCGAGTACTGGAGTGGAGCTAAGCCCCCGAGTGGGAGACTGGCTCACCACTCAGTAGGATTTTCAAGTACTTAGGCGAAACAGATTCGCAGCTAAGCCCCCGACTGGGAGGCTGGATCACCACTCGACAAGGATTTTTTTTACAAACTTAGGCGAAATGGATTCGCAGCTAAGCCACCCACTGGGGGATTTCTCACGTAAACAAAAGTAACAACAATCACTGGGAAAATTATAACACTCCTGTCTTTGATAATAAACTACAGAAGTACTTTTATTACATCTCATCCGAGTGAATACTTAAGTATAAAAGGGGCGGAGTAGCTCCGCGTTCCAAGCTCATGGCTCGTCGATCTGGCGATCGACATTGTAAAGATGGTACGCTCCATTGTGGAGGACTTTGGTGACGATGAAGGGACCTTCCCAAGTAGGAGCAAGCTTGTGTGGCTTCTGCTGATCCACTCGGAGAACCAAATCTCCTTCTTGGAAGGCTCGACTCTTCACGTTTCTGGCATGGAATCGATGCAAGTCCTGCTGATAGATAGTCGATCGAATCATGGCCATCTCTCTTTCTTCTTCTAGAAGGTCGACTGCGTACTATCGGGCTTGCTCTGCTTCATCTTCAGTGTAGAGCTCGACTCGGGGTGCATTGTGATGCAGGTCACTCGGCAAGACTACTTCAGCTCCATAGACCAGGAAGAATGGAGTTCTACCAGTCGACCGATTAGGAATGGTCCTTAATCCCCAAAGAACTGACGGAATCTCGTCGACCCATGCGGCTGCTGCGTGTTTGAGATCGCGCATCAGTCGGGGTTTCAATCCTTGGAGAATTAGACCATTGGCTTGTTCGGCTTGTCCATTTGACTGGGGGTGAGCGACTGAAGCGTAGTCAACTCGTGTGCCTTGAGAGGCGCAAAAGGCTCTGAATTCATCGGAATCGAAGTTTGACCCATTATCAGTGATGATGCTGTGTGGCACTCCATATCTGAACACTAACTCTCTGATGAAGCTGATAGCAGTGTCGGCATCAAGGTTCTTGATAGGTTTAGCTTCAATCCACTTAGTAAACTTGTCGACTGCTACCAGTACATGGGTGAAGCCGCTCCAGCCAGTTCTCAGTGGTCCAACCATATCCAACCCCCAAACAGCGAAGGGCCAGACAAGTGGAATGGTCTTCAAGGCTGAGGCGGGTTTGTGCGATAGATTGGAGTAAAACTGACACCCTTCACACTTGTCGACTATTTCCTTTGCCATTTCATTTGCTCTTGGCCAGTAAAATCCCGCTCGGTATGCTTTAGCCACAATGGTCCGAGAGGACGCATGATGACCACAGGTCCCCGAGTGGATATCGGCAAGGATTATCCGACCTTCTTCTGGTGTTATACATTTCTGACAGACTCCAGTCGCGCTTTCTCTATACAACTGTCCCTTTATCATTGTAAAGGCTTTGGATCGACGGACGATCTGTCGAGCCTCTTCTTCATTCTCTAGGAGCTCTTTCCTTAGGATATACGCGATGTACGGCTCTGTCCAGTCGGGAGTAATGATCAAAACTTCCATGACCAGGTCGACCACAGCTGGAACTTCAACTTCAGTTGGATCCGTGACGCTCTTTGGTTGTGGAGCTTCTTCGGTGAAAGGATCTTCTTGAACTGATGGTGTATGGATGTGTTCCAAAAACACATTACTGGGAATGGCTTCTCTCTTGGAACCTATTTTTGCCAAATCATCAGCCGCTTGATTCTTCAGTCGGGGTATATGATGAAGCTCTAACCCCTCAAATTTCTTCTCTAGCTTTCTCACTGCATTGCAGTAACCAGTCATGGCTGGACTTCTGACGTCCCACTCCTTCATCACCTGATTAACTACCAAATCTGAGTCGCCATAGACCATCAGGCGACGGACGCTGAGTGAAATGGCCATACGCAACCCATACAAAAGTGCTTCGTATTCTGCTTCATTGTTGGAGGAATCAAAGTGGATCTGGAGCACATATCTGAGCTTATCTCCTCGGGGGAAACCAACACTACCCCAGCACTGGAACCATTCAGCATCTTAGAACCATCAAAGAACATGGTCCAGTGCTCCGAGTGAACTTGAGTCGGTAGCTCCTGTTCAATCCACTCGGCGATGAAATCTGCTACTGCTTGGGACTTGATGGCTTTCTTTGCCTCAAACTTGATATCAAGGGGAAGGAGTTCAATCACCCATTTCGCCACTCGACAAGTTGCATCTCTGTTGTGCAGATTCTCTGACAATGGGGCGTCGCTGACGACTGTAATGGAATGGTCAGAGAAGTAATGAGCAACCTTCTTCGTGGTCATATAAATCCCATATACAAGCTTCTGATAATGAGGGTATCTTTGCTTTGATGGGGTCAATACTTTAGAAAGATAATAAACTGGGCGCTGAACTTTGAAGGCTTTTCCTTCTTCTTCCCGCTCGACCATAAGTACTGTACTAACGACTTGTCCTGTGGCTGCAATGTAAAGCAACAAAGGCTCTTTGCTGATTGGGGCAGCAAGCACCGGCTGGGTGGAGAGTAGAGCTTTTAGCTCTGCAAACGCTGCATCAGCTTCTGGAGTCCACTCGAACTTGTCAGACTTCTTCATCAGTCGGTAAAGAGGCAATGCCTTTTCACCGAGACAAGAGATGAATCGACTTAAAGCGGCCAAGCATCCAGTAAGCTTCTGGACATCGTGCACACGCACAGGGCGTTTCATTCGGAGTATAGTGCCAACTTTTTCTGGGTTGGCATCGATTCCTCATTCGGAAACGAGAAAACTGAGTAACTTTCCGCCAGGAACTCCGAATGTGCACTTTGATGGATTAAGCTTGAAATCATACCTCCTGAGATTGGCAAATGTTTCAGCGAGGTCAGTCAACAGGTCGGAACCCTTCCGTGATTTGACCACAATATCATCCATCTACGCTTCCACATCCCGACTGATTTGAGTGAGCAAACACTTCTGAATCATCCTCATGAACGTGGCTCCGGCATTTTTAAGGCCGAATGGCATGGTGACATAGTAGAAGCACCCGAATGGAGTGATGAAAGCTGTTTTAATCTCGTCGAGTCCATATAGACGGATCTGATGGTAACCGGAATGGGCGTCTAAAAAAGACAGGCGCTCACATCCCGCAGTTGAGTCGACTATTTGGTCGATGCGGGGGAGAGGAAAATAATCTTTCGGGCAGGCCCGATTGATATGTTTGAAATCAATGCACATGCGAAGTGACTTGTCCTTCTTGGGGACCATGACAACATTGGCGAGCCACTCGGAGTGGTAAATCTCTCGGATAAACTCTGCTTCTAAGAGCCGAGCCACCTCCTCGCCAATGGCCTTTCTCTTCTGGACGGCGGACCGTCGAAGATGTTCCTTGACAGGTTTTACCTTTGAGTCGACCCATAGATGATGCTCAGCCAGCCCCCTAGGAACACCCTGCATGTCAGCAGGCTTCCATGCGAAGATGTCCCAGTTCTCACGGAGGAACTGGATGAGCGCTTCTTCCTATTTGGAGTCGAGTGATGTGGAGATATGAGTCGGAGTAGCACTGGGATCGATCGGGTGAATGTGAACCGGCTTTGTCTCACCAGACGACTGAAATGCTGACTCTGTAGCGGGTTTCTTGGCTCGCAACAAATCACTCGAATTTGCAGTTTTTTGGTATTCCTGCAACTCTACCACTGCCATCTAAGCATCGACGATCTTTGAGCCCTTCTGAAAGCACTCTTCTGCCTTTTTCCGATTGCCAGTAATGGTGATCACACCCTTGGGACAGGCATCTTCAATTTTAGGTACACATAACATGGTCGAGCCATGAAGCGTGCATAAGCTGGCCTGCCTAAAATAGCGTGATAAGCACTCTGGAAATCCACAACTTCAAACGCCAACTTTTCTTTGCGGTAATGCTTTGAATCACCGAAAACCACATCAAGAGCAATTTGGCCGAGTGACTCAGCCTTCTTCCCAGGAATGACTCCATGGAAACTCATGTTGCTGGTACTGAGTCTGGACATCGAAATGCCCATCCCTTTTAGCGTCTCCGCATATAATATGTTCAGGCCACTGCCACCATCCATCAAGACTTTGGTCAGTCGAGTGCCTTCGATGACTGGGTCGACCACCAAAGCTTGCCTCCCAGGGGTGGCACGTGTGTCGGATGATCGGACTGGTCGAATGTGATGGCAGTCTGAGACCATTTCAGATAACTGGGAGTTGTCGGAGCAACCATATTTACCTCACAGTTGATAACTTTCAATCGACTTTTGCTTTCAACATCAGCAAAAATCATCAGGGTGGAATTGACTTGGGGATATCCATCATCACTATCTTCTTTGTCCTTAACTTTGTCCAACTCCTTTTCCTTATCTTTGGGCTGTTTCCCCTCGAATTGCTGGATCAAGAGCCGACACTGTCGAGTGGTATGTTTCGGGTAAATGAACTTACCCTCCTCATCTTTCTTCGTGTGGATGTGACACGGAAAATCCATCATGTCATTTCCTTCCTTATCCTTCACCTTCTTAGGGTTCCAAGACCCTTTGGGCTTCCCTTTAAACTTTCCTTGAGTCACGGCCAAGGCTTCTCCAGGAGCAGCTGGCTCGGCTTTCCGCTTCTGCTTCCGACTGGAGTTCCCTCCGCCGGTTTCATGAGTGGTTGGCTTGTACTTGCCACTCCGGAGCCGATCCTCTTCTTCACCATTGGCATACTTGGTGGCAATCTCCATCATCCGACTCAGGGTCATGTCTCCGGTCCGACCGAATTTCAAACTTAGCTCTATGTTCTTAACGCCTTCCTTGAAGGCACAGACTGCCTGGTGATCGATACATTCTCCACCGTGTGATGCAACGTGATCCACCTCTGGATGTAATCCCTCAGAGTCTCATTCGACTTTTGCACACAAACCTGCAGCTCTGTCAACCCTGCTGGTCGCTCGCAAGTTCCTTCAAATGTTCTGACAAACACTCGGGCAAGATCTTCCCAAGTGTAAATGCTGCTAGGTGCCAACTGATTCAGCCATGCTCTGGCCGAGCCCTCCAACATAAGAGGTAGGTGTTCATGGCCACCTCATCATTGCCGCCGCCAATTTGAACAGCCACTCGGTAGTCCTCAAGCCAAGTATCAGGCTTGGACTCACCTGTGAACTTACTGACTCCAGTTGCCAACCTGAAGTTGGGAGGAATCACCGTGGCCCTGATGCCTCTGCTAAAACACTCTGGTCCTGAGACGTGAACTCTATTGCTGGTGGGCACATCTCTGTCATGGCCTTCTCGGTGAGCTCTGTTCCTGTCGACCAAACCTTGAACGATAATGGATCTCGCATCAAAGCCTGGTTCTCTGGGGTCGACTGGAACCCTTCGTCCAACACTGTGCTAGCGTCTGTCATCTTGCTGTCGAGGAGCGTACAACCCACCCCTTGGGGGAGGAGTGGGCACTCGACGGCGATCATCACGATCGAATCGGTCATCATACTGATCACGCCGTCCTCCACGTCCCTCACACCTCGGGGGCGATCTTGGGCTATGGGCCAACTGGACTGTATTCGCAACGACGGATCTGCTGTGAATCCTATTCCGCGACTGCGATACAGCTGAATTTTGATCTCCTGCTGCCCAGAGTAAATCTCTGATCTGAAGCAAACCTCTGCCAGCCTCTGACTGGTAAGGCTGAATCGACTCTGCTATATGGGCTGTAGCTGCTAGATTCTGAATCGGAGTTCGATATACCTAAGTCGGTTGTGGAAAGAGTTGATGTTGACTGGAGTCTGGAACTTGTTGCCGCGCGCGCTCGTCGAGTGCTCGCTGGAGGTTCTCCAGTCGAGTGCGCTCAGCCAAGTTGGCCAAACGCGCGTCCTCCAAGGCACGAGCCTCGGGGGTTTCTCCAACGATAGGAGTATGCAGCGCATCCATGTTCCGGCGGTGAAGATCTTCCCTTTGTAGTGACGTGAGGGGCTCGGCCGGATATTCTTCGTGGGCATGCGCCGGATCGCCTCCACCATCGACTCCGACGGTGCGGGGAAAACTGGGAGGACTGCGTGGTCCATTGACCATCAGAAGCTCCGCCGCCGGATCACTGCTGTCGCACTCGGATGCAGTCTCTACGGAGCCAGTCGACAGGTCGAACAGGCCGTAGAGAGATTCGTCGGGCTCGATTGCCGCGACTTGGGGAGTGGCCGACTGGCGAGCCACCGCATGCCTCACCCACCGCTGAAGCCTCGACCGACCGGAGCGCTTGCGCCGGTAGGAGACAGGGAGGGAGGATGACACAGGGGTCGACCGATACTGGGTCGACGGTTGCCGCAGGAGGACGCCATGGACGCACGCACAGAAGTGCGTCACCCCACGGACGGGGAGCGCGTCGATGTCGATTGGAGCCTCCTGAAGCCAAGCGGAGTCATCGGTGATGAACGTGAGTGCGCCGAGACGGATCTCGCGGCCCTCAACCAAAACTCCGCCTGAAACCATGATGAAGGAGATAGGAACAATCGCAACTTCTCCAATAGGTCGCTATGACACCTGCCCCACGGTGGGCGCCAACTGTCATGGTTCTAAGTCTGACAGTAGAATAGGGGGTAGGAATGGAGAGGCAAGATCCTAGCTATGGAGTTGTTGTATACGCAAGATGTTTACGAGTTCAGGCCCTTCTCGGAGGAAGTAATAGCCCTACGTCTCGGAGCCCGGAGGCGGTCGACTGGATTATATGCGTATGAGTTACAGGGGTGCGAACCCTTTACACTGAGGAGGGGGTGGCTTATATAAAGTCCGCCAGACCCCTCTGGCCCTCAGTTATGCAGGGTTTAAGGTACATTAAGGTATAGCGTTACTGGTAACGCCATACATAAAGTGCTATGATGACCATAAAGACTACTTAATAACAGACCGTTCCTGTGCAGAGTGACTCTAGATCTCCTGGTGGTCGAGTGAGTGGCTTCATGGTCGAGTGTCTTCGAGTCCGTCGAGTGAAATCCTTCCAGGTCGACTAAAAGGTAGCTTCTTCTAGGGATGTCCTTGGGGAGGGTATCTTGGACAGGTGCATGACCCTACCCTAGGTACATGGCTTCATCATTGACCTCTTCAAACCCACTTTTATCAAAATTTTCAACAAGATTTTCACCCTCCGAATCATAGGGACGCCTTCTTACTAAAGTTGAATCTTCTCCAGTCCCTTTTTCATCAATCTTAATTTTACTAAAAAAAGAATCAATAGAGGAAACACCAATCATTTTATTCATCACTTTTATGAAAGTAATCACTAGAAAACGCTCTTTCTAAAAATTCTCTTTTAGCTCTAAGCATAGCGGTTCTTTTCTTACTTTCATCCATAGAAACATAAAGAGCTTTAATTTATTCTTAAACTTTACGCACAAATTTTTTCATTTTGAGAGTTTCTAGATCATGAGAAATTCTACCAATACTTCTGGACAAATCATCAACCGTATTCAGCTTTTCTTCTATCGAAGTATTGAAAGCTTTTTGAGTATTGATAAATTCTTTAATATTTTTCGCAAGATTAGAGGTGTTTCCATTATTATTATAAGTAGGATTACCATAGGAATTACCATAATTATTAGAGTAATTACTAGGAAAAGGCCTAATATTAATTACCTCTATAAGCATTGTTATTGAAATTGTTTCACGAAATAAAATTCACATCTATGGCATCACTATTTTGCTCAATCAAAGTAGACAAAGGCACATCATTAAAATCATTAGGATCACTTCTATTAGCATCCAACTTCATAAGAGCATCAACCTTTTCACTCAAAGAATTAATTTCTTCTATCAAATTGACTTTTTTTACTAGTAGGAGCTCTTTCGGTATGCCATTGTGAGTAATTTGCCATAATATTGTCTAGCATTTTAGTAGCTTCACACAAAGAATTTTTCATAAAAGTAACCCCCGCGGCGGAATCTAAAAGATTACGAGAAACAAAATTCAACCCAGCATAAATTTTTTGTATGATCATCCAAAGATTTAACCCATGAGTTGGGCAATTCCTTAGCATCAATTTCATCCTCTCCCAAGATTGTGCAACACGCTCATGTTCAAGTTGCTTGAAATTCATGATCTGGGTTGTATGGGAAATAATTTTTGCGGGCGGAAAATACTTAGTAATAAAAGCGTCCTTGTACCTGTTCCAAGAATTGATACTATTGTGAGGCAAAGAGGGAAACAAAATTTTTGCACGATCTCGCAAAGAAAACAGGAATAATTTCTATTTCACAACATCATTGTCCACATCTTTTTTCTTTTGCATATCGCATAATTCCACGAATGTGTTAAGATGGGACGCGGCATCCTCATTAGGAGTACCGGCAAATTGATCTTTCATAACAAGATTCAGCAAAGCAGTATTAATATCACAAGACGCCGCACTAGTGGCGTGAGGAGCAATCGGAGTGCTAATAAAATCATTGTTGTTGGTATTTGAGAAATCACACAACTTGGTGTTCCCTTGAGTCATGATGACTTCACAACAAGATTGCACTCAAAAACAAATCTGACGAGAAAACGGCGAACAAAAAAGAGGGCGAGTAAAATGGCAAATTTTTGTGAAGTGGGGTTGAGGAAAACGAGAGGCAAATGGCAAATAAAGTAAATTGCGAAGAGATGAGATTTTTGATTAGGAACCTGGTAGATGTTGATGATGTCTCCCAGGCAACGGCGCCAGAAATTCCTTTTGATGTCTGCTAGAACTACATCGGTATTTCCCCAAAGCGGAAGGGATGATGCAGTATAGCGACGATAGGTATTTCCCTCAATGATGAGACCAAGGTTATCAAACCAGTAGGAGAACCTCCTAACACAAGGTAAATAACACCTGCACACAAATAACAAATACTCGCAACCTGACATGTTAAAGGGGTTGTCAATCCCTTTCGGGTACGGCGCCTCAAGTAGGCAAGATAACGTGAGATAAATGTGGTAGATAGGATAAATAGATCATGCAACAAATAAATTGTAGCAAGGTATTTTTGTATTTTTGGTTTAATAGATCTGAAAATAAAAGCAAAGGAAAATAGATCGCAAAGGCAAACATGATGAGAAGAGACCCGGGGGCCGTAGGTTTCACTAGTGGCTTCTCTCGAGAAAAATAGCAAACGGTGGGAAAACAATTGTTGTTGGGCAATTGATAGAACTAAAAATAATCATGAAAATATCTAGGCAATGATCATTATATAGGCATCACGTCCGAGATTAGTAGACTGACTCCTGCCTGCATCTACTACTATTACTCCACACATCGACCGCTATCCAGCATGCATCTAGTGTACTAAGTTCATGGAAAAATGGAGTAATGCAATAAGAACGATGACGTGATGTAGACAAGATCTATTTATGTAGAAATAGACCCCATCTTGTTATCCTTAATAGCAACAATACATACGTGTCATTTCCCTTTGTGTCACTGGGATCAAGCACCGTAAGATCGAACCCATCACAAAGCACCTCTTCCCATTGCAAGATAAATATATCAAGTTGGCCAAACAAAGCTCAAATATTGGAGAAGAAATACGAGGCTATAATCAATCATGCATATAAGAGATGAAAGAAGACTCAAATAACTTCCATGGTTAAAAACATAGATCTGATCATAAACTCAAAGTTCATCGGATCCCAACAAACACACCGCGAAAAGACTTACATCATATGGATCTCCAAGAGACCATTGTATTGATAATCAAGAGAGAGAGAGAGAGAGGAAGCCATCTAGCTACTAACTACGGACCTGTAGGTCTACAAAGAACTACTCACACATCATCGGAGAGGCACCAATGGACATGATGAACCCCTCCATGATGGTGTCTAGATTGGATCTTGTGTTTCTGGACTCTACGGTAGCTGGAATTGATTTTTGTCGACTCCCCTAGGGTTTCTGGAATATTGGGGTATTTATAGAGCAAAGGGGCGGCACGGGAGGCCAACAAGGAGAGCACAACCCACCGGGTCGCGCGCCCTGGTGGGTTGTGCTCCCCTCGGAGCTCCACTCAGGTGTGTTCCTGGGCCACTAGATGTCTTCTGGCCCAAAAAATCCACAAAAAGTTTCGTTGCGTTTGGACTCCATTTGGTATTGATTTCCTGTGATGTAAAAAACATGCAAAAACAGCAACTAGCACTAGGCACTATATCAATAGGTTAGTACCAAAAAATGATATAAAATGACTATAAAATGATTGTAAAACATGCAAGAATGATAATATAACAACATGGAACAATAAAAAATTATAGATACATTGGAGACGTATCAATCATTGACTGAAAAAATCAACTACATGTGTACATTTTTTGGAGACGGGATCTGCCAATTTTCTCTTTTCTCGCACATGAGTATTTTACGCGCTTCGTCTTTGTTGTGTGTTTCCCCGCCCAAGTTTCCAGTTTCGCATGAAATTTTCATTAGGCACGCGATTTTAGAATTATTCCTCCAACCACATCCTCATCCATCAAATTTCCTCAGTTTCTCCCCCTCCCCCTACCGGTAGCTCAAATCACCGCCGCCGCAACCACAACTTCAACCACATCTATGTTCTACCCAGATCCAGTCAGGTAACCCACCGATCTCTATCACGGCCCTGGCCTGATTGTTTAAATGGCGCCTGCGAAACATCCTCATGCCTCCAAATCCATAATGCCCCTACCTCCAGAGCATCGTCGCGCAAGCCCAACCACATATCACATGGAGATCGAGGAGCTGATGGTGGTCCATGGCATGATGGCCGCTGTGCGTGTTGACTGGGAGGAACACCTCGCCTCCGTCACTGCCAACATGGTGCAGGCTTTGGCCCAGATGAAGTGCCCCAGCGACTACCCCCCAGGACTTAACAGGTATGATCTGACCAGCTAAATCTTACCAACACCACATGCAATGGCTATGGTTTGTATGGTTTATGTATTAAGCATGTTCGTGCCTTGTTTATTTCAGTATTGCACGTTGTGTGATGTTCAAGTATTAACTGTCCAGCTCAATTTCACCAATACCAGCAACAAACTTACAATACATGACTCATGATATCACTAGAGATGTTGCGCATTTGCTGTTTTTGGTGGATGATAACCCTGTTGTACTTAACATGCCTGTCCATGTACTTACGCAGGGTCATAACGGCCGATGATGTTGTTTGCCGTCAAGGTTACATGCATCCCACTATTTCACATCATTTGTGCAATTGCAGTTTAACTTCTACCATTTACTGGTTGCTTGTAGGTACACATGTCAGTGGCACTGATCCACGCTTCGACTTGGAGGAACAGCTTGCCTCCGTCGCAGCTGACTTTAGGCGGGCTCTAGCCAAGATGAAGTGCCCCAGTAACTACCTCTAGGGACTTACCAAGTATGTACTCACCAGTTCAATCTTACCAATACCAGTTGCAATTAATGGCTATGTTTTGTATGGTCGATGTATTAAGCATGTTGTAGTAAACATACCTAACACGTCTTAGCTACTTTCCCTACCTTTCTATAGGCATCTATGCCATTCTCTGCCCTAGCAGCACCTGCCTTGTGATGTTTAACTCTGCCGATTGCATTTTTATCAGTACCGGTTTAAATGGCTATTAAGCCTGTTGTGATTAACAGTTGAGTCCATTTTAAACAGTTGTATTTCAATGCCTACAAACTTACAAAACATGACTTAGGATGTTAAGCCTGTTGCAATTAACAGTTGTATCCATTTTTTAATCTGTCCCTTTGCTACCGAGCTACTCTCTGCAATGAAGATATACTAGAGATGCTGCCCATTTGCTATTTTTGGTGGATGCTAACCCTGTTGTACTTAACATGCCTTTCCATGTACGTACGCAGGGCCATAACAGGCGATGCTGTTGTTTGCCGCCGAGGTTAGCTGCATCCCATGTCTTATAGTATTTTACATCATTTGTGCAATTGCAGTTTGGATTCTAACATTTACTTGCTTCCTGTAGGTACACATATCGGCGGCACTGATCTACGCTTTGACCCATAGGAAGAGCTTGCCTCCGCCGCCGCTGACTTTGGGTGGGCTCTGGCCAAGATGAAGTGCCCCAATAACTACCTCTCGGGACTTACCAAGTATGAACTCACCAGTTCAATCTTACCAATACTAGTTGCAATTAATGGCTATGTTTTGTACAGTTGATGTATTAAGTATGTTGTAGTAAACATACCTAACACGCTGTAGCTATTTCCCTACCTTTTTATAGACAACTGGGCCATTCTCTGCTCTGGCAGCACCTGCCTTGTGAAGTTTAACTCTGCCAATTGCATTTTTATCAGTACCGGTCTCAATGCCTATTAAGCATGTTGCAATTAATAGTTGTATCCATTTTTAAACAGTTGTATTTCAATGCCTACAAACTTACAAAACATGACTTATGATGTTGTTAAGCCTGTTGCAATCAACAGTTGTATCCATTTTTTAATCCGTCCCTTTGCTACCATGCTACTCTTTCGCAATGAAGATATCACTACAGATGCTGTCGTTTTATTACCATTTGCTATTTTTGGTGGATGTTAACCCTGTTGAAGTTAACATTGGCTTTACATGTACTTACACAGGGCTACACTGGGCGAAGCTGTTGTTTGCCATCAAGGTTAGTTGCATCCCATGTCTTCTACACCATCTGTTCCTAAATACAAGTATTTTTAGAGATTCCAATATAGACTTCAGGATGGTAAGTAATGTGTTGCCTTTTCCCCCTGCCCACAACAAGTTACTCTATTGGACCTCAATATCTGATATTTTTCTCTTTTCAGTGGTTTCCGAAGCTATTTACTGATGATTACCTTGCAAACTACATGACCGGAGTGGAGGAAACTAAGGTTAAAGTATATAATTCATGCTACCATGATAATGCTCTAGAAGTCCTCCTGAAGGCGGTGAAGTATGGGCGGGCGATCATCACAAGGGGTTGGACAAAAGTTGTTCATGCCTATGGTATGCAGGAAGGCACATTATGGGCATTCTGCTTCTTCAACACCATCGGCAGTGAAAATGATTTACACTTGTCTCTTCACCTTTACCGCCTCTAAATATTGTGGTTCATCATAGTTAATTGATGTCTAATCCTGTAATAACTGAACATATTGTACGAACAATTTTGTTTATGGATTCGTTGTTCAACCATTGTGCTGAGACTTTGAATTGCATGTTTCAATATTTCAAAATTTCCAATTCGGATAATAAATATAGGGGAAAATAAAATTATACAGGAGCGAATAAAATAATGTGCACACGGTTAGAAAGAAAACAGCGTGTGCGATGACAAATAGAGAACAGACGGTTCTTTGACGTGAAACGTTTGCGATGTCCAACGGACGCACACACGGTTTCGTCTCATATGCGTGTGAGATTCATGGTAATACGGCGAATGTTTCAAACCAGTGTGCGTGTGTGATTAGAATACCAATCGCACACAGTTATAAAAATGGACACGTTGGCGTTAGTAGAGGCACTGCACACATTTACATTCTTGAACCGTGTGTGATAACATACCTATCACAAACATATCTGTAGATTAAATGTTGGTGTGCACCATTTTCACATGACTATAGTGGCGTAATCATTTGGGATGTCTCTCCGATCAGAAACATAACGTCGAGATGTAACGTGTGGGACTGGGGCGGCTTATCATACTTTTATTCTGGCGATCGTCAGTAGCCGCTCGCCTATCCCTGACGGTTTCTGGGTTGTGCGGGAAGGACCCCCCTATCGCAGTCACTCACTAGGCGACGGTTCCAAATGCCGTCGCGGAAAGGGATTAAAAACCGTTTGTATAGCATGATACGGTACAAGTGAACCCCTTCAAAATGCTAAGGACACATATTGGCAAAAGCACAAGACTCTTCATTTATATTTTAGTGATCCAAGATCACATTGAGTCCATAGGAAAGCCAATACTATTAAAAGTGGGTGAGGTGTTGCTTAATGGTCTACTTGCTCAAAGTGCTTAGTGATATTGCTCCAAAGCCCTCAACCACTTTCTCATTTCCAAATATGTCCAAAACTCAAAGTCATACTCGGCCCCACCAAACTGTTCTATCTGGCGCCACCGAGTTCATTTGACATTGCCACTGCTAGAAACCCTAACACCTCGGTCACACCGATATGGATCTCGGTCTCACCGAGATGACCCTACGAACTCTTTGTTTCCCTTTGTAACATTTCGGTCTCACTGAAATGAACAATCGGTCCCACCGAGTTTGCTTAACCAACTCTCTGTTTCTCTTTGCTGAAATTGGTCTCACCAAGTTCACGCAATCAGCGCCACCGAGATGAGGTTTTGCCCTAGCCATAGCACATCGGTCCCATCGAGATTCCTAACATTCACATTTTGAACTGAATCGGTCTCACCGAGTTCTTCTATTCGGTCTTACCGAGTTTGGTCAAATGTGTGTAATGGTTGAATTTTGTGTGGAGGCTATATATACCCATCCACCCTCTTCTCCATATGTGAGAGAGCCATCAGAGTGCCTACACTTCCAGCATACATTTTCTGAGAAAGAACCACCTACTCATGTGTTGAGACCAAGATATACCAATCCTACCACAAGAATCTTGATCTCTAGCCTTCCCCAAGTTGCTTTCCACTCAAATCATCTTTCCACCATATCCAAAACTGTAAGAGAGAGTTGATTGTTGGGGAGCCTATCATTTGAAGCACCAGAGCAAGAAGTTTATCATCAACACACCATATATTACCTTTTGGAGTGTGGTGTCTCCTAGATTGGTTAGGTGTCGCTTGGGAGCCTCCGGCAAGATTGTGGAGTTGAACCAGGAAATTTGTAAGGGCAAGGAGATCGCCTACTTCGTGAAGATCTATCCAAGTGAGGCAAGTCCTTCGTGGGCGATGGCCATGGTGGGATAGACAAGGTTGCTTCTTTGTGGACCCTTCATGGGTGGAGCCCTCCGTGGACTCGCGCAACCGTTACCCTTCGTGGGTTGAAGTCTCCATCAACGTGGATGTACGATAGCACCACCTATCGGAACCACGCCAAAAATCTCTATGTCTTCATTGCATTTGCACACTCCAATCTCATCCCTTTAGTTTCTTGCAATTAGCATGCTTTACTCTTTCCGCTGCTCATACTCTTTCCATGCTTGCTTGAAATGTATTGTGAATGCTTAATCTTGTGCTAAAACTCCACCTTAACTTGAAGAACTTAAAAATTGTTATTTTACTTGTTGAGGCCCTAATCACCCCCCTCTAGACCCCTCTTCTCGATTCTTTCAATTGGCATTAGAGCATTAGTCTCCATTGCTTTGGTTTAATCACCTTTGGAGGAAGATGGATGAGTCTACGATCGGGAGTATTAGACATAGAGTGCCTATGCTTGATGAGGAGTTCTATAGTGTTTGGAAGAATGTGATGCTTGAGATTTTCAATGAATATAATTTGAAAAAGTATATTACTAGCCCTTATGTTCCCCCCATTGATCCCTTGCATCCTACCCCCGATGAGTATCTGGACATGACCCGCAATCTTAGAACTATTGATCTTATCAAGAGAGGATTTCCTAGAAATTTGCTTATATGATTGCTTGCTTTTGAATGTGCTTACACTATATGGAGATATCTTTAGGAGCTATTTCCAAACTATTCCTTGAAAAATCTAGATGAGATTCTTCAAAAGTCCATTGCTTTTCATAAAATGAATACTAGAGATCCTAAATTTGATGATTGTCTATTTGAGCTTCAGGACCTTATGCGTGCCAAAGAAGATGTTAGAGTCATTAGTAGCATCACTTCACAAGTTATTAGAATTCATAAAGATGCACATTGTCATGGTCATAACTCTAATGAATCACTCTCTCTAGATAGTGATCATTCACATGATGATGTTGAACATGAATATTATGATGAGGATGATGATAGTGACTTTGATCCTGATGAGTCAATGAGACACTTTGGTCTCATGACTAACCTTCTGGTTACATGCTGGAGGAAAGGAATGGGTTGTCGATAGTGGATGTACTGATCATATGACCAGAGACAAGGATATGTTTTGCGAGCTTGCTGAAAAGGACGGTCCCTGAAATATGTCACTTTTGGTGATAACTCAATGGGTAAGGTAGTTAGCCTTGGTAAGGTGGCCATCTCCCATGATAGCTCTATCCAAAATGTCATGCTCGTTGAATCCCTTGGTTATAATCCCATACTCAAAGGGTACACTAGCTGACTTTGGTTTCAATGTTCTATTTACTGAAATAGATTGCCAAGTGTGTCGAAGAGATAATCATAAAATGGTATTTACCGGTATTCATAGATGTGATCTATACATTGTTGATTCACTAAGAGAGCTCAACCTCGTACTTGCTTAATTGCTAAATCTTCTAAAGGTTGGTTATGGCATAGAAGGTTAGGTCACGTGGGCATGCAAAATCTTGATAAGCTTATCAAAGGTAATCATATCCTTGGTGTTAAAGATGTCATATTTGACAAGAATAGACTTTGCAGCGCTTGTCAAGAAAGACAACAAGTTGGAGGAATTCATCCCGTGAAGAAAATCATGACCACGAGAAGACCGCTTGAGCTACTTCATACGGATCTTTTTGGTCCCAACGCCTACAAGAGTCTCGGTGGTAACTCGTTTGGTTTGGTCATTGTTGATGATTTTTTTAGATTTATGTGGGTGTTCTTTCTTGATGATAAATCATAGGTCCAAAAGATCTTCGAGAACTTTTCTACAAAGGCACAAAACCAATTTGAAGTGAAGATCAAGAAGATTCGAAGCGACAATGGAACGGAGTTCAAGAACTCCAATGTGGATACCTTTCTTGATGAAGAAGGGATCTCACATGAGTTCTCGGCTACGTACACACCTCAACAAAATGGATTTGTTGAGAGGAAGAACTAGACACTTATTGAGATGGCAAGAATGATGCTTGATGAATACAAGATGCAAGACTATTTTGGGCAGAAGCGGTTGAGACAGCTTGTCATGCTACAAATCGACTATATCTTCACAAACTTCTTGGCAAGACGGCATACGAGCTTCTCACCGGTAAAAAAACCCAAGTTGTATACATTTGAGTATTCGACTCAAAGTGCTACATTCTTGATAAGCATCATCGTTTGAAATTTGCTCCTAAATCTCATGAAGGTTTCCTACTCGGTTATGGCTCAAACTCTCACACTTATTGTGCCTACAACAATATCACCTGAAAGGTTGAAGAGACGGTAGATGTGAAGTTTGATGAATCTAACAGCTCGCAAGTAGATCAATTGCCAATTGATGTAGGAGACAAAGATCCTTCAGAAGAAATTCAAGACTTGTCAATTGGCAAGATTCGCTCAACGGAGGTGAAGGAGAGTACCTCATCCGTTCAAGTGGAAGTCTCAACATCACACCAATGTGAACCACAAGTTGATTTGGAGGCATCCACAAGTGGAACATGTCAAGACGAAGGAAATGAGGAAGTGCAACAAGATGAACCACCTCGACCTCCCTCTCCACCTCCACAAGAGAACGACAACACCAACAACAATGAAGAAGGAGAAGGAGAAGATAATGAAGAGGATGTTCCATCCCGACCCAAACAAAAGCTCTCACGAGTTAGAGCAAGAGTCACAAGAGACCATCCCGTCGAACAAATATTCGATGAACCGGGAGAATTACCCGCTCTAAAACTCGTTTGGCTAACTTTTGTGAACACTACTCATTCATTTCTAGTATTGAACCTATGAAGGTAGAGGAAGCTCTTGAGGATCCGAATTGGGTGAATGTTATGCATGAAGAGCTACACAACTTCGAGAGGAATCAAGTGTGGACATTGGTCGAATAGCCGAACGACAACCACAATGTCATTGGAACCAAGTGGGCGTTTCGGAATAAGCAAGATGAGGATGGACAAGTCATGCTCAACAAGGCCCGTATCGTCGCCCAAGGCTACAATCAAGTCGAAGGTATGGACTATGGTGAGACATATGCCCCTGTTGCTAGATTTGAGTCCATACGCATCTTACTTGCTTATGCCAATCACCATGACATCACTTTATACCAAATGGACATTAAAAGTTCTTTTTTAAATGGTGAAATTTAGGAGGAAGTGTATGTTAAACAACCTCCCGGCTTTGTCAATCCTAAGAAACCTAATCATGTTTACAAACTTCACAAAGCTCTTTATGGTCTTAAACAAGCTCCTAGAGCATGGTATAAATGCTTGAGCAAGTTCCTTATTGAAAAAGGCTTTGAAATTGGGAAGATTGATTCTACACTTTTTACTAAAAAGGGTTAATGGTGAATTATTTGTGTGCCAAATTTATATGGATGATATCATATTTGGTTCTACTAACCCCCATTTTTAGTGAAATGTTTGGAAGGCTAATGTCGGAGAAGTTTGAGATGTCTATGATGAGTGAACTCAATTTTTTTCCTTGGTTTGCAAATCAAGCAAACTAAGGAAGGTACCTTTGTTTCTCAAACAAAGTATACCAAGGACCTTTTCAAGAAGTTCTACATGCAAGAAAGAAAAGGTATGAAAACACCCATGCCTATTGTGGACATCTTGACTTGACTAAGGATGGCAAACCGGTTGACCAAAAGGTTTACCCCTCTATGATTAGTTCATTGTTATATCTATGTGCCTCCCGTCCCGATATTATGCTAAGTGTGTGCATGTGTGCATGATATCAAGCAGCCCCTAAAGAATGTCATCTTAAGGTTGTGAAAAGCACAGTGAGATACTTAATTCATACACCAAACTTTGGCATTTGGTATCCTAAGAGGTCATCTTTCGATCTTGTTGGTTACTCCGATTCAGACTATGCGGGTGACAAGGTTGATAGAAAGTCCACTTTGGCTACTTGTCAATTTCTTCGTAGATCCGTTGTGTCTTGGTCCTCCAAGAAACAAAACTCGGTATCCTTATCCACCGCCGAAGCAGAATGCATTGTCGCTGGATCATGTTATGCTCAATTACTTTGGATGACCCAAACCCTTAAGGATTATGGGATACATGTGAAACATGTTCCATTGCTTTGTGACAATGAAAGTGCTATTAAGGCTGCTCACAATCCCGTGCAACATTCTTGAACTAAGCATATTGAAGTTCGTCATCATTTCATCTGAGATCATGTTGCTAAAGGAGACATCATTCTTAAGCATGTTCGTACCGATAAGCAATTGGCCGATATATTCACCAAACCTTGATGGGAAATTATTTTGCCATTTGAGGGGTGAATTGAATATCATTGATGCCTCAAACTTGGAGTAGAAACTCCATTTGGACACGTGCAAGGCATGAGCCTTTTATGACTAATCCTTGATGTTTCTCTTATGATGATGATCATATGTCTTGGATCTATACTTGTACCCTTGCATGTTATCTAACCCTTGTAGGTATTTGGACAAGCCCAAATCCATGAGATTGCAAGTCACTCACATTTTGTGCAATCTCTACATCACCAAGTTCCTACCATATGGTTGTTCAATACAAGGAAGCATGAACTCACACAACATATCCTTTGACAATTTCTACATATCAAATTTCATTTGGTATCAAGTCTCATGATTGTCATTGTGGATACACAAGTGCTCTTCCTTGCAAAACTAACCCATGTAGGAAGGTGAACTCAAACTACAAGTGGTGCTCCCAACTCTTGATGGACTACATCAACCTTGAGCATCCAACACAAGTTCAACTACATGATCAAGATCAACACCACCACCTAAGGTATGTCATTCCATCTTAGAGAAGATTTGCCCCAAGTCATAAGTCAAAGAAACTCAACAAGATGTGAATACATCAAAATTCTTAAACGAAAAATGGTAACCCCATTTTTAGCTTAAGCGATGAGTATGACCTATGATCATGTGGTCTCACTTAAATCAATATACTCTAACATAGGTGACATTGTCACCGACCCCTTCTAGTGAAGTTCTCTAGTGTCCCCTTGCTAATTTACTTTGTGTTCTTGCATATGTTCCTCGTTATTTTGTCTCTCATAAAAACAAAAACAAACTTCATCTAGGTCTCCTTTTCGTTTCTGTAATTTTAGTGTTTAATTCATTGCAAATCTTTCTATTAATTCCTTGCAAATCCTTGTGAGATTTCATTTACCAAGTGAGTTGAGTTGACAAAATCTTTACTCTGTGTTGAACTAGGTCCCTCTGATCAAAACCTATTGGCCTGACCGAAACACAAGGTCTCCTTGTGAATAGTTCATCGAGACAACAAACATGGACTAACTCGGTCGCATCGGTCAGGACTGTCTGTGACTTTGTCATTTCGGCGTCACCGACGAACACCAATCGGCATCCCCGATTTCAACTCTGGGAAAATGTTTTGCCATTTTTATTGACTATTTTCTTTAGCTCCACTCAATTATTCTTCCCTCTACGAGCATCATGAAATTCCTGTTGCTTTGTAGTGACTCTCGAGGACCACACCTTTTTGGCTCATCATCCAGAAGTGTGCTTCTTGGAAATTGATGTCAAAGGGGGAGAGAGAGAGACCATCAAAGCTTATCATATGAGCTCATCTAAGCTCTTCTTTAGATGCTTGTTGACAAAATAGGAGAGAAGTCACTTGTCTTTAAGAGGGGAAAGACATGCATGTTTGATCTATTGCTAATATTCTTGCTGCTTTGAATTTTGGTTGATTGTACCATTTCTTGCTCTGATTTTCTCTCACCCTACCTTCTCCCATTATCCAATATCAGATTTAGGGGGAGAAAGAGTCCATGTTTATGGGAGGAAAATCCTTAGAATTCATTGCATATCTTTAGATCGTTGGGGACATGTCAATATCTAAATGAAGTACTTAGTACTCACCCATTACATGTCATCCAAGTCTTGGTACTCTTGTGATTTCCTGAAATTGCTTAACTTAGAGTGTTCTTGTGTTATCTAACCCTGTTTCCTCAAGTCCACTCCTTTCAAAGCCAGCTCAAGACCACAAGGTAAGTATATGCATCACACTCGTGAGCATGATCATCTCTTGCTGATGTACATATTGTTTGCAAGAAGGATTCATGAACATGGAGGTACACTTCTTATCCACATCATTTGCTCTGATGCATATAACCAAGATACATATAACTCATTGCTTTCTCTGTCATGCTTATGCATTCACATGTTCTTTCACTCTATGTTCACATGATTGCATACATGTAGGGGGAGCTTATGAATGTTACATGTCTTTCCAAAGCTTTAACCATTACTCTACATATATTATCTAAAAGCTTTGATGTATGTTGTCATCAATTACCAAAAAGGGGAAGATTGAAAGCACAAGTGCTCCTTGGGTGATTTTGGTAATTAATTCAACATATCTCTTGTTGGACTAACACTTTTATCTAGTGCATTTCAGACAAGTTAAACAATGGCGTGGTAAGGGCAAGGGGATGTGGAACCCCTTCAAAATGCTAATAACACATATTGGCAAAAGCTCAAGACTCTTCATATTTTAGTGATCCAAGATCACATTGAGTCCATAGGAAAGCCAATACTATTAAAAGGGTATGAGGTGTTGCTTAATGGTCTAGTTGCTCAAAGTGCTTAGTGATATTGCTCCAAAGCCCTCAACCACTTTCTAATTTCCAAATATGTCCAAAACTCAAAGTCAAACTCGGGACCACCGAACTGTTCTATCGAGCACCACTGAGTTCATTTGACATAGCCACTGCCAGAAACCCTAACACCTGGGTCACACCGATATGGATCTCAGTCTCACCGAGATGGCCCTGCAAACTCTCTATTTACCTTTGTAACATTTCGGTCTCACCAAAATGAGCAATTGGTCCCACCGAGTTTGCTTGACCAACTCTCTGTTTGCTCTTTGCTGAAATCGGTCTCACCAAGTTCACGCAATCGGCGCCACCGAGATGAGGTTTTGACCTAGCCCTAGAACATCGGTCCCACCAGGTGTTTCTAGTCGGTCTCACCGAGATTCCTCACGTTCACATTTTGAACTGAATCGGTCTCACCGAGTTCTTCTATTCGGTATGACCGAGTTGGGTCAAATGTGTGTAATGGTTGGATTTTGTGTGGAGGCTATATATACCCATCCACCCCCTTCTCCATATGTGAGAGAGCCATCAGAACATGCCTACACTTCCAGCATACATTTTCTGAGAAAGAACCACCTACTCATGTGTTGAGACCAAGATATACCAATCCTACCACAAGAATCTTGATATCTAGCCTTCCCCGAGCTGCTTTCCACTCAAATCATCTTTCCACCATATCCAAATCTGTGAGAGAGAATTGAGTGTTTGGGAGACTATCATTTGAAGCACAAGAGAAAGGACTTCATCTTCAACACACCATATGTAACCTTTTGGAGAGTGGTGTCTCCTAGATTTGTTAGGTGTCGCTTGGGAGCCTCCAACAAGATTGTGGAGTTGAACCAAGAAGTTTGTAAGGGCAAGGAGATCGCCTACTTCGTGAAGACCTACCCGAGTGAGGCAAGTCCTTCATGGGCGATGGCCATGGTGGGATAGACAAGGTTGCTTCTTCATGGACCCTTCGTGGGTAGAGCCCTCCGTGGACTTGCGCAACCGTTACCCTTCGTGGGTTGAAGTCTCCATCAACGTGGATGTACGATAGCACCACCTATCGGAACCACGCCAAAAATCTCCGTGTCTTAATTGCGTTTGCACACTCCAATCCCATCCCTTTACTTTCTTCCAATTCGCATGCTTTACTCTTTCCGCTGCTCATACTCTTGCCATGCTTGCTTGAAATGTATCGTGAATGCTTAATCTTGTGCTAAAAATCCACCTCAACTTGAAGAAATTAAAAATTGTCACTTTTATTTATTAAGGGTCTAATCACCCCCACCCCTCTAGACCCCTATTCTCGATCGTTCCAGATGAGATTCATCATGTAATCAATAAATTTGTTAGGGCTTGATCCCTAGTATCCACTATGTTTTGAGATTGATGTTGTTATGACTTTGCCATGCTTAATGCTTGTCACTTTGGGCCCAGGTGCCATGATTTCAGATCTGAACCATTTATGTTTCCACCATTATATCTATGTTCTAGATCCGATCTTGCAAGTCATATTCACCTATTACGTGTTATGATTCGTAAACCCCAGTGTGACAGTAATTGGGATACTTTCTGGTGATGACTGTAGTTTGAGGAGTTCATGTATTCACTATGTGTTAATGCCTTGTTCCGGTTCTCTATTAAAAGGAGGCCTTAATATCCCTTAGTTTCCTTATGGACCCTGCTGCCACGAGATGGTAGGACAAAAGATGTCATACAAATTCTTTCCATAAGCACGTATGACTATTTACGGAATACATGCCTACATTATATTTATGAACTAGAGCTAGTTTTGCATTGCCCTAGGTTATGACTGTTATATGATGAGTATCATCCAATGTATTCATTGATCCAATGTCTACGAATTTTCCATATATTGTTCTTGCTAAGTTACTACTCGTACTGTTACTGTTACACTTGCTACAAAATCGTTGCTACCACTGTTCCCGTTACTACTATTGTTACCACTATTATCAAAACTATCATATTAATGTGCTATTGATCACTTTGCTACAGATATTTAATCTCCAGGTGTGGTTGAATTAACAACTCAACTGCTAATACTTACAAATAGTCTTTGGCTCCCCTTTTGTCAAATCTATAAATTTGGGTTGAATACTCTACCTTCGAAAACTGTTGCGATCCCTATACTTGTGGGTTATCAGGGAGCTGTAACGAGTCCGAATGACAGACAATCTCCAGTGTAATGTAGCCCGAGTAAGGGGCGCCGCTCATCCTCTGTGCTTCACAGATAGGGTGATGCAACACCAATTCCCGAAAGGATTCAAACTTGTCAATATCGAGCCATACGACGGGACAATAGATCCCGCCATATGGATTGAAGATTTTCTGCTACACATTCATATGGCACGAGGAGAGGACCGCCACGCCATCAAGTACCTACCGTTAAAGCTCAAGGGTCCAGCCAGACAATGGTTAGATAGCCTCCCCGAAGACTCAATAGGATGTTGGGAGGAGCACGAGGATGCCTTCCGAGTTACTTTCAGGGCACTTATGTCCAGCCCCCGGACGCCGATGACCTGAGCCACATAACCAGCAGCCCAGCAAGTCAGCCCAGCAATTTTGGAGCCGGTTTTTAACCAAGAAAACCAGATCATTGACTGTTTGGATGCCAAAGTTATATCCGCATTTAAGCATAGTATTCGAGATGAATGGCCAACACGTCAGCTCGGCCAGGACAAGCCGAGGACGATGGCGGCGCTTACCTCCCTGATGACCCGCTTCTGCGCCAGAGAGGATAGTTGGCTGGCTCATAGAAGCACCAACCCAGAAGCCCCCAACACCTCTAAAGTCCGGGTTGGGAACGGGAAGCCACGATGGAACAAGAACAAACATCGCCACAATGACGGCGAAGCCCACGAGATGGTAGTAAATGCCAGATTTCGTAATCCGAAGTCCGGGTCATGGAAAAGCCTTCTAAAGGCAACCAGGACGGACCAACCAAGTTGGATGCAATCCTAGACATGCCCTGCCAGATTCATGGCACCCCAGAGAAGCCCGCCAACCACACCAACCATAACTGTTGGCTGATAAAACAGGCCGACAAGCTCACAGTCGAGGACTCTGGCAAACGCCATCGAAGCAAGGTGTCGGTGTACAAAAGTATGGGAACTTCTGTACCCCTTACTAGTGCACGGGCAGACGCAGCCACGGGCAGTCATGGCCACACCTATGGCAAGGCCTGACAAGGCAGGGGAAGGCAAAGCCCGAAGACTACAAAAACAGGCACTTGAAGCACGAGGGGCGAGGGGCAAGCTGGACTGTCCCCGGCAAGGGCCTTGCCTGGGCAACCTGCACAAACACCAGCAAGTCCATCACCCTTGGGGCTGAGAGGTCTGACACCATCAACAATGTTAAGACTAAGATCTAGAAAGCGCATGCTCGATAGCATGCAAATCCTCATAAAGATTGATGGCCCACAGATCCACGTGGGACCAGAACACGAGGACCCCCGGCAAGACCCTTGCCGGGGATGACTCCAAGGCCCCCGGCAAGCTTTACCAGGGACAATCGCTGGGCCGCGGCTAGACCCATGCCCAACAAGATTTCGCCACCTCATCACCACTCTAGTGCGACGACAAACAGGCCAACTAAGCAGGCGCCTGCGTGGCGGCATGCAGATCTTCATGGAAGCTTACCATTACGCTAACGCAACAGCTAGTTGGCCAGCGTGGCACTCCATGCCATGTCAACCTGGACGCGCATCAAGGCGAGGAGGAGCGGCGAAGGATGAGATGGCCTCTGTTGTCGTCCCCAATAAAGCGAGAGGACACGCAGGCAACACATTAAATGCGCTTGTCCTATGTTGATCGAGTGATAAGCTCGGACAACTGTAGCTTTCCACCTCTTGTGTGCCGCTGTGGCAACCCCTTTGCATATAAAAGGAGGCCCGAGGCATACAGAGAGAGGATTCGGACTTTTGGATAGAGCACGCACCGTAGCTTGTTCAAAAGCTCAAGAACACACATATAACCAGACAAGTAGGACTAGGGTATTACGCATCTTTGCGGCCCGAACCTGGATAAAAATCCCCTGTGTGCTAACGACACGACCTGCTCTTTGTGCAGCTAACCCCCTGCCGAACATAGAAGGGATCCTTGTGACCCCATAGGTGATCGGTTTCCCCGACATCTTTGGCGCGCCAGGTAGGGGCATCTTTGCATAGAGAATCTGGTCTGTTATTTAGTATAGTCGTTTCTTTGTCACCATGGTTCCGAAGAAGAAGGCGACCACAACGTCCGGCCTGATCGAGGTCGTTAGCGCCACCCTGGTGCGAAGGGCTGGGTGAGCGGCGTCGTCTACGACTTCGATGACGATCCGCGCAGCAACAAAAAGCTAAGTCAACTCAACTTTGAGTAATTCTTCCTTTTTATAAGGTTATCCCCCTCGATGGTTTCAGTCCTTGTATGGAGAACCTGCACGCAAAAGGAACCCTGCCGTGATTGGCAACGCCCCTGTTCTGTTTCGAGTCTGCTCAACAGTTCGGATGTTGCACTCTGCTAAGAACTATGGGGTACCTTGCCGTAATCAACAGCGCCCCTGTTCTACTACGAGTCCGCTCAATAGTTCAGGTGACTACGTCAAGAGCGGCAAGGTAACCTACTGGCTTCGACGCCCTCCGCGGGCTGCTAAGGATCCGTCCTTCTAGCGCCTATGGCAAGGGGTGCGCGTGCCGGCAGGCCTATCCAACTAAGCGTAGGGTGCAGAAAATACAAGGATAAACTAAAACGGGAAGATAACATGCAACCAGTTCAAAGAACAGCAAAAGTTATATTACATCAAAAGTTGCCGCGATTGTGACTTAAGATAATCTGTCTTGGGTACGAACTCGCAGCAACAACAAGGAACGAAGCAGTTAATCCCGGCGCTGGCCCTCCAGCCTCGCGACTCTGCTGACGCAGCTGATGATGAGCTCGATGCGCTCCTCGAGCGCCTGATGGTCGATGTCCTCCGGCAAGCCATCGAGCGCCTGAGCAAAGTCGACGCTGGGGTTCCAGTGCGCCACCTTAGTGAGCACTTTGATCAAGGCATCCTGGCAAAGCTGCCGGGACTCCTCAGCCAGGTAGGCCGCCCTGGTGGATTGGCGCAGCTTCAAGGCGTCAAGGACACGCTCGAAGAACAGGGACAACCTAGCACTCTTGGCCACGTTCGCCTCTCGGGAGAACCTAAAGTTTGGCATGCTCATGGCAGTTAGCTGCGTGGTGAGCTTCTCCACGACGTCCACAAGGTGGCTGGTCCAAAGCTTCGTGCTCTCCACGAGCTTGCTGTGGGAAGAGGCGGTAGTCCGCAGCAGCAGCTGCTCATCCACGAGATCCTTGGCCAGGATCTGCTCACGAGCCTGGGACTCCGAGAGCATCTTCTCCTGGCTGTCCAGCTTCAGCTTCAGATCATCAATGGACTCGTTGGCCTTGGAGAGCAGCTTGGTTTTGTCAGATATGGTGGTCTTCATCTCCAACAGGTCGTAAAGAGCCTTCTCTCTGTCGTCCTTGAGCATGGAGATCTCCTGGGTGAGCCTTGCCAGGTCTGCCTCCATCTTTTCCACCTTGCCAGCCAGCTCAATCCTGGTAGCCTCTGCCACCTCAGCGCGGTCGACGGCCTCCTTCAGCTTGTCGGCGTGGTTAAGGGCCAGAGCATCAAGCGCTTCTTGGTGCTTCTACACTAGGTCTTGGGTCCGCTGCGCAACGAGCTTCTCGATCTCTTCGTCCTTGGCTTGAAGCGTGGCGGCAAGCTCCACCTCATGAGCGACCAAGTCCTCCTGGACATAAGAGCGAGATGCGGTGCTGCGTCTGGTCGGACTCGTCCTTGGCAGCCATGGCCTTTGCCACCTCCGGTGCCTTGTTGAAATCGGCCTGCTTCAGAAGGAGCTCCCGCTGGTGCTCGCTCAGTTGGATATGGGAGGCCCTTCGAACTTCCTGACCCTCGTCAAACTAGGCTTTCATCTGGGCGACGCGCTCCTGGAAGTCCGCCTCGGCCTTTTCCACAGCCGCCATCCTGGAGTCCACCTTCTCCTTGCTAGCCCGATGGAGAGCTTGGAGCTTGTGGAAGTTAGCGCTCATGGCTTGAAGGACTTGGTCCTCCTTGGAGCCACCGTTGTTGATGCTCGGTTCGTCAACAACCTGGAGTCCGACAACCGTGAGGATCTCTTCATCAAATACCTCCCCCTCGATTGGTGCTCTGGTGCTTGCCGCTCCTAGGATGCTGACGAAGAGGTCATCGCCAACCTTCAAGTACCTGCTCGGGGCAGAGGCTGAGGAGGAGGAGGGTTGGTCATTGACCACCTCCTCCCCGGCAGGATCCTTGGCGGCCTCTCCAATGGTGGCCTCGCCGGCCTCCCCAGCACGCCCCATGGCGGCCTCCTCGGCGGCAGCCTTGGCGACCTCTCCGGCAGGCTCCTCGGCCACCTCCTCCCCGGCAGGGTGCTTGCCGGCCTCCCCGGCAAGTGCCGTGGCGGCCTGTTGGGGAACGTAGTAATTTCAAAAAAAAATCCTACGCACACACAAGATCATGGTGATGCATAGCAACGAGAGGGGGAGTGTATCTTCATAACCTTGAAGATCTCTAAGCGGAAGCGTTTATCAACGCGGTTGATGTAGTCGTACGTCTTCACGATCCGACCGATCCAAGTACCAAACGCACGGCACCTCCGAGTTCTGCACACGTTTAGCTTGATGACGTCCTCGCCTTCTCGATCCAGCAAGACGGGCGATGTAGTAGATAAGTTCCGGCAGCACGACGGCACGGTGACGGTGTTGGTGAAGAACAATCTCTGCAGGGCTTTGCCTAAGCATTACGAAAACTATGACGGAGGATAAACTAGAGGGGACGGGGTTGCTGGCACATGGCTTGGTGTTTCTTGATGTGTCTTTGGTGCTAGCCCTGCCCCTCTATTTATATGTTGAGCCCTGGGGTCGAAACTTGGAGTAAAAGCCTCCTCAAAGTCGGTTTTGCCCGAAAGGCAAGAGTCCAACAAGGACTCCAGGGCTAGACGCCAGGGTTCCCGACCTCTACCCCCTAGACGCCAAGGTTCCTGGCGTCTAGCCTCTATTCTCCGCAAAACTTCCTTTTGCACTTACCAAAAGCCTCGTGGGCTTTCCCCTTTGGCCCAAATAACGTGTTCTCGTACCCAAACATTTCGGGAAACATCCGGAACCCCTTCCGGTGAATTCTGGAACCCTTCCGGAGATCAAACACTATTATGCCATATATCAAACTTTATCTCTGGACCATTCTGGAATTCCTCGTCATGTCCATGATCTCATCCGGGACTCCGAACAACATTCGGTTACCAACATACATAACTCATATAATACTATATCGTCAACAAACGTTAAGTGTGCGGACCCTACGGGTACGAGAACTATGTAGACATGATCGAGACATCTTTCTGGTCAATAACCAATAGCGGAACCTGGATGCCCATATTGGCTCCTACATATTCTACGAAGATCTTTATTGGTCAAACCGCATAACAACATATGTTGTTCCCTTTGTCATCGGTAGGTTACTTGCCCAAGATTCGATCGTCGGTATCCCAATACCTAGTTCAATCTCGTTATCGGCAAGTCTCTTTACTCGTTATGTAATGCTTCATTCCGTAACTAACTCATTAGCTACATTGCTTGCAAGGCTTATAGTGATGTGCATTACCGAGAGGGCCCAGAGATACCTCTCCGACAATCGGAGTGACAAAACCTAATCTCGAAATATGCCAACTCAACATGTACCTTTGGAGACACCTGTAGAGCTCCTTTATAATCACCCTGTTACATTGTGATGTTTGGTAGCACACAAAGTGTTCCTCCGGTAAACGGGAGTTGCATAATCTCATAGTTGTAGGAACATGTATAAGTCATGAAGAAAGCAATAGCAACATACTAAACGATCAAGTGCTAAGCTAATGGAATGGGTCATGTCAATCACATCATTCTCCTAATGATGTGATTCCGTTAATCAAATGACAACTCATGTCTATGGTTAGGAAACTTAACCATCTTTGATTAACGAGCTAGTCAAGTAGAGGCATACTAGTGACACTATGTTTGTCTATGTATTCACACATGTATTATGTTTCCGGTTAATACAATTCTAGCATGAATAATAAACATTTATCATGAAATAAGGAAATAAATAATAACTTTATTATTTCCTCTAGGGCATATTTCCTTCAGTCTCCCACTTGCACTAGAGTCAATAATCTAGTTCACATCGCCATGTGATTTAACACTAATATTCACATCTGTATGTGATTAATACCCATAGTTCACGTCGTCATGTGATCAACACCCAAAGGGTTTACTAGAGTCAATAATCTAGATCACATCGCTATGTGATTAACACCCAAAGAGTACTAAGGTATGATCATGTTTTTCTCGTGAGAGAAGTTTAGTCAACGGGTTTGTCACATTCAGAGTCGTATGTATTTCCAAATATTCTATGTCTACAATGCTCTGTACGGAGCTACTCTAGCTAATTGCTCCCACTTTCAATATGTATCCAGATTGAGACTTAGAGTCATCTGGATCAGTGTCAAATCTTGCATCGACGTAACCCTTTACGACGAACCTCTTGTCACCTCCATAATCGAGAAACATATCCTTATTCCACTAAGGATAATTTTGACCAATGTCCAGTGATCTACTCCTAGATCACCATTGTACTCCCTTGCCAAATCAAGGCATAGTATACAATAGGTCTGGTCCATAGCATGGCATACTTTTATAGAACCTATGACTGGGGCATAGGGAATGACTTTCATTCTCTTTCTATATTCTGCCATGGTCGGGTTTTGAGTCTTACTCAACTTCACACCTTGCAACACAGGAAAGAACTCCTTCTTTGATTGTTCCATTTTGAACTACTTCAAAATCTTATCAATGTATGTACTCATTGAAAAAATGTTATCAACCGCCTTGATCTATCTCTATAGATCTTGATGCTCAATGTGTAAGCAGCTTTACCGAGGTCTTTATTTGAAAAACTCTTATTCAAGTATCCTTTTATGCTATCCAGAATTTATATATCATTTCCAATCAACAATATGTCATCTACATATAGTATTTAGAAATGCTACAGAGCTCCCACTCACTTTCTTGTAGATACAGGCTTCTCCAAAAGTCTGTATAAAACCATATACTTTGATCACACTATCAAAACGTTTATTCCAACTCCGAGAGGCCTGCACCAATCCATAGATGGATCACTGGAGCTTGCACACTTTGTTAGCACCTTTAGGAATGACAAAACCTTCTGGTTGCATCATATGCAACTCTTCTTTAATAAATCCATTAAGGAATCCAGTTTTGTCATCCATTTGCCAGATTTCATATAATGTGGCAATTGCTAACATGATTCGGACAGACTTAAGCATTGCTACAGTTGAGAAAAATCTCATTGTAATCAACACCTTGAACTTTTTGAAACCTTTTTGCGACAAGTCGAGCTTTATAGATAGTAACACTACTATCAGCGTCTGTCTTCCTCTTGAAGATCCATTTATACAATATGGCTTGCCGATCATCGGACAACTCCACCAAAGTCCACACTTTGTTCTCATACATGGATCCCATCTCAGATTTCATGGCCTCAAGCCATTTTGCGGAATCTGGCTCATCATCGCTTCCTCATAGTTCGTAGGTTCATCATGGTCTAGTAACATGACTTCCAGAACATGATTACCATACCACTCTGGTGCGGACTGTACTTTGGAAGACCTACTAGGTTTTGTAGTAACTTAATCTGAAGTTTCATGATCATCATCATTAGCTCCCTCACTAATTGGTGTAGGAATCACTGGAGCTGATTTCTGTGATGAACTACTTTCCAATTCGGGAGAAGGTACAAATTACCTTATCAAGCTCTACTTTCCTCCCACTCACTTCTTTCGAGAGAAACTCCTTCTCTAGAAAGGATCCATTCTTAGCAACGAATATCTTGCCTTCGGATCTATGATGGAAGGTGTACCCAACAGTTTCCTTTGGGTATTCTATGAAGACGCACTTCTTCGATTTGGGTTTGAGCTTATCAGGATGAAACTTTTTCACATAAGCATCGCAACCCCAAACTTTAGGAAATGACAACTTGGGTTTCTTGCCAAACCACAGTTCATAAGGTGTCATCTCAACGGATCTAGATGGTGCCCTATTTAACGTGAATGCAGCTGTCTCTAATGCATAACCCCAAAACAATATTGGTAAATTCGTAAGAGACATCATTGATCGCACCATATCACATAAAGTGCGGTTATGACGTTCGGACACACCGTTGCGCTGTGGTGTTCCAGGTGGCATGAGTTTGTGAAACTATTCCACATTGTTTTAACTGAAGGCCAAACTCGTAACTCAAATATTCATCTCCACGATCAGATCGCAGAAACTTTATTTTCTTGTTATGATGATTTTACACTTCACTCTGAAATTCTTTGAACCTTTCAACTATTTCAGACTTATGTTTCATCAAGTAGATATACCCATATCTGCTCAAATCATCTGTGAAGGTCAGAAAATAACGATACCAGCCGCGAACCTTAATACTCATTGGTCTGTATACATCAGTATGTACTATTTCCAACAAGTTTGTTGCTCGTTCCATTGTTCCGAAGAACGGAGTTTTAGTCATCTTGCCCAAAAGGCACGATTCACAAGTATCAAATGATTCATAACCAAGTGATTCCAAAAGTCCATATTTATGGAGTTTCTTCATGCGCTTTACACCGATATGACCCAAACGGCAGTGCCACAAATAAGTTGCACTATTATTATCAACTTTGCATCTTTTGGCATAATATTATGTATATGTGTATCACTACGATCGAGATCCAACAAACTATTTTCATTGGGTGTAGGACCATCAAAGGTTTTATTCATGTAAACAGAACAACAATTATTCTCTGAGTTTAAATGAATAACCGTATTGCAATAAACATGATCAAATCATATTCATGCTCAACGAAAACACCAAATAACACTTATTTAGGTTCAACACTAATCCCGAAAGTATAGGGAGTGTGCGATGATGATCATATCAATCTTGGAACTACTTCCAACACACATCGTCACTTCACCCTTAACTAGTCTATGTTCATTCTGTAACTCCCGTTTCGAGATACTACTCTTAGCAACTGAACTAGTATCAAATACCGAGGGATTACTATGAACACTAGTAAAGTACACATCAATAATCTGTATATCCAATATACCTTTGTTTACTTTGCTATCCTTCTTACCCGCCAAATGTTTGGGGTATTTCCGCTTCCAGTGACTATTCCCTTTGCAGTAGAAGCACTTAGTTCCAGACTTGGGTCTAGCTTTGGGCTTCTTCACTGGAGCAGCAACTTGCTTGCTATTCTTCTTGAAGTTCCCCTTCTTCCCTTTGCCCTTTTCTTGAAACTAGTGATCTTGTCAACCATCAACACTTGATGCTCTTTCTTGATTTCTACATTCGTCGATTTCAACATCACGAAGAGCTCGGGAATCGTTTTCGTCATCCCTTGCATACTATAGTTCATCACGAAGTTCTAGTAACTTGGTGATGGTGACTAGAGAACTCTGTCAATCACTATCTTATCTGGAAGATTAACTCCCACTTGATTCAAGTGATTGTAGTACCCAGACAATCTGAGCACATGCTCGCTAGTTGAGCGATTCTCCTCCATGTTTTAGCTATCGAACTTGTTGGAGACTTCATATCTCTCAACTCGGGTATTTTCTTGAAATATTAACTTCAACTCCTGGAACATCTCATATGGTCCATGACGTTCAAAACGTCTTTGAAGTCCCGATTCTAAGCCGTTAAGCATGGTGCACTAAACTATCAAGTAGTAATCATATTGAGCTAGCCAAACGTTCATAACATCTGCATCTACTCCTGCAATAGGTCTGTCACCTAGCAGTGCATTAAGGACATAATTCTTCTGTGCAGCAATGAGGATAAACCTCAGATCACGAGTCCAATCCGCATCATTGCTACTAACATCTTTCAACACAACTTTTCTCTAGGAACATATCAAAATAAACATATGAAATCAACAACGCAAGCTATTGATCTACATCATAATTTGCAAAATACTACCAGGACTAAGTTCATGATAAACTGAAGTTCAATTAATCGTATTACTTAAGAACTCCCACTTAGACAGACATCTCTCTAGTCATCTAAGTGATCACGTGATCCAAATCAACTAAACCATGTCCGATCATCACGTGAGATGGAGTAGTTTTCAATGGTGAACATCACTATGTTGATCATATCTACTATATGATTCACGCTCGACCTTTCGGTCTCCGTGTTCTGAGGCCATATCTGTATATGCTAGGCTCGTCAAGTTTAACCTGAGTATTCCGCGTGTGCAACTGTTTTGCACCCGTTGTATTTGAACATATAGCCTATCACACCCGATCATCACATGGTGTCTCAGCACGAAGAACTTTCGCAACGGTGCATACTCAGGGAGAACACTTCTTGATAATTAGTGAGAGATCATCTTATAATGCTACCGTCAATCAAAGCAAGATAAGATGCATAAAGGATAAACATCACATGCAATCAATATAAGTGATATGATATGGCCATCATCATCTTGTGCTTGAGATCTCCATCTCCGAAGCACCGTCGTGATCACCATCGTCACCGGCGCGACACCTTAATCTCCATCGTAGCATCATTGTCATTTCGCCATCTATTGCTTCTACCACTATCGCTACCGCTTAGTGATAAAGTAAAGCAATTACATGGCGCTTGCATTTCATACAATAAAGCGACAACCATATGGCTCCTGCCAGTTGCCGATAACTCGGTTACAAAACATGATCATCTCATACAATAAAATATAGCATCACGTCTTGACCATATCACATCACAACATGCCATACAAAAACAAGTTAGACATCCACTACTTTGTTGTTGCAAATTTTACGTGGCTGCTACGGGCTGAGCAAGAACCATTCTTACCTACACATCAAAACCACAACGATAGTTCGTCAAGTTAGTGTTGTTTTAACCTTCGCAAGGACCGGGCGTAGCCACACTCGGTTCAACTAAGTTGGAGAAACTGACACCCGCTAGCCACCTGTGTGCAAAGCACGCCGGTAGAACCAGTCTCGCGTAAGCGTACGCGTAATGTCGGTCCGGGCCGCTTCATCCAACAATACCGCCGAACCAAAGTATGACATGCTGGTAACCAGTATGACTTGTATCGCCCACAACTCACTTGTGTTCTACTCGTGCATATAACATCTACGCATAAAACCTAGGCTCGGATGCCACTGTCGGGGAACATAGTAATTTCAAAAAAATTCCTACGCACACACAAGATCATGGTGATGCATAGCAACGAGAGGGGGAGTGTATCTTCATACCCTTGAAGATCGCTAAGCGGAAGCGTTTATCAACGTGGTTGATGTAGTCGTACGTCTTCACGATCCGACCGATCCAAGTACCGAACGCACGACACCTCCGAGTTCTGCACACATTCAGCCCGATGATGTCCTCGCCTTCTCGATCCAGCAAGACGGGCGAACTAGTAGATGAGTTCTGGCAGCACGACAGCGTGGTGACGGTGTTGGTGAAGAACAATCTCTGCAGGGCTTCGCCTAAGCACTATGGAAACTATGACGGAGGACAAACTAGAGGGGACGGAGTTGCCGGCACACGGCTTGGTGTTTCTTGATGTGTCTTTGGTGCTAGCCCTGCCTCTCTATTTATATGTTGAGCCCTGGGGTCGAAACTTGGAGTAAAAGCCTCCTCAAAGTCGGTTTTGCCCGAAAGGCAAGAGTCCTACACGGACTCCAGGGCTAGACGCCAGGGTTCCCGGCGTCTACCCCTAGACGCCAGGGTTCCTGGCGTCTAGCCTCTGATCTCCGCAAAACTTCCTTTTGCACTTTCCAAAAGCCTCGTGGGCTTTCCCCTTTGGCCCAAATAACGTGCTCTCGTACCCAAACATTTCGGGAAACATTCGGAACCCCTTCCGGTGAATTCCGGAACCCTTCCGGAGATCAAACACTATTATGCCATATATCAAACTTTATCTCTGGACCATTCTGGAATTCCTCTTCATGTCCGTGATCTCATCCGGGACTTCGAACAACATTCGGTTACCAACATACATAACTCATATAATACTATATCGTCAACGAACGTTAAGTGTGCGGACCCTACGGGTACGAGAACTATGTAGACATGACCGAGACATCTCTCTGGTCAATAACCAATAGCGGAACCTGGATGCCCATATTGGCTCCTACATATTCTACGAAGATCCTTATCGGTCAAACCGCATAACAACATACGTTGTTCCCTTTATCATCGGTATGTTACTTGCCCGAGATTCGATCGTCGGTATCCCAATACCTAGTTCAATCTCATTACCGGCAAGTCTCTTTACTCGTTATGTAATGCATCATTCCGTAAAAAAATCATTAGCTACATTGCTTGCAAGGCTTATAGTGATGTGCATTACCGAGAGGGCCCAGAGATACCTCTCCCACAATCGGAGTGACAAAACCTAATCTCGAAATACGCCAACTCAACATGTACCTTTGGAGACACCTGTAGAGCTCCTTTATAATCACCCAGTTACGTTGTGACGTTTGGTAGCACACAAAGTGTTCCTCCGGTAAACGGGAGTTGCATAATCTCATAGTTGTAGGAACATGTATAAAAGCAATAGAAACATACTAAATGATCAAGTGCTAAGCTAACGGAATGGGTCATGTCAATCACATCATTCTCCTAATGATGTGATACCGTTAATCAAATGACAACTCATGTCTATGGTTAGGAAACTTAACCATCTTTGATTAACGAGCTAGTCAAGTAGAGGCATACTAGTGACACTATGTTTGTCTATGTATTCACACATGTATTATGTTTCTGGTTAATACAATTCTAGCATGAATAATAAACATTTATCATGAAATAGGGAAATAAATAATAACTTTATTATTGCCTCTAGGGCATATTTCCTTCACGGCCTCCTTAGTGGGTCCCTTGGTGGCCTCCTCGGCAGCAATATTGGTGGCCTCGGCCTCGGCTCCTTGGCGGTCTCCATGATCTTGGCGTCAACGTCCGCCTGATTTGCTGAGGGAAGATCTGAAGCCAAGGAAGGGAAAAAGGTAAAGCCAAAATCAGGACAACTCAAGACATAGGAAAGGATAGAAGTCAAAGCAATAATGGCAAGAAGCAGAAGGCATGTACTTACCCGCGGCAGGTGGGGAAGATGTGTCCCCCTCCCCGGCAACATCTGTTGCCAGGACGGGGTCACCAGCGCCTGTGCCCGCCTCCTCCTCCTCCGAGAGCATGGGCTCGTCAGTAGGTGCTCTTGCCGGGGACGCCCCTCCGGTCGGCGTAGTTGATGGGGGCGGCATGTCAGGGGCGGCCCTTAGGGGCTCCTTCTCCTGCTGCTCCCCTCCTGCAGTCCCGGCAAGGTCATCAATAAGAAGACGCGCTCCAACGCCGCCGGCAAGAAATAAGTGGCAAACTTACGCTGGTGGCTGGAGTGGGGGCTGCGCTGGGGGCTGGACTCCGGGCTGGTGAAGATCATCCCCGACGCACGAGGAGTGTATGTCGAGGGCTCAGCACTCGTCGAGGCCCTGGCTCTTTTCGCCACCCTCTGGGCCAGCGTCTCCGTGTCACTGCAACAATGAGGTCAAATCAAGATGGAGCGATTCAAGTAAGTAGTCAGAGAATAGATGGGGGAGGCAGAGTACATACTCATCCTCCTCTTCTTCTGCCCTCCTCTTCTTCCTCGGGCTGAATGACCCAAGGTCATATTTGGCCGCTGGGACAAAGCCTGCCAGAGAAGGAGACAGAGTCCTTACGCGCTCAACCGAGGGAGAAGCGGCAGCATGCCTGGTCGAGGAGGAAGCAGCGGCTGCGGCTCTATTCACCGATGCAGCCTCCTCTCGTGCCTCTGCGGCCGCGCGCCTCGTCTAGCGCATGGGCTCCGGTTGAGTCCCTTGCCACTGCATGGCCCTGCCAGGGCGGACTGGCTCGTTAGAGCCGGTCCACCGCAAGACGTGCATCTTCTTCAGGCCGAGGGCTCGTCCGCCTCGGACGCCTCCTCGGTCAGCTCCTCGGTCGCCTTCACGGCAGGGGGAACCCCGACACCGGCACCACTGGTCTCCCTGGAGGGCCGCACCCACCTGAGGAACCTCTGCTCCTCCTCGGCCGCTTCGGCCTCATCCTCCATGGTTCCACAGTTGCCGGCCTCCGCAGCAAATTCTGCCTCCTTTGCCCCTGGCGGCGATATACGCCACCTCTTCGTAAGTGGTGGCACGGATGACCTCTGGCTCGGCATGGACAGTGCCCTCCAACAAGTTGTCGAAGAACTGCTACACCATCTCCGCGGCTGGCTCGTCCCAGGTTGGATCCAGGCCATGAGCGTTGAAGGTTGGCATCGTGGCAATGATCTCGGTCAGGCGGGAGTTGTTGCTCAATGGATGCACCCTTGTCGGCAACCTGAACGGGTGGCCGATCTTGCCGGCCTTTGCAACCTTGCCGGTCCTGGCATTGCCGTCCTTGTCAATCTTCATCTGGAAGAGCCTCTGGCAGACGGACGCGTGTTGCATCACTGTGAAGTTGTGCTTCAAGCCTGAGCGGAACCTCATGATGTCCGCGGCATTCTTGAAATCTCAGGCATGTCTCCCCTTCTTGTGCAAGGGAGCAATGCGGCGACGAATGAAGTCGGCCCCAATCATCTCCAGTGTGAGGCCGGCAGAGACGAGGCGGAGGATTCTGGTGGCAGCGATCATGAGCTTCGCATTGCTGGGATCGGGATCACTCCAGCCGTCGCCACGGATCAGCGGACTTTGGCGGACCTTACAAAACGCCTGTGGCTTTTTCTCCACAATCCAGCACCACCGGCCTCGCCACTCCTCCCACCGCTCCTTCTGGAAACCCTCCGGGTATGCGCCCTTGCACAGAGGCCTCGGGATCCTAGCAACAGAGCCGGTAATGGCATCCCCTTGCTGGATACGGGGGACGAAGTAGCGGCGAAAGAGCGTCGTGCTAGGGTGGAATCCGGCGAATCCCTCGCAGAGGTGGGTGAAGAGAGCCATGCATGCCACAGCGTTCAGTGTAAAATCCAGGAGATAGAAGCCGTAGGCATGCATGATATCATTGAAGAAATCTGAGAAGGGGGGGCAATGCCCACAAGAGAAGTATCGACAAAGAAATGATAAATATCCGGGCCAGGCTTGGCGAAGGGGGCGGGGATGACCTGCGTGGCGGGATGCCCCATCGTCCCTCTCCCCCACAAGCACTAGAACTGGTCCCTGAGCGTGGGCACGTCGATCGCCAGAGTGAAGAGGGCATGCTTCTTCCGCCTCTTCGCCAGCTCACTCTCCAGCACCTCCTTCCCCGCGGCAGCCTTGACTGCTCCATTGCCCTTGCTAGCTTTAGGCGCCATGGCGACTGAAAATGAGCACGGGATCGAGAGGCAATGGAGGCACGGCGGTGGCAAGCAGGGGCGCAGAGCTGTGGTTCGGATTTGGGAAAGAAGAAGGGAACGGCGGATCCAAGATTGGGAGAAGCAGAGAAGGTAAATGAGCAGTGCCCCTGCGGTTTTCCCCTTTTTATGGGGAAGGCACGGGCCAGCTCTTTACCATTTACTGCGGGGTGACGCATGCATGCCACGCCCATCCCACGCGTGACCCCACGTCATGCACTTAACGCAGGTCATGGGGAAGCGCAACTAACAAAAAGATCGTGGCGATCCATCTCTGCCACGCCCGCCCGCGCACTGCCTTGGGCCTGGCCCAACTACGCCTTGCGCTTATGTGTGGCCCAGGCCCGGGGGCTCCTATTGGTGTACAAAAGTATGGGCACTTCTGTACCCCTTCTAGTGGACGGGCAGACGCAGCCACGGGCAGTCATGGCCACACCTACGGCAGGGCCTGGCAAGGCAGGGGAAGGCAAAGCCCGAAGACTACCAAAACAGGCACTCGAAGCACGAGGGGCAAGGGGCAAGCTGGACCGCCCCCGGCAAGGGCCTTGCCGGGGCAACCTGCACAAACACTAGCAAGTCCATCACCCTTGGGGCTACGAGCTCTGACACCATCAACACTGTTAAGACCAAGATCTGGAAAGCGCATGCTCGATAGCATGCAAATCCTCATAAAGATTGATGGCCCATAGATCCACGTGGGACCAGAAGACGAGGACCCCCGGCAAGAACCTTGCCGGGGACGACTCCAACGCCCCCGGCAAGCCTTGCCGGGGACGATCGCTGGGCCGCGGCCAGACCCGCGCCCGGCAAGGTTTCGCCACCTCACCACCACTCCAGTGCGACGACAGGCGGGCCAACTAAGTAGGCGCCTGCATGGCAGCATGCAGATCTTCGTGGAAGCTTACCATTACGCCAATGCAGCAGCTAGTTGGCCAGCGTGGCACTGCATGCCTTGTCAACCTGGACGTGCGTCAAGGCAAGGAGGAGCGGCAAAGGATGAGATGGCCTCTGTTGCCATCCCCAATTGAGCGAGAAGACACGTAGGCAACACATTAAATGCGCTTGTCCTACGCTGATCGAGCGATAAGCTCGAACAACTATAGCTTGCCACCTCCTATGTGCCGCCATGGCAACCCCTTTGCATATAAAAGTAGGCCCGAGGCATACAGAGAGAGGATTCAGACTTTTGGACAAAGCACGCACCGTAGCTAGTTCAAAAGCTCAAGAACACACATATAACCAGACAAGCAGGACTAGGGTATTACGCATCTTTGCGGCCCGAACCTGGATAAAAATCCCCTGTGTGCTTACGGCTCGACCTGCTCTTCGTGCAGCTAACCCCCCCCCCCCCCCCGCCGAACATAGAAGGGATCCTTGTGGCCCCATATGTGATCGGTTTCCCCGACACAAGGACGATGAGGAGACCCGCAGGCTGAACAGTGGAGGCCAAAAACCCTTACCTCCTGAGATCAAGACGGTGAACATGATCTACGCCACCCATATACCAAGAAAGGAGAGGAAGTGCGCACTACGAGATGTTTACATCGTCGAGCCCGTAGCACCAAAGTTCAACCCATGGTCGGCTTGCCCGATCACCTTCGACCGCAGGGACCATCCGACCAGTATCTATCATGGAGGATTGGCGACCCTGGTACTCGACCCCATTGTCGATGGTACCACCTCAATAAAGTCCTTATGGACGGAGGCAATAGCCTCAATCTGATTTATGCAAACAAAGTGAGGAAAATGGGGATCGATCTGTCAAGGATCAAACCCAGTAAGACCACCTTCAAGGGGGTTATTCCAGGAACAGAGGCCCGCTGCTCAGGCACGGTGACTCCAGAAGTGGTATTTGGCTCACCTGACAACTTCCATGGCGAAGACTTGATCTTTGATATTGCCCCTTTCCACAGTGGCTACCATGCCCTCCTCGGTCGAACGACGTTTACCAAATTCAACGTCGTCCCGCATTATGCATACCTCAAGCTGAAGATGCCCAGTCCTTCAGGCGTCATAACGATCAACGGCAACATAGAGTGCTCACTCCGAACCGAGGAACATACCGTGGCCCAGGTAGCCGAAGACCAAGCCGGCACCAACGGGCCTAGGTATCAGCCTGCCGTAAAGGCTAGAGATAAAAGTAAATGGGCCCGGGCGCGGGCCCGGGCCCCTCATGGGAGCCCTCCTGCATTCACCGCAAATAGGGACACCCGCCCCATGGCACACCCAGCATAGTCGCCCTCTACATGCATCGTCAGCACAACTCGCGCTCAACATACCATGGGTATCCGTGGGGCCTATGTCAAACAACAACACCATGTGTTTGGCTTAACCGAATTATGGGATCTCCACGTCCTCGGATGGCAATGGGTATCACTCCGGACTCGCCTACCATCAAGTTATGACGACACAGCCACCTCTCAAGGTTCCTATTGAAGGCCCCCCTCACCGGCATGTGTTTTTCTACACGGAAGTCACCACACCCCCTACCTCCCAGAAGCAAAGGCGCAGACGTGCAGCAGGGCACAGTTGAGTCCTCGACCTACGCATCAAGGCCTTGTGTAAACCTTTCCTCTATAAAATTCGGTTTTATTATTTATAATAAATGCCTTGGCAGCTCGAATTGTATGGATAGACGTCCCGAGCTTATGGAAAATAAAAATACCTTTTACGATGTTCAGGCATCCGTATCCTCTAGCCCTTCTTTTTTCTTTTTCCGCTCTTCAAACAGCTTGGCATGCACACATTGTGTAACAGGTACAAATCGTTGAGTTGACCAAGGGCTTGATCTTTTCATCATCTCCACGTACCAAGTCCGGCACCACTTTCCGCTGAGCATTCGGGTCTCGAATATTGCACTATATGCATCAGTTCTGAACTATGTATCGGGTCAATAGTTGGGTTGCCCATCTCCTGTGTTTACCTTCTTACGTTCCACACGTTCGGCTAAGAAGGTAAAGGGAGAACCCCTGTGATTGTACTTTTGGCTAGCCAAGTTAAGCACCTCGGGAGAAAGCCGAAAACTGGCCGTCATAGTAAGCGCCGACTGGTCGGCGATTCGATGACAAGTGTTAAACTCAAAAATTGTTGGCGATTTATCTGTGTCATACGCAGTTCATTCTAGCACAAACCACATGATTACAAAGGCATGCCTCAGCTTCCTCGTACATCACAAAGGATTAGGGGCTAGTCATTAGCTCCCGCAGTCAAGCTCCTATGGGTAAGTGAAAGCAATAAAGCCTCATAGTCCGATTTCCTAGTCTCTCTCACGCGCTGCCACTTTCGGGCTCCAAGACGTTGGCTAAGGGTAATAGTGCGGAGATGAAACACCCCTCGTATTATTCACTTGGGGGCTGAAGCCGACGACTTGTAACTTTCAGAATAAACAAACAGCCGCACAGGAGTGATACGTCTCCAACGTATCTATAATTTTTGATTGTTCCATGCTATTAATTACCCCTTTTGGATGTTTATGGGCTTTATTTTACACATTTATATCATTTTTGGGACTAACCTACTAACCGGAGGCCAGCCCGTATTGCTGTTTTTTTGCCTATTTCAGTATTTCGAAGAAAAGGAATATCAAACGGAGTCCAAACGGAATGAAACCTTTGGGAGCGTGATTTTTGGAACGAACGTGATACAGAGGACTTGGAATGCAAGTCAAGAAGCAGCCGAGGTGGACACGAGAGGGAAGGGCGCGCCCCCTATCTCGTGGGCCCCTCGGGCGGCCACCGACGTATTTCTTCCTCCTATATAAGCATGCGTACCCCAAAAATATCCAGGGAGCCAACGAAACACAATTTCCACCGCCGTAACCTTCTGTATCCGCGAGATCCCATCTTGGAGCCTTCGCCGGCGCTCCGCCGGAGGGGGAATCGACCATGGAGGGCTTCTACATCAACACCATAGCCCCTCCGATGAGTTGTGAGTAGTTTACCACAGACATTCGGGTCCATAGTTATTAGCTAGATAGCTTCTTCTCTCTTTTTGGTTCTTAATACAATGATCTCCCCCTCTCTTGTGGAGATCTATTCGATGTAAACTCTTTTGCGGTGTGTTTGATGAGATCCGATGAATTGTGGGTTTATGATCAAGTTTATCTATGAGAAATATTTGAATCTCCTCTGAATTCTTTTATGTATGATTGAGTTATCTTTGCAAGTCTCTTCGAATTATCAGTTTGGTTTGGCCTACTAGATTGATCTTTCTTGCCATGGGATAAGTGCTTAGCTTTGGGTTCAATCTTGCGGTGTCCTTACCCAGTGACAGAAAGGGTTGCAAGGCACGTATTGTATTGTTGTCATCGAGGATAAAAAGATGGGGTTTATATCATATTGCATGAGTTTATCCCTCTACATCATGTCATCTTGCTTAATGCGTTACTCTGTTCTTTATGAACTTAATACTCTAGATGCAGGCAGGAGTCGGTCGATGTGTGGAGTAATAGTAGTAGACGCAGGCAGGAGTCGGTCTACTTGTTGCGGACGTGATGCCTATATACATGATCATGCCTAGATAATCTCTTAATTATTCGCTTTTCTATCAATTGCTCGACAGTAATTTGTTCACCTACCGTAATACTTATGCTATCTTGAGAGAAGCCTCTAGTGAAACCTATGGCCCCTGGGTCTATCTTTTATCATATTTGCTTTCAATCTACTTTTATTTACATCTTTACTTTTTGCATCTATATTATAAAATACCAAAAATATATTTATCTTATCATACTATCTCTATCAGATCTCACTTTCGCAAGTGGCCGTGAAGGGATTGACAACCCCTTTATTGCGTTGGTTACGAGTTCTTTGTTTGTTTGTGTAGGTGCGTGGGACTTTTGAGGAGCCTCCTACTGGATTGATACCTTGGTTCTCAAAAACTGAGGGAAATACTTACGCTACTATTGCTGCATCACCCTTTCCTCTTCAAGGAAAACTAATGCAAGCTCAAGACGTAGCAAGAAGGATTTCTGGCGCTGTTGTCGGGGAGGTCTTCGCTCAAGTCAAGACATACCAAGTACCCATCACAAACCCATCTCCCTCGCATTTACATTATTTGCCATTTGCCTCTCGTTTTCCTCTCCCCCACTTCACCCTTATCGTTTTATTCGCCCTCTCTTTCCCAATCTCCTCCTCTTTTCTGCTTGCCTTTTTCTGTTTGCTTGTGTGTTGGATTACTTGTTTCCATGGCACAAGATAATAGCAAATTGTGTGATTTCTCGAATACCAATAATAATGATTTCCTTAGTACTCCGATTGCTCCTCTTAATGATGTTGAGTCTTGTGAAATCAATACTGCTTTGCTGAATCTTGTTATGAAAGATCAATTCGCCGGCCTTCCTAGCGAAGATGCCGCTACTCATCTAAACAACTTTGTTGATTTGTGTGGTATGCAAAAGAAGAAAGATACGGATAATGATATTTTTAAATTGAAGTTATTTCCGTTTTCACTTAGAGATCGTGCTAAAGTTTGGTTTTCGTCTTTGCCTAAAAATAGTATTGATTCTTGGAACAAGTGCAAAGATGCTTTTATCTCTAAGTATTTTCCTCCCGCTAAGATTATCACTCTTAGGAACGATATTATGAATTTTAAACTTGATCATGAGCATGTTGCCCAATCTTGGAAAAGAATGAAATTGATGATTCGCAATTGCCCTACTCATGGTTTGAATTTATGGATGATCATACAAAAATTTTATGCCGGTTTGAACTTTGCTTCTAGAAATCTCTTAGATTCGGCCGCGGGAGGCACATTTATGGAAATCACGTTAGGAGATGCTACAAAACTTCTTGATAATATTATGGCTAATTATTCTAAATGGCATACCGAAAGATCTTCTAGTAAAAAAGTGCATGCTATAGAAGAAATCAATGTTTTGAGTGGAAAGATGGATGAACTTATGAATTTGTTTGCTACTAAAAATACTCATCTTGATCCCAATGATATGCCTTTGTCTACTTTGATTGAGAATAATAATGAATCTATGGATGTGAATTTTGTTGGTAGGAATAGTTTCGGTAACAATGCCTATAGAGGAAACTTTAATGCTAGACCGTTCCCTAGTGATTCCTCTAATAATTATGGAAATTCCTACAATATATCTTATGGTAATTTTAATAATATGCCCTCTGATTTTGAGAATAGTGTGAAAGAATTTATGATTTCTCAAAAGAATTTTAATGCTTTTCTTGAAGAAAAATTTCTCAAAGTTGATGATTTGGCTAGGAACGTTGATAGACTTTCGCTTGATGTTGATTCTCTTAAACTTAGATCTTCTCCTCCTAAGCATGATATCAATGAGTCTCTCAAGGCAATGAGAATTTCCATTGAGGAGTGTAAGGAAAGAACCGCTAGATTGCGTGCTAAGAAAGATAGCTTTGTAAAGGCGTGTTCTTCTAGTTTCCATGAAAATAATGATGAAGATCTTAAAGTTATTGATGTGTCCCCTATTATATCTTTGTTTTGCAATATGAATCTTGATAATAATGGGACTGAAGATGAGTCAACTTTAGTTAGAAGGCGTCCCAAGAATTCAGAGTTTTTAGATCTTGATGCTAAATTTGGTAAAAGTGGGATTGGAGAGGTCATGACTTTAAATAGTATTGAACCCACTATCTCGGATTTCAAGGAATTTGATTATGATAATTGTTCTTTAGAAGGTTGTATTTCCTTGTTGCAATCCGTTGTTAATTCTCCTCATGCTTATAGTCAAAATAAAGCTTTTACCAAACACATTGTTGATGCCTTTATGCAATCTTATGATGAAAAACTTAATTTGGAAGTTTCTATACCTAGAAAACTTAATGATGAGTGGGAACCTACTATAAAGATTAGAATTAAAGATCATGAGTGTTTTGCTTTGTGTGATTTGGGTGCTAGTGTTTCCACGATTCCGAAAACTTTATGTGATATTCTAGGTTTCCATGATCTTGATGATGCTCTTTAAATTTGCACATTGTGGATTCCACCATTAAAAAGTCAATAGGAAGGATCAATGATGTTCTCATTGTTGCAAATAGAAATTTGGTGCCCGTAGATTTTATCGTTCTTGATATAGATTGCAATCTTTCTTGCCCTATTATTCTTGGTAGACCTTTCCTTAGAACGATTGGCGCGATTATTTATATGAAGGAAGGGAATATTAGATTCTAGTTTCCATTAAAGAAAGGCATGGAGCACTTTCCAAGAAAGAAAGTCAAATTACCTTATGAATCTATCATGAGAGCTACTTATGAATTTAGTGCCAAAGATGGCACTACTTAGATCTATCTTTGCTTTTATGCCTAGCTAGGGGCGTTAAACGATAGCGCTAATTGGGAGGCAACCCAATTTTATTTGTGCTTTTTGTTTTTGTTCCTGTTTAGTAATAAATCTTGCATCTACCTTCTGCTTAGATGTGTTTTTATCTTTTAATTAGTGTTTGTGCCATGTAGAACCTATATGATAACCTACGATGATAGTTGATTTGATTCTGCTGAAAAACAAAAACTTTGCGTGCATGAATTTAGTTTTTTTAAATCACAGAAACGTGCTTTTGCGTTGATTCTTTTGCCTGCTGATCAATAGACAAATTGTCCAGGACTTCCTATATTGGTCAGATTTTTAGAGTTCCATAAGTTTGCGTTAGTTACAGGCTACAGACTGTTCTATTTTTGACAGATTCTGTTTTTCGTGTGTTGTTTGCTTATTTTGATGCATCTATGGCTAGTAAAATAGTTTATGAACCATAGAGAAGTTGGAATACAGTAGGTTTAACACCAAATTAAATAAAGAATGAGTTCATTACAGTACCTTATGTGGTGGTTTTTTTTTCTTTCAATAACGGAGCTTATAAGATTTCCTGTTGAGTTTTGTGTTGTGAAGTTTTCAAGTTTTGGGTAAAGCTTTGATGGACTACGGAATAAGGAGTGGCAAAAGCCTAAGCTTGGGGATGCCCATGGAACCCCAAGATATTCAAGAATAGCCAAAAGCCTAAGCTTGGGGATGCCCCGGGAAGGCATCCCCTCTTTCGTCTTCGTTCATTGGTAACTTTACTTGGAGCTATATTTTTATTCGCCACATGATATGTGTTTTGCTTGGAGCGTCGTGTATTATATTAGTCTTTGCTTTTTAGTTTACCACAATCATCCTTGCTGTACACACCTTTTGGGAGAAGCCTACTTGATTAGAATTTGCTAGAATACTCTATGTGCTTCACTTATATCTTTTGAGCTTGATAGTTTTTGCTCTAGTGCTTCACTTATATCTTTTAGAGCACGGCGGTGACTTATTTTTGTAGAAATTGCTAGTCTCTCATGCTTCACTTACATTATTTTGAGAGTCTTTTAGAACAGCATGGTATTTGCTATGGTTATAAAATTGGTCCTAGAATGGTAGGCATCCAAGTTGGGTATAATAAAAACTATCATAGGAAGTGAATTGGATGCTATGATCAATTTGAGACTTGATAATTGTTTTGAGATATGGAGGTAGTGATATTAAAGTCGTGCTAGTTGGGTGATTATGAATTTAAAGAATGCTTGTGTTGAAGTTAGCAAGTCCCGTAGCATGCACGTATGGTTAAAGTTGTGTAACAAATTTGAAACATGAAGTGTACCTGGCTTGTGCGTCCTTATGAGTGGCAGTCGGGGACGAGCGATGGTCTTTTCCTACCAATCTATCCCCCTAGGAGCATGCGTGTAGTGCTTGATTTTTGATGACTTCTAAATTTTTTCAATAAGTATATTAGTTCTTTTGACTAATGTTGAGTCCATGGATTATACGCACTTTTACCTTTCCGCCATTGCTAGCCTCTTCGGTACCGTGCATTGCCCTTTCTCACCTTGAGAGTTGGTGCAAACTTCGCCGGTGCATCCAAACCCCGTGATACGATATGCTCTATCACACATAAACCTCCTTATATCTTCCTCAAAACAGCCACCATACCTACCTATTATGGCATTTCCATAGCCATTCCGAGATATATTGCCATGCAACTTTCCACTGTTCCGTTCATCATCATCATGACATACTTTACTTTTGTCATATTGTCATTGCATGATCATGTAGTTGACATCGTATTTGTGGCAAAGCCACCATGCATAATTTTCATACATGTCACTCTTGATTCATTGCACCATCCCGGTACACCGCTGGAGGCATTCATATAGAGTCATATCTTGTTCTAGTTTTGAGTTGTAATTCATGTGTTGTAACCAATGAAAGTGTGATGATCATCATTATTAGAGCATTGCCGAAAAAGAAAAAAAAAAGAAAGGCCAAAAGAAAAAAAAGGCCAAAGAAAAAAAAAGAAAAGAAAAAGAAAAGAAAAAGAAAAAAAGAAAATAAATAAAAAGGGCAATGTTACTATCTCTTTTTCCACACTTGTGCTTCAAAGTAGCACCTTGTTCTTCATGTAGTGAGTCTCATATATTGTGCTTCAAAGTAGCACCATGTTTTTCATATAGTGAGTCTCATAGGTTGTTTTTATCATACTAGTAGGATTTTTTCATTATAGAACTTGGCTTGTATATTCCTACAATGGGCTTCCTCAAATGCCCTAGGTCTTCGTGAGCAAGCAAGTTGGATGCACACCCACTAGTTTTCTTTTGTCGAGCATTCATTTATAGCTCTAGTGCATCCGTTGCATGGCAATCCCTACTCCTCATGTTGACATCAATTTATGGACATCTCTATAGCCCGTTGATTATCCTCGTCAATGTGAGACTTTCTCATTTTTTTGTCTTCTCCACACAATCCCCATCATCATATTCTATTCCACCCATAGTGCTATATCCATGGCTCACACTCATGTATTGCGTGAAGGTTGAAAAAGTTTGAGACTATTTAAGTATGAAACAATTGCTTGGCTTGTCATCGAGGGTATAGAAGTTGGGAACATCTTTGTGTGACGAAAATAAAGCATAGCCTAACTATATGATTTTGTAGGGATGAACTTTCTTTTGCCATGTTATTTTGAGAACACATGATTACTTTGATTAGTATGCTTGAAGTGTTACTGTTTCTTTCAACAATATGAACTTTTATTTTGAATCATTTGGATCTGAACATTCATGCCACAATAAAGGAAATTACATTGAGAATTATGCTAGGTAGCATTCCACATCAAAATTTTTGTTTTTATCATTTACCTACTCAAGGACGAGCAGGAATTAAGCTTGGGGATGCTTGATACGTCTCCAACGTATCTATAATTTTTGATTGTTCCATGCTATTATATTTCCCCTTTTGGATGTTTATGGGCTTTATTTTACACATTTATATCATTTTTGGGACTAACCTACTAACTGGAGGCCCATCCCGTATTGCTGTTTTTTTGCCTATTTCAGTATTTTGAAGAAAAGGAATATCAAGCAGAGTCCAAAGGGAATGAAACCTTCGGGACCATGATTTTTGGAACGAACATGATCTAGAGGACTTGGAGTGCAAGTCAAGAAGCAGCTGAGGCGGCCATGAGAGGGGAGGCGCGCCCACCCCTACAGGGCGCGCCCCCCTGTCTCGTGGGCCCCTCGGGCGGCCACCGACGTATTTCTTCCTTCTATATAAGCCTACGTACCCCAAAAACATCCAGGGAGCCAACGAAACACAATTTCCACCGCCGTAACCTTCTGTATCCGCGAGATCCCATCTTGGAGCCTTCGCCGGGGCTCCGCCGGAGGGGGAATCGACCACAGAGGGCTTCTACATCAACACCATAGCCCCTCCGATGAGTTGTGAGTAGTTTACCACAGACCTTCGGGTCCATAGTCATTAGCTAGATGGCTTCTTCTCTCTTTTTGGGTCTCGATACAATGGTCTCCCCCTCTCTTGTGGAGATCTATTCGATGTAAACTCTTTTTGTGGTGTGTTTGTTGAGATCCGATGAATTGTGGGTTTATGATCAAGTTTATCTATGAGAAATATTTGAATCTCCTCTGAATTCTTTTATGTATGATTGAGTTATCTTTGCAAGTCTCTTCGAATTATCAGTTTGGTTTGGCCTACTAGATTGATCTTTCTTGCCATGGGAGAAGTGCTTAGCTTTGGGTTCAATCTTGCGGTGTCCTTACCCAGTGACAGAAAGGGTTGCAAGGCACGTATTTTATTGTTGCCATCGAGGATAAAAAGATGGGGTTTATATCGTATTGCATGAGTTTATCCCTCTACATCATGTCATCTTGCTTAATGTGTTACTCTGTTCTTTATGAACTTAATACTCTAGATGCAGGTAGGAGTCGGTCGATGTGTGGAGTAATAGTAGTAGATGCAGGCAGGAGTCGGTCTACTTGTTGCAGACGTGATGCCTATATACATGATCATGCCTAGATAATCTCTTAATTATTAGCTTTTCTATCAATTGCTCGACAATAATTTGTTCACCCACCGTAATACCTTTGCTATCTTGAGAGAAGCCTCTAGTGAAACCTATGGCCCCCGGGTCTATCTTTTATCATATTTGCTTTCAATCTACTTTTATTTGCATCTTTACTTTTTGCATCTCTATTATAAAATACCAAAAATATTTTTATCTTATCATACTATCTCTATCAGATCTCACTTTCACAAGTGGCCGTGAAGGGATTGACAACCCCTTTATTGCGTTGGTTGTGAGTTCTTTGTTTGTTTGTGTAGGTGCGTGGGACTTTTGAGGAGCCTCCTACTGGATTGATACCTTGGTTCTCAAAAACTGAGGGAAATACTTACGCTACTATTGTTGCATCACCCTTTCCTCTTCAAGGAAACCAACGCAAGCTCAAGATGTAGCAAGGAGTCAAAATAAAATCACCATAGTATAAAACATACAAACATGCCGCATTATAAAGCCAAAGGTATAGCCGACAACTTAACACAATCATTCAATGATTGCACCTTTAGAACGCTGGCCCTCTATCACCCGACCACCATCCATAACATGTGGGAAGTACAGTTCGGGGCGGTGATGCTCTTTTCCAGCTGGCGAGGGGACTGGTGGCCATTTCCATTGGCTTGATCTTAGGCCAGTGAACCATGGTCTTCGCAAAGGCCAACCGAGCTCCCTCGAGGTAGGCAGAGCGCTTCACTGCATCAATCGGGGATGACTCATCATGCAGCTTCTGCACCAGGCCGAAGGAGCTGCTCGGAATTGGCTCTGTGGGACACAGCCAGACACAAAGGTCCTTTATGGCTGGCCTGGCCATCCGATGCAGCTCCATTAGCTGTTTCATTTGGTCACTAAGAAGGGAAGGATGCTCAGGCACTTGGAACTATGCCCAAAAAAGCCGCTACTCGGTGTCTCCCTCCTGCCTGGCGTAGTGCTCCGTCGCATCTGCCACACTCCTTGGAAGCTCGGCGAAAATGCCTGTGGAGCGCTAGACCCGCGTCAGCAATGCGAACCTGTTGCCGCCAAAAAACACTCTGCAGTAAGTATGGCTTACCATCTACGATTTTCCTCACTTGGCGGAGCTCCTCTCGGGCACCCCACACTTTAGTTTGGGTCTCCCGGAGCTCTTTTTCCACCTTGGATAGCTCAGAGGACTGCTCTTTCTGTTTTTGCTCAAGGTCCTCACATTTCATGATGGCATCCTTGAGCTCTTGTTGCACTTTGGCCACTCAAGCCTCGTGCTTCTCGCTAGCGGTCTTCACCATCTGGAGTTCAGCCACCACGGCAGCCGCCTCCTTTTCAGCCGCCTCGGCCACGGCCTTCTTCAGTGCGGCCTTCAGGCCCTCGACCTCCATGGCAGCAGCTGCAGTCACCAAAAAACCATGGGCTCAGCATTCAATCCGGCACATAACTATCTGGCGGTATTGACTACACATTTCGATAGGGGCTTACCTTGTGCCTCATCAAGTCGCTTGTTGACAAGGTCAAGCTCTGCATCGGAGCATTTCAGCTTCTGATCCATCTTCTCCAGTGCCATGGCATTAGCAGTCGCTGCCAAGGACGATGCCTGCAATATCAAATCAACCATGATGCCTCAACTACTGCCCTATAGATGTTTGATCTTCTCTAAGGTTTTTTGCAATCCTCACAGAGTCTCAGGGGCTGTTATGCACAAGGCCTGCTCAAACTCTAGCTAAAGGCTAAATTCGTTCTACGGGGAAAGGGGCATTACTTGACTCACCTCGAAGCCTATTAAAAGGCCTTGGACAACATCGTTTAGTCCAGTGTTGACGGACCGAACACTTTGAAGAACCGCACCCATAAGGGCGCGGTGTTCGACAACGATGACAGAGCTATTTACCAGCTACTCCATAGCATCCAACCATCCTGCTGTCGCCCGGTTGTGGGTGTTCAACGCAAGCGGTGGGACCTCGTCTCCCCCTTCATCGGAAGGAAGGATTGGAACCTCTGAGGGCCATGGGGGCTCCGGTGCGGCTGGTTGGGAGGGCACGGACGGTCCGAGCTCCCCTCTCGTATTCGCTAGGAGGGATGCATCCTCCTGGTCCTTGGTGATCGAGACACCGGCCTTGCCATGATTGATGACCCACAAGTATAGGGGATCAATCATAGTCCTTTCGATAAGTAAGACTGTCGAACCCAACGAGGAGCAGAAGGAAATGACAAGCAGTTTTCAGCAAGGTAATGTCTGCAAGCACTAAAATTATAAGTAACAAGTAGTTTGACAGCAAGATAATTTGTAACTAGCAAGTGGTGGTAATAGTAACAAAAGTGCAGCAAGGTAGCCCAATCCTTTTGAGGAAAAAGACAGGCCAAAACGGTCTCCTATGATAAGCAAAGTGTTCTTGAGGGCAGACGGGAATTTCATCTAGTCACTTTCATCATGTTGGTTTGATTTGTGTTTGCTACTTTGATAATTTGATATGTGGGTGTACTGGTGCTTAGGTGATGTTCTTACTTGAACAAACCTCCTACTTATGATTAACCCCCTCACAAGCATCCGCAAGTACGAGAAAAGTATTAAGAATAAATTCTAACCATAGCATTAAACTTTTGGGTCCAAATCATTCCCTTACGAAATAACGCATAAACTAGGGTTTAAGCTTCTGTCATTCTCGCAACCCATCATCTAATAACTACTCCACAATGCATTCCCTTAGGCCCAAGTATGGTGAAGTGTCATGTAGTCGACGTTCACATGACACCACTAAGGGAATCATAACATACATACTATCGAAATATCGAACACATATAAAATTCACATGATTACTTGCAACAAGATTTCTCCCGTGACCTCAAGAACAAAAGTAACTGTTCACAAATGATAATCATGCTCAAGATCAGAGGGGTATTAAACATAATGGATCTGAACATATAATCTTCCACCAAATAAACCATATAGTAATCAACTACAAGATGTAATTGAGGGAGTCCTGGATTAGGGGGTCCTCAGACAGCAGGACTATATACTTTGGTCGGACTGTTGGACTATGAGATACCAGATTGAAGACTTCGTCCCATGTCCGGTTGGAACTCTCCTTTGCATGGAAGGCAAGCTTGGCAATTCGGATGTGTAACCTTTTCTGTAACCGACTCTGTGTAACCCTAGCCCCCTCCGGTGTCTATATAAACCGGAGGGTTTAGTCCATAGGACAACAACAATCATAATCATAGGCTAGCTTCTAGGATTTAGCCTCTACGATCTCGTGGTAGATCAACTCTTGTAATACTCATATCATCAAGATTAATGTATGATTGAATTAGGGGCGTCACAAGTTGGTATCAGAGCCGACTGCCTGTAGGAATCCCCCTTCCACACTCCTTGGCCGAAGGTGAGTCTAGTCACTACAAAACTTTTACTAACATGGTTGTGTGTCTTATGGGCCCGCGTCGCCATTGGGTGGTATTAGGATTTTTTATTCCTCGACCTACACTCTAGGACTCTGATCTCTCTTCTACTCAAGTTAAATGATTTTGCTAACTCTAACACTAGGATCTCGTAACTACTTTCTCCCAGAGAGCCCCTTATTCCAGATGATTGCCTGCTGCGCCAGAAGATTTCGAAGATACTCTTAGATGTTTTCCCGAGAACCTTGTGCCCTTCGCTGTTGCGATCCCTACCATGGAATAACCATTATGGATCACTACCTGCATTGTCGTTCATACCTTCATTCCCAATTGCTCTTGTCATTACAAGGTTCCCTGGAACATTCCAATATCCCGAGAATCCATTATGCCTGCTACCTTGCAGCTCATTTCCGCTTTAATACATCTATGGATAATTCCTCACGCTCATCGAGGATTTGTTCATTCCTAGTTGATCATGTGATCCACAAGATATTTTGAAATACTATCCGGTCTTCCAATAATCCATTGCCAACTACTGCTCTGAAATACTTGTCTGCTTGCATTATGGTTACTTTCCATATGTCTAGCAATATTCACGAGCATCCTTTGTCACCATCATTTGGAGTCTTTGATCCAATATGTTTGCGAATGCTCGCAATCATCAATCCAACCCAGAATTCATCCTTCCGGCTAAGATGTCATTTTCAACATGAGCTGGATCTCGACCAATCAAATTGCCGTTGATTGTACCCCTAAGCCTACTCAACTTATCCATCTTTGATCAGAGTGTTTGCTTCTGACCCCTTGATTTGGAAATAATAATTATTTTGCATTTGAGCTTTGAATTAGTCAGTTGTTTCTATAATCTGATCTCCCTGCATTCTTTCTTCCTCTGGTTGAGTACCAATGCTCACATCACATCCCTTGAGGACCACCGGATCCTTTATTGGATTTTATCCGACAGCTTCCTTCATATCCAATCACTTTGGAAGTCCTTTCCATGATACATATTGCCATTGGTAAATCCTATTCTTTGATTTGGCCAACCATGCTCTGCTTTCGAGCTGGCGATAATTACTCTCGAAGCTTGGAGTATATGTTTCTAAGATGCCCCGATGGGTTGAACCTATGCATTCCTTAATCTGTGTGAACCCAAAAGTTTACCGAGGTTCATACTCCTCTGGTAATTCACCCGGTATATCTTCGCACTCAAATCATTTTTAGTAGAGCAGTAAACGAAAGGTTATGCATTTAAGAAGTGGGAGTCGACCTTGAACTTTGTGTTCATGCCCATGGACACGGTGTAGATCTTACCATTAAAGCTTCTCTTAAATTAAATTAAATTATTCCCTTGGTATAAGTTCATCTTATATCTGGGATCTAGCCTTTTGCAATCATGGTCTCGACCATGTTCTCCTTTAAATACCATTTCTCATGCAATATTAAGCACTTGTCATCTGCAGAACAATACCCCAGTCCAACCTCTACTTTGTTCTGCCGTCCAGTATTACCCCCTGGTATCTCGAGATTATCACGAAACTGAATAACTTCTTATGAGTTCTTCATCAAGTTCTACATCCACACTGATTCCAATTTTTCATGGGGTCCGAGTTTTAAACACTCAAAGACACCAATAAGTGAATTGATTCCACACCCAGATTCAATAACTCTAAGTAATTTTTGTTGCTTACTAGTTTAATAATCCTTCAAGTCATTCCTAGCCTGATCAGCTATATCATTATCGTTCTAAATTTTCATTGTGCCATCTGGTCCTTCCTCCCGGAACACAACTTCGATGGTGAGCTAAGCTTACGTCGATCTTCCTCGTCATATCATTTCACCTTGAACAGCAAGCTTGATTTCGAGTTTGTGTCGTACCCGTGGTTCCAATAACTTTTCGCTTCACCCTTCCTTTTGCTTGATGTTGTCGACGATAGACTACATCTTCAAGAAACCTCTTGGCAATGTGTCGTGATCATCATCAACATTCTAAACTCTTCCAGGATATCGATCGAATTCATGATGAGAAATACCATCTTTGTCCCTCAATGATTTGTGTTATCATCGACAACCTTAGTGCCTCCTCCCCTCCAACACATACTTGTTCATGTGATAGATCTCCTTGCTATCCAGCTTATGTTATGTTCTACCTTGGAGTACTACCATCTTTTATGTCAAGAATGTCGAGAGAATTTCACCACCCCTTAAGAATTTGTGATAAAGTAATAATTCTCACCATCACCATTCTTTCTTGGTCCCCGTGTTGCTTCTAACCGAGATACCAACAGGTGAGCATTGTTGTTTGGATTCTGCCCTTCTAGCAACCCTATTGCTTTGAAGTTAATGGTCGAGCGTTCATTCCTAGACTATTGGTTATTGAATCACCATTCTAACATTGATCATACTACCTAAGCCCATATTTCGGGCGCACCTTTCAACCAATGCTAAATTGTGTATGTTTTTCCTCGAGCATACATCATTTTATAATTTGATATGACAAATGTTATCTCCTTGTTCACATAATTGTGGGTATCCATCTTTTTGGAAATCTTGATGATATGTCGTCGAGTCCATCAACCACCTCCTCATCCTCTCCTTGGTTTAATGATGAACTCTTGTTTGGGAACTCGCTCCCATAGTTCATTTCCCGAGAATCTAACAATGTCTTCTCGTCAATTGGTGTTGCACCTTTTCTTCTCAGGCATCCTGAGTCTGAGGTATCCTGACACCAATCATATCTGAATCTCGGTCAAATATGATGGTTGGAACATATTTCCAAGAGTTATAACATTGGTCTTTATATGACCCGGTAAGGTGGTGTCGTACCTAGCACACCTGGCCGGAGGCCCTATTGTTAAAGTTTCCTTTTTAGCAAGGTTAACCATTCTTCCATGAGGAAATTGAAAGACTTACTCTATGAGTTGTTCCTAATGGATCCATTATGTGTCCAAAATCTGACATTAGCTTGAAGACCATGTCAATGCTATCTCAAAGCTTGTCTGTGGTACTTCGATCTTCGATAAGAACATTTAAAGCACAATGCTAAAATTTCTTCATCAATTATCCAAACACCATCGTATGGGTAATGTCATGAAATTTCTCTCCCCTTACCCAAAGGGTTTCTAGTTTATATCATGTCATGGATATCTTTCTCTGCTTGTCCCTGGGAAGGATATACCCCTGAAATATGTGTTTAAACACATTTTCCTTTCCATTGTCCTATTTAATCTGATAATCGCATTTTCCTTTCCATTGTTTTGGTTAACCTTTCTTGTAATCTACTTAACTGAGCAGTGATAATTCCTTGCTTAGGTAAGCACCTCATTCTACCACTCTATCTGTAAGACCGTATTACTATTGTTGATGACATTCCGGTAACCATCGCTGGACGAGAACTTTGCCTATTGTTTTGCCTCGTTCAGCAAGCAGGAAAATGGTTATCTTTGTCCCTTGCCCTTGGTATTGATGTTGTTGCCAACATAACTAGCAGGCTATGCTCGGACCTGCCTTGCTATAATGGCTGTGCAAGATGTCACCACTCTTTCTACTTTTAACCCACATGGTGGGCCCATAACCCACAGTTCCACAAGATTGAAACCCGACTCTCTTGTACACCCTTTGTTCCCAAGGTTTTCCTCGTGCGTGGCCTCGTATGTAATTCACGAGCCACCTTCCGAGAGATCATCAATTTTGGTACTTATTCCCATTGCTTTGAACCCCCTTCACGCCCTGTTTCAGGCATTGAACGATTGCCTACCTGCTCGAAACTCCCCATGACACCTCCTTACTTTGCTCTCGATATTTTCTTAAGTTTAAATTTGAGAGTACTTTCCGCCATCTTCCCCGATGTTATCGACCAGATAGTCAATGTTGCTGAGGTTCGTTCTCCTGGAATACTCCCCCTTTATTCTTTCGTAAGTACGATGGTGTTTCTGAAGAAAGGATGCCGACTTCATCATGATGACCTGAAGCAGAGAAATGAATACATCAACGTAAAGGATTAACCTCTTTGAGAAGATCAACCAAGACCGAGAAGATTCATTAGAATTTCGTAATCAGTTCCTTCCCCTTATTCCACCTCTTAAATCTCGGGACGAGATTTCTTGTAGTGGAGGAGAATTGTGACGCCCGGGTAATCAAGCTACAGTAACCCTCTGGTAATGATGCCATGTCACCATGATTACTGTTTCTAATCTCGTGTTAGTTCAGAACCGATCGAAATTCAAATTTGAATTAAAGTCAAACAATAAAAGTTTTCAATTGTCAAATCTAAAATGTTCAAGTTGTAGCAAATAAATTATAGATGATTATGGTGGTAAAACCACATTGTTACGAAATGTTTAGATACTCCATATTAAATAGAACATCAACCAAAATCAATAGTTAAATGCCTTTTATAAAATATAAAATATTAAACTATTTTTTGGGGGTGCCCAAGATATAGTGGCATTAGCATAAGTAGTAATACTATTTTTAGGAACTAAGATCATAATTATAAAAACTAAAAATAAATAGAAACTAAAAATAAAACAGTAAAAGAAATATTAAGAAAAACAAAATACAAAAAAAGATAAAAGGAGAACACGCCCCCCTCCCCCTAGTGGGCCACGGCCCGGATGGCCGCGGAGCCAATCAGACCGGCCCAGCCGGCGCCTACAGCACCCCTCGGGCGACCGAGCCCTAGCGGTCCCTCCCCAGTCGCCCCACTCCCCACTCCCCTCGCACCCGCACTTGCCCCCACGTTTGCTTCCTCCTCCCCCCGATCTGGATCGGGGAGGACCCGATCCCAGCACCGCCCCCGACGCGCACGTTGTCGCTCTCACCGGCTCCGTCGTTGCCCTCGCCGGCTCCATCACCCGCCACCTTGCGCTCCCATCTCCCTCTCCCTCAACGGATCTGCTCGCGCCCGAGGACGCTGCTCACATCGCCGCCGCCCGGAGGTTACCCTTGCCGGACCACCTCCCCGGAGCACCGCCGCCTCGACCACGCCTCCCCGCTGGACTGCCTTCTCTCCGTCCCCGTCGTCCTCCTCGACCCCCGCTGCCCGAACCCCTACGACCGCCGTGAGCTGCCACCTTCCTCCTCTTTCCTCTCCTCCTCTGTGTGTGTGCGCGCCCGCCGTCGCCGCGTGCCCCGGCTGCCCCGCCCGTGCATCCTGCCCCGCTCAGCCGCACCCTTGGCCTCCCCACCCGCGCACGATGCGGCCCAACTCGCGAGCCGGCTGCGCCCTGGGCCTCGCCCCACATCCGCCTGCGTGTGTAGGCGCCCGCACCTGCACTCGCTGCCGCGCCGTTCGCTGCAACAGCCCTGCACCCCGTCCCCGACTCCTTCCCCTGCACGTGCGCTCGACCCTCGCACGCGCAATGCGCGCCCCGCCGCCCGTCCCACGCCCGCGCCCCTGATGCGCGCCCGCTCCTGATACGTCTCCATCATATATACTTTTCCAAACACTTTTGCCCTTGTTTTGGACTCTAACTTGTATGATTTGAATGGAACTAACCCGGACTGATGTTGTTTTCAGCAGAACTGCCATGGTGTTGTTTTTTGTGCAGAAAATAAAAATTTTCGGAATGTCCTGAAACTCCACGGAACACCTTAGAAAAAATAAAGAAAAATCCTCGCAAAACATAAAAACAAGGGGGCCCACTCCCTGCTCACGAGGGTGGGGGTGCGCCCCCTACCTCGTGGGCCCCCTGGTGGCCCTCCGACGCCAATTCCAACTCCATATATTGGCTTTCAGGGAGAAAAAATAAGAGAGAAGAAATCATCACATTTTACGATACGGAGCCGCCGCCAAGCCCTAATCTCTCTCAGGAGGGCTGATCTGGAGTCCGTTCGGGGCTCCGGAGAGGGGGATTCGTCGTCGTCGTCATCATCAACCATCCTCCATCACCAATTTCATGATGCTCACCACCGTGCGTGAGTAATTCCATCGTAGGCTTGTTGGCCGGTGATGGGTTGGATGAGATTTATCATGTAATCGAGTTAGTTTTGTTAGGGTTTGATCCCTAGTATGCATTATGTTCTGAGATTGATGTTGCTATGACTTTGCTATGCTTAATGCTTGTCACTAGGGCCCGAGTGCCATGATTTCAGATCTGAACCTATTATGTTTTCATGAATATATGTGTGTTCTTGATCCTATCTTGCAAGTCTATAGTCACCTACTATGTGTTATGATCCGGCAACCCCGAAGTGACAATAATCGGGGCCACTCCCGGTGAAGACCATAGTTTGAGGAGTTCATGTATTCACTATGTGCTAATGCTTTGTTCCGGTTCTCTATTAAAAGGAGGCCTTAATATCCCTTAGTTTCCAGTAGGACCCCGCTACCACGGGAGGGTAGGACAAAAGATGTCATGCAAGTTCTTTTCCATAAGCACGTATGACTATATACGGAATACATGCCTACATTACATTGATGAACTGGAGCTAGTTCTGTGTCACCCTGTGTTATAACTGTTACATGACGAATCGCATCCGGCATAATTATCCATCGCTAATCCGGTGCCTACGAGTTTTCCATATACTGGTTTACACTTATTTACTTTTCCGTTGCTACTGTTACAATCACTACAAAATACCAAAAACATTACTTTTGCTGTCTTTACTTTTGTTACCGTTACCACCACTATCATATTACTTTCTACTAAACACTTTGCTGCAGAAACTAAGTTTCCAGGTGTGATTGAATTGACAACTCAGCTGCTAATACTTGAGAATATTCTTTGGATCCCCTTGTGTCGAATCAACAAATTTGGGTTGAATACTCTACCCTCGAAAACTGTTGCGATCCCCTATACTTGTGGGTTATCAAGACCTTTTTCGGGCGTCGTTGCCGGGGAGCATAGCTCTATTCTTTGAGTCACTTGGGATTTATATCTGCTGGACACTATGAAGAACTTGAAAGATGATCGACCTACTATTTTGCCCTCAACTACGAGGGGAGGTAAGGGACTGCCATCTAGCCTTGCACTAGATTCTCCTTCTGTTATGAGTAAGTTTGCGACACCTAAACCTACTACTGCTATTGATTCTGATGTCGCATGTTATTGATAATGCCACTTCTGCTATGCATGACACTTATGATGAAACTACTTCTATGCTTGATACTACTGTGCCACTTGGTGAATATCTTGATGAGCAAATTGCTAGGTCTAGGGAAAGAGAAATTGTTGAACCTGAACACGATGATGTTAGTGATGATGAACCTATGCCTGCTATTCCCGAGGGTTATCTTTTTGATGCTGAATCTTCAGCAGCTATTTTTGCTTGCCAGGATAAACGTGAACTTAAGAGGTTGCTAGTTAAATGGAGTAAAGAATCTTTTAGAGGTAGAATGAAACCCAACCTTGCTTTTGCTACTTCACCTATCTGTGTTCCTGATCAGGATTATTATGATTTTTCTGTTGATCTAGATATAATTACTTTGGTTGAATCTGATCCTTTTTATGGCTATGAATCTGAAACAGTTGTGGCACATCTTACTAAGTTAAATGATATAGCTGCCCTATTTACTAATAATGAGAGATCGCGCTACCTTTATTTACTTAAGATATTTTCGTTCTCATTAAAGGGTGATGCTAAGATATGGTATAATTCTCTTGATCCTGGTTGTGTGCAAAGTCCCCAGGATATGATTTATTACTTCTCTGCTAAATATTTCCCTGCTCATAAGAAACAAGCTGCTTTGAGGGAAATATACAATTTTGTGCAAATTGAAGAAGAGAGTCTCCCACAAGCTTGGGGGAGGCTTCTCAAGTTACTTAATGCTTTGCCTAATCATCCTCTTAAGAAACCTGAAATATTTGATATCTTTTATAATGGACTAACTGATGCTTCCAGAGATTACCTGGATAGTTGTGCCAGTTCTCTTTTCAGGGAAAGAACACCGGATGACGCTGAAATTCTATTGAATAATATGTTGGCTAATGAAAATAATTGGGCACCTCCCGAGCTACCTCGTGAGCCAGTTCCTGAGCCCATTACTGAGCCTATTCGTAAACCAACTTCGAAGAAGAGAGGTGTTCTATTTCTCAGTCCCGAAGATATGCAAGAGGCAAAGAAATCTATGAAAGAAAAAGGTATTAAAGCTGAAGATGTTAAGAATTTACCTCCTATTGAAGAAATACATGGTCTTAATTTACCGCCTGTTGAAGAAGTATATGATCTCGATTACTTATTTAATGAAGAACCTCCCGATATCCCGACACAGGTAGTAAAGGTAAATTCTCTCTATAGATATGATAAAGCTGAAGTCCCTCCTACTAAATTGCTAGTCAGTGCTTGGATGAGTTTGATGACTTTATGTTTAAGCAAGATGAGTTTAATGCTTATTTTGGTAGACAATTAAAACAGAATACCTTTATGATTAAACGCTTGGGTGATTATATGCCTGATATTAGAGGTGAACTTAAACTTGTTAGCAAGCATGCTTCTATGGTTACCACTCAAGTAGAACAAGTACTTAAAGCTCAGAAAGAAGCGCTTGATGAAATGAATAGTAAGAAAAATGATTATGCTGTTAGAGTGGCTACTAGAACTGGTAGAATGACTCAGGAACCTTTGTATCCTGAAGGCCACCCTAAGAGAATCGAGCAAGATTCTCAGAGAAACAATATTGATATACCTAGTTCTTCTAAGAGGAAGAAAAAGAAAAATGATAGGACTTTGCAAACTTCTAGTGAACCTATTGCTGAACCACCAGAGAATCCAAATGATATCTCTATTTCTGATGCTGAAACACAATCAGGTGATGAACATGAACCTAGTGATAATGTTAATGATAATGTTCATGTTGAGACTCAACCTAGTAATGATAAGGATGTAGAAGTTGAACCTGCTGTTGATCTTGATAACCCACAATCAAAGAATCAACGTTATGATAAAAGAGACTTTGTTGCTAGGAAACATGGTAAAGAAAGGGAACCATGGGTTCAGAAACCCATGCCTTTTCCTCCGAAACCATCCAAGAAAAAGGATGATGAGGATTTTGAGCGCTTTGCTGAAATGATTAGACCTATCTTTTTGCGTATGCGATTGACTGATGTGCTCAGAACAAATCCTTATGCTAAGTATATGAAGGATATTATTACTAATAAAAGAAAGATACCTGAAGCTGAAATTTCCACCATGCTTGCTAATTATACTTTTAAGGGTGGAATACCAAAGAAACTTGGAGATCCTGGAGTACCTACTATACCATGCTCCATTAAAAGAAGTTATGTTAAAACTGCTTTATGTGATCTTGGAGCCGGTGTCAGTGTTATGCCTCTCTCTTTATATCGTAGACTTGACTTGAATAAGTTGACACCTACTGAAATATCTTTGCAAATGCCCGATAAATCAACTGCTATACCTGTCGGTATTTGTGAGGATGTGCCTGTTGTGGTTGCAAACGTTACTATTTTAACGGACTTTGTTATTCTTGATATTCCCGAGGATGATAGTATGTCTATTATTCTTGGAAGACCTTTCCTTAATACTGCAGGGGCTGTTATTGATTGCACCAAAGGCAATGTCACTTTTCATGTTAATGGCAATGAGCACATGGTACATTTTCCGAGGAAACAACCTCAAGTTTATAGTATCAACTCTATTGGAAAAAAATCCATCAATTATATTTGGAGGTTTTGAATTTCCTCTCCCTACTGTCAAGAAAAAGTATGATATTCTTATTGTTGGGGATTTTCATATCCCCGTTGAGGTAACTTAGTGTCATTCGAAATTTCTCCGGTTTCGGGATTATTCGGAATGAGTTTGTTAACAAGACTTGATCAACCTTGTTAGTGGGTTCATTTTGATGATCACGAGATGGATGAAACTAGAAGCACAACCTTCTGTACCCTCTTTATATTTTCTGTTATTTAGTAGAAATAAAGTAAAATAATATTTTTCTATCTGTTTCCTGACTTATCCGTGCAATATAAAAATATCCCGAAAATAAAAGTCCTCAGAATGCCATGCCAATTTAATATGATTTTTTCGGGAATGTTTAAGAATTTACTGTGCAAAAATTACCACGGGGGGAGCTGCCACCTGGCCACGAGGGTGGAGGGCGCGCCCTACCCCCCTGGGCGTGCCCCCCTGCCTCGTGGGCCCACGGTGGGCCCCCTCCACTTATTCCTGCACCCATCTTCCTCTGCCTCACACAAACACGAAAAACCAACTCAAGCACGAGTTCCAGCCCCCGTTGCTGTGATTTTCGATCTCCTTGCTCAAAGCACCTCTTGCAAAACTGCTTGGGAGATTGTTCCTTGGTATGTGACTCCTCCATTGGTCCAATCAGTTTTTGTTCTAGTGCTTTATTCATTGCAAATTTGTGTTGCATAGGTGACCATGTTCTTGAGCTTGCATGTCAAATTTATATGGTTCCAAGTAGTTCCAATTCTTTATATAGGCCCTAGGCACTTCTGGGAGTTGTTGCTATCAATTTTATTGAAGTTGGTTCACTTTTATTTGAAGTTACTAAAAATTTCGGATTGTTTCAGAAATAATGAAGAGACTTTTGAGGGGCTCATTGAGCCGAAGCTCTAAGGAAAAACAAAAGGAAGAAGAGGAGAAGCCCAAATTTAATTTGCCTCGCACCGCGGAGGTCCGGCCGTGTGAATGGCCTTCCGATGACTTCTTGAGGAGAGCTGGGATTCATGAAGATTTCTATGTATTAATTGAGAATGCTGGCCTCACCAACTTCCTCCACGACCAACGTCATCAGTATGTCTTACTCACAAATACTTTTGTGCAAAACTTCTACTTTTTCCCTAAGAAATCACCTCCAACAGTAGAGTTTCATTTATATGACGTTGTTAAAGAGATGACATTAGCTGAATTCTGCGAGGTTTGCAGAATACCCTTTGAGGGCACCTTAGATGAACCCCACCGTAACGAAGTAGAAGCTTTTATTAACACTATCACGGTGGGAGAAACCAGGAAGGTTTCTGATGCAAGGATCACTAGCATACATTATCCTGTTTTACGCTACTTTGCTTTATTTGCTAGTCATTGCTTGATTGGACGCGGAAATTGTGGGAACCTTAGTATTCCTGATATTATTATTTTGCTCCATGGTTTATACCGCAATAACTCTGTTGGTATGGGTGGAATTGTTGCTAGACGGTTAAGTCTGAACCGTACTAAGGGCCCCATTTTTGGAGGCATTTGTGCTTCGCGCCTAGCTGAACATTTTGAAATACCTATTAGGCATGCAGAGAAAGAAGAAACAGCGTTGCCCCGTGCTTATTTAGATTACAAGAGTATGATAGCGCATGATTTTCTTGTTAAGAGTCGCGATGGAGAGCTCAAATATAAATTATACTTTGATAAACATCACCCTGAAACTATTACTTTGCCTGCTCCTTCTTTGTTTAACTTGTATGCAGAGCCTCACATTGTTCCGTGGTCGGCTGTTCAAGCCTATCGGAACCCTGCACCGGCCCCAGAGCTGGAGCCACAAGATGAGCCTCCATGACTATCTGTTTATTCTTGGGATCCAGAGGAGGCTGCCAACCAGTGGCAGTCAGAGTCTTCTTCGTCACACTGCGACCCCAGCTTCACCTACGGATATCCGCCAGGCCATCCCTGGCAATAGACCAACTTAGGCCAAAAGCCTAAGCTTGGGGGAGTACGCATTTCCCACCGACATTAGATTCATGTTCACACACACACTAATTGCTAGATGTCGGTGCTCATACTCTTTCATTGTATTATCCATGCTAGTTTAAATTTCTTTTTCCTGCTTTCTTCTTGTGTGTTTGTTAAACCTTAAGAAAAACCAAAAAAATTAGTTAGTTTACTTTCCATGCTTGTAGTAGAATTAAAATGAAAACCCAAAAATATTTCCCGTTCTTATTTTTCTTGTTGGGAGCTTTCCCGTGTAAATAGTTTATTTCTTTTTCCTTTCTTTGGGGGTCGAGAAGACTATATTAAAAATGCTTAGTGGCTCTTATATGCATGATTGTTTATTTAACTTAGAGCCCATATTACTTGTCTTCTCTCTTGAGTTGAATGCTTGCAGATTCCAGCTTAGTCCAATGCACGTGCACTCTTATTATTATACACACTGTTCGGTCGTGCAAGTGAAAGGCAATAATGATGATATATGATGGACTTATTGAGAAGAGAAAAGCTGGTATGAACTCGACCTCTCTTGTTTTTGTAAATATGATGATTCATCGTTCCTGATTCAGCTATTATGAAGTAAACATATTTGCAATAACATTTAGAAATTATAGTTGCTTGTGCCATGCTTGATTAGCTATGAGTTATAATGGTTTACCTTGCGTGCCAACATGCTATTAGAATGATTATGATGTGGTATGATGGGATGGTATCCTTCTTTAAATGTATTGAGTGACTCGACTTGGCACATGTTCACGCATGTAGTTGAATCCAATCAACATAGCCTTCATGATATTTATGTTCATGGTGGATTATATCCTACTCATGCTTGTACTCGGTGTGAATTAATTTTAATGCATGTTTACGACTATTGTCGCTCTCTCAGTTGGTCGCTTCCCAGTCTTTTGCTAGCCTTCACCTGTACTAAGCGGAAATACTGCTTGTGCATCCAAACTCCTTAAACCCCAAAGTTATTCCATATGAGTCCACTATACCTTCCTATATGCGGTATTTACCTGCCGTTCCAAGTAAATTTGTATGTGCCAAACTCTAAACCTTCAAATAAACATTCTGTTTTGCATGCTCGAATAGCTCATATGTCAACTAGAGCTGCCCTTATCTTCCGTGTTAGGCGGGTTATTCTCAAGAGGAGTGGACTCCGCTCCTCATTCACGAGAAAATGACTGGTATCCGGGATGCCCAGTCCCATGCTTTATGCAAACTAAATCAAAATAACTGCAAACAAAACTCCCCTTGGGACCCGTTGAATGTTGGAGGCACTCGTTGTTTCGAGCAAGCCATGGATTGATGCTTGTGGAGGAAGGGGAGTATAAACTTTACCATTCTATTTGGGAACCGCCTATAATCTGTTTAGCATGGAAGATATCGTCGCCTTTTAGTTGTTATGTTGACAATGAAAGTATGCCGCTCAAAATATAATTTATCTCTATTTCAAAACCGACCTCTGGCACCTCTACAAATCCCTGCTTCCCTCTGCGAAGGGCCTATCTATTTACTTTTATGTTGAGTCATCACCCTTCTTATTAAAAAGCACCCGCTGGAGAGCACACTGTCGTTTGCATTCATTATTATTGGTTTATATTGGGTATGATTTGACTGGATCTCTTTTACCATGAATTACAATGTTTAGTCAGTCCTTGATCTTTAAAGGTGCTCTGCATTTATGTTTTGCAGTCTCAGAAAGGGCTAGCGAGACACCATTTTGTTATACCATGTTATGATTATTTTGAGAAAGTGTTGTCATCCGAGTTTTATTATTATGGCTCGCTAGCTGATTATGCTATTGATATGAGTAACTGTGAGACCTACGAGTCATTGTGAGTATGGTTAGTTCATAATAATTGCTGAAACTTGAATGCTGGCGTTTCATGTTTACAACAACAAGAGCAAACAGAGTTTGTATAAGTTTTCTTTTTCTCTTTCAGTTTGTCAACTCAATTGCTTGAGGACAAGCAAGGGTTTAAGCTTGGAGGAGTTGATACGTCTCCATCGTATCTACTTTTCCAAATACTTTTGCCCTTGTTTTGGACTCTAACTTGTATGATTTGAATGGAACTAACCCGGACTAACGTTGTTTTCAGTAGAACTGCCATGGTGTTGTTTTTTGTGCAGAAAATAAAAATTCTCGGAATGTCCTGAAACTCCACGGAACACCTTAGAAAAAATAAAGAAAAATCCTCGCAAAAGATGAAGACCAGGGGGCCCACACCCTGCTCACAAGGGTGGGGGGGCGCCCCCTACCTCGTGGGCCCCCTGGTGGCCCTCCGATGCCAACTCCAACTCCATATATTGGCTTTCGGGGAGAAAAAAATAAGAGAGAAGAAATCATCGTGTTTTACGATACGGAGCCGCCGCCAAGCCCTAATCTCTCTCGGGAGGGCTGATCTGGAGTCCGTTCGGGGCTCCAGAGAGGGGGATTCGTCGCCGTCGTCATCATCAACCATCCTCCATCACCAATTTCATGATGCTCACCGCCGTGCGTGAGTAATTCCATCATAGGCTTGCTGGACGGTGATGGGTTGGATGAGATTTATCATGTAATCGAGTTAGTTTTGTTAGGGTTTGATCCCTAGTATCCATTATGTTCTGAGATTGATGTTGCTATGACTTTGCTATGCTTAATGCTTGTCACTAGGGCCCGAGTGCCATGATTTCATATCTGAACCTATTATGTTTTCATGAATATATGTGTGTTCTTGATCCTATCTTGCAAGTCTATAGTCACCTACTATGTGTTATGATCCGGCAACCCCGAAGTGACAATAATCGAGACCACTCCCGGTGATGACCATAGTTTGAGGAGTTCATGTATTCACTATGTGCTAATGCTTTGTTCCGGTTCTCTATTAAAAGGAGGCCTTAATATCCCTTAGTTTCCAATAGGACCCCGCTGCCACGGGAGGGTAGGACAAAAGATGTCATGCAAGTTCTTTTCCATAAGCACGTATGACTATATATGGAATACATGCCTATATTACACTTATGAACTGGAGCTAGTTCTGTGTCACCCTATGTTATAACTGTTACATGACGAACCGCATTCGACATAATTATCCATCGCTAATCTGGTGCCTACGAGTTTTCCATATACTGGTTTACACTTATTTACTTTTCTGTTGCTACTGTTACAATCACTACAAAATACCAAAAACATTACTTTTGTTGTCTTTACTTTTGTTACCGTTACCACCACTATCATATTACTTTGCTACTAAACACTTTGCTGTAGAAACTAAGTTTCCAGGTGTGGTTGAATTGACAACTCAGCTGCTAATACTTGAGAATATTCTTTGGCCCCCCTTGTGTCGGATCAACAAATTTGGGTTGAATACTCTACCCTCGAAAACTGTTGCGATCCCCTATACTTGTGGGTTATCGGCTCCTACCTCCCCTGCTCGCCCCCTTCGTCCGGCGTAGATGCCCCCCTTTGCTCGCGCTCGATGTATCACGGCCCACCGCCACGCCCGCCGACGTGCTTCCCAGCCACCCCGCTCGCGCGTCCCTCCCCTGCTCCCGCGCCATCGCCCTGCCTCCGCCCCGCGGCGGCCCTGCCGCTGCTCCACGCCGGGGCGCCGCCCTGGCCCCCCTGCTCCTTGCGGCAGCCCTGCCGTGGCCGCCGGCGCCCCACAGCACCCAGCCGGGTGTGCCCGCAGGTCAGCGCCCATTCGGGTTGTGCCCGGCGCCCGACCCGCTATGGCCCTCTAGGCCACTACCAAACGGGGCCCACTACCCAGAACAATTGAAAATAAGGGATTTTTAATATATATATATATAAGTAATAAAAATAAATAATAATAGAAGTAATAATAATTAATTAATTAATTAACTTAACTTGTTACTTAAACTAATTAATTCGGCTAATTAGTTAACAGTCAATGATAGCGGGCCCCACTTGTCATTTTGACCAGTCAACGGTTAGAGTTGACCGCTGATGTCATAATGACGACATAAAATGATTTTCAAATTAAATTAATTCTGTTAATTCTAAAAGTGATTTAAAACTTTGAAAATTAATATAAAAACCGTAGCTCGGATGAAAAAACTTTGTACATGAAAGTTGCTCAGAACGACAAAACGAATCCGAATACGCAGCTCGTTCGTCAGCCACACGTCTCTAGCATAGCGAACGTGAAACATTTCACCTCCGGTTCATCTGTCTGAAAACATGAAACACCGGGGATACTTTCCTGGATGTTTCCCCCCTTCGACGGTATCACCTACTACCGCGTTAGGGCACACTTAGCACCGCTCGTTGTCATGCCATGCATCGTCATGCTTATGTTTGCATTATATTTATTGTTTCTTCCCCCTATTCTCTCTGGTAGACTACGAGACCGATGTCGTTGCTTCCCCGGTCAACTACGGAGTTGACGACCTCTCCTTCTTGCCAGAGCAACCAGGCAAGCCCCCCCTTGATCACCAGATATCGCCTATTCCCTCCCTCTACTGCTTTCATTAGAGTAGTGTAGCATGTTACTATTTCGGTTAATCCTATTCTGTTGCATAGCATGTCATTGTTGCTACAGTTGTCTATGCCTTACCTGCAATCCTAAGTGCTTAGTATAGGATGCTAGTTTATCATATGTGGCCTACATTCTTGTCCGTCTGCCAAGCTATACTATCGGGTCATGATCACTCGGGAGGTGATCACGGGTATATACTATACATACATACATAATATTCAGATGGTGACTAAAGTTGGGTCGGCTCGTAGAGCACCCACAAATGTTTCGGAGATGGGGGCTGAAAGGGCAGGTGGTTCCATCTAGGTAGTGATGGGTCTGGGTTGCCGACAGCCCCCTGATGGTTACTTTGTGGCGGATCGACCTGATGTCTACTACACAACCTTCTTCTTGTAGACGTTGTTGGGCCTTCAAGTGCACAGGTTTGTAGGACAGTAGCAAATTTCCTCAAGTGGATGACCTAAGGTTTATCAATCCGTGGGAGGCGTAGGATGAAGATGGTCTCTCTCAAACAACCCTGCAACCAAATAGCAAAGAGTCTCTTGTGTCCCCAATACACCCAATACAATGGTAAATTGTATAGGTGCACTAGTTCGGTGAAGAGATGGTGATACAAGTGCAATATGGATGGTAGATATAGGTATTTGTAATCTGAAAATATAAAAACAGCAAGGTAACTAATGATAAAAGTGAGCGTAAACGGTATTGCAATGATAGGAAATAGGGCCTAGGGTTCATACTTTCACTAGTGCAAGTTCTCTCAACAATAATAACATAGATAGATCATATAACAATCCCTCAACATGCAACAAAGAGTCACTCCAAAGCCACTAATAGCGGAGAGCAAATGAAGAGATTATGGTAGGGTACAAAACCACCTCAAAGTTATCCTTTCTATTCTATCTATTCAAGAGTTCGTAGTAAAATAACATAGAGCTATTCTTTCCGCTCAATCTATCATAGAGTTCATACTAGAATAACACCTTAAGACACAAATCAACCAAAACCCTAATGTCACCTAGATACTCCATTGTCACCTCAAGTATCCGTGGGCATGATTATACGATATGCGTCACACAATCTCAAATTCATCCAACCAACACAAAGTACTTCAAAGAGTTCCCCAAAGTTTCTATCGGAGAGTCAAGAAAACGTGTGCCAACCCCTATGCATAGGTTCATGGGCGGAACCCGCAAGTTGGTCACCAAAACATACATCAAGTGGCACGTCAAATCCCCACAGATAAACATGGCAAGACATACATCAAGTGTTCTCAAATAAAGACTCAATCCGATAAGATAACTTCAAGAGGGAAACTCACTTCATCACAAGAGAGTAGAGGGGGAGAAACATCATAAGATCCAACTATAATAGCAAAGCTCGTGATACATCAAGATCGTGCCATAGAGAGAACATGAGAGAGAGAGAGAGAGATCAAACACATAGCTACTGGTACATACCCTCAGCCCCGAGGGTGAACTACTCCCTCCTCGTCATGGAGAGCGCCGGGATGATGAAGATGGCCACCGGTGATGGGCTCCCCCTCCGGCAGGGTGCCGGAACGGGCTCCCGAGAGGTTTTTGGTGGCTACAGAGGCTTGCGGCGGCGGAACTCCCGATCTATCTTGATATTCAATTTTTTAGGGTACGTAGGCTTATATAGGCATAAGAAGTTGGTCGGGGGGTGCTCGAGGGGCCCACGAGACAGGGGGCGCGCCCAGTAGGGGGGGGGCGCCCCCCTATCTCCTGGCCTCCTCGAGGATCTTCTGACGTGAACTCCAAGTCTCCAAGATCATATTCTTCCCAAAAATCACGCTGCCGAAGGTTTCATTGCATTTGGACTCCGTTTGATATTCCTTTTCTTCGAAATACTGAAACAGGCAATAAAACAGCAATATGGGTCGGGCCTCCGGTTAATAGGTTAGTCCCAAAAGTAATATAAAAGTGTATAATAAAGCCCGTAATCATTCAAAACAGATAATAAAATAGCATGAATGCTTCATAAATTATAGATACGTTGGAGACGTATCAGCATCCCCAAGCTTAATTCCTACTCGTCCTCGAGTAGGTAAATGATAAAATAAAGAATTTATGAAGTGTGAATGCTAGAAGGTGCACAAGTTTGATCAATGATAATTTCAATCACCTTTTCTAGCATGATAATATGTCATAACAGTAGTTCATCTCATAGAACTTCTCACGATAAAGTAACAAGCAATTCACATGTCAAAGCATAGACCATAAACTTTCTTGAAAACTAGCAAACTTCATTCTCAGTCATCAAACAATTGCAATTCATCGTATTTTCAGGAATAACAAACTCCACATACTCAACTATCTTATAGTCTTCTACAATTGCTAACACTCACGCAATACTAATGGTTATGGAGTTTCAATCGGACACTGAGAAAGATAGGGGCTTATAGTGTTGCCTCCCAACGTATTCACCTTTGGGTGATGTCAACAATAATAGTTCATGCTAACTTACATCCAATTGGATATATATATATGTATATATATATATATATATATATATATATATATATATATATATATATATATCAGGATCTTCCCAACATGAGGTGCTTGCCAAAGGATAAAATGAAAAAGGGAAAGGTGAAGATCACCTTGACTCTTGCATAAAGTAAAAGACATAAAGTAAAAGATAGGCCCTTCGCAGAGGGAAGCAGAGGTTGTCATGCGCTTTTAGGATTGGATGCACAAAATCTTAATGCGAATGAACGCCACTTTATATTGCCACTTGTATATGGACCTTTATTATGCAGTCCGTCGCTTTTATTGCTTCCATAACAAGATCGTATAAAGCTATTTTCTTCACACCAAAAGATCATACATATTTAGAGAGCAATTTTTATTGCTTGCACCGATGACAACTTACTTGAAGGATTTTACTCAATCCATAGGTAGGTGTGGTGGACTCTTATGGCAAAATTGGGTTTAAGGATATTTGTAAGCACAAGTAGTATCTCTACTTGCTGCAAGGAATTTGGCTAGCATGAGGGGGAAAGGCAAGCTCAACATGTTTGAATGATCCATGACAATATACTTTAACTGAGATGTCGGAAAACATAACCTATTACGTTGTCTTCCTTGTCCAACATCAACTCTTTAGCATGTCATACTTAATGAGTGCTCCCAATTATAAAAGATGTCTAGGATAGTATATTTATATGTGAAATCTCTCTTCCTTCAATATTCTTTCATGAATTGTTCAAATGACCAATACGATGCTTGCTAACCTTCAATAAATTTACAACCTCTACTTCTTAGATGTAAAGTCATTACTCCCCATGGGATAAGCAAATGAGACATATATAATTTCAGATTTATGACATTCAACTCATTCAACCATTTACTCATAGGATATAAGTGAATCACATGAGTAAACGACAAACTACTCCATCGAGATATAAGTGAAGATCAATGAGTAGCTAAATAATTATGTAACTATGTGAAGACTCTCTCTCATTAAAGAATTTCAGATCTTGGTATTGTATTCAAACATCAAGCAAAGCAAAACAAAACGACATTGCAAGGATAGCACGACTCATGTGAAGAAGCAAAAACTTAGGCTCAACCGATACTAACCGATAATTGTTGAAGAAGAAAGGTGGGATGCCTACCGGGGCATCCCCAAGCTTAGATGCTTGAGACTTCTTGAAATATTACCTTGGGCATCCCCAAGCTTGAACTTTTGTGTCTTCTTAATTCCTCTCATATCATGGTTTCTCTATTTCTCAAAAGCTTCATCCACAACAAACTCAACAAGAACTCGTGAGATAGGTTAGTATAAACCAATGCAAAACCTTATCATTTTCTACTGTAACAAATCGCTAAAATTATTACTCCACATTGCATACTAAGTTCCCCTGCATATTTAATACTCCTATCCTCAAATAGAATCATTAAACAAGCAAACATATGCAAACAATGCAAACATAACAGCAATCTGTCAAAACAGTATAGTCTGTAAAGAATGCAAGAGTATCAATACTTCCCTAACTCCAAAAATTATGAAATAAAATTCCCACTGTAGTAAATTTATCAGAGTTCATTATGCAAAAAGTTTCAACATTATACCATGCTCTGACTTTTCTAGGGAATTTTTGCAACAGCGGTAAACTTTCTGTTTTCAAACAGCAACATGTATACTAGCAAAATAAGCATGGTAAAGGCTATCCTTGACTTTTTTATTGAAAATAAAGATGCAAAACATTATTCTAAATAAGAGCAAGCAAATACTAACAAAATAAAAATGATTCTACAAGCAAAACATATATCATGTGGTGAATAAAAATATAGCTCCAAGTAAAGTTACCGATTAACGAAGACGAAAGAGGGGATGCCATCCGGGGCATCCCCAAGCTTAGGCTTTTGGCTATTCTTGAATATTATCTTGGAGTGCCTTGGGAATCCCCAAGCTTAGGCTCTTGCCACTCTTTATTCCATAGTCCATCGAATCTTTACCCAAAACTTGAAAACTTCACAACACAAAACTCAACAGAAAACTCGTAAGCTCCGTTAGTATAAGAAAATAAAACCACCACTTAGGTACTATAATGAGCTCATTATAAATTCATATTGATGTAATATCTACTGTACTCCAACTTATCTATGGTTCATACCCTCCGATACTACTCATAGATTCATCAAAATAAGCAACAACTCATAGAAAACAAAATCTGTCAAAAACAGAATAGTCTGTAGTAATCTGTATCAAACGTATACTTCTGGAACTCCAAAAATTCTACCAAATTAGGAAGCCCTAAGCAATTTGTGTACCAATCTAGGGATGAAAATGGCATGGAAACAGACGGAACTGGATGTTACCATATTTGTTTTCATATTTTTTGGCAGAAGCGGAAATGAATACAGAAACCCCGAAAACGAATACGGAAACAAATACTATCGGAAACAAACACGAAGCGAATACAGAGCGGACACGGAAACAAAACTATGTGTTGACCGGAACTTAGAACCCCCTTGAATCATAGAGAAATATATACAAAAAACAAACAAATTGATGGAATTGTTAACATGGCTACGAAATAATATGGTTGTGTGGGTAACATAGGGTAGTATACATGACAATTCTGTAAAGGGTCTAGTTGAGTATGTGTGTGGTAGTAAAAGTTGGTAATCAAATGATACATTCTGCTCATTCTACTCATTGTGTCATTGTGTGTAGTTTGGTAGTCAGGCTATAAAGCAACCATGGGCCTATAGTAGAAACGGAAATTACATACTAATGGAAACAGAAAGTTCCATTTCCACGTGTATTCCACCGAAAAACATCATTCCGTTTTTGTTTCTGTTTCCGCATAAAAAAAATTCATTTCCATTTCCATTTTGCAAATTTCCATTTTTGTTTTCATATTTCCTCTCTGTTTCCATTTTTCCTCCGGAAAAGCGGAAACTTTCCACTCCATTTTCATCCCTATACCAATCCATATCAAAAATAATCAGATCAAGAGCATGTTTCTGTGAATTAAAAAACTAATTTACTGGGTGCAAAAGTTTCTAATTTTCAGCAGGATCAACACAACTATCACCGTAAGCTATCCTAAAGGTCTTACTTGGCACTTTATTGAAACAAGAGCTATAAAACATGATTACTACAGTAGAATAATCATGTGAACACACAAAAACAGTAAAGGTAAATATTGTGTTGTCTCCCAACAAGCGCTTTTCCTTAATGCCTTTCTAGCTAGGCATGATGATGACAGTGATGCTCACATAAAAGATAAGAATTGAAACATAATGGGAGCATCATGAAGCATATGACTAGCACATTTAAGTCTAACCCACTTCCTATGCATAGGGATTTTGTGAGCAAACAACTTATGGGAACAATAATCAACAAGCATAGGAAGGTAAAACAAGCATAGCTTCAAATAACACATAGAGAGGAAACTTGACATTATTGCAATTCCTACAAGCAAATATTCCTCCCTCATAATAATTTTCAGTAGCATCATGAATGAATTCAAGAATATAACCAGCACCTAAAGCATTATTTTCATGATCTACAAGCATAGAAAATTTACTACTCTCCACATAGGCAAATTTCTTCTCATTCGGAATAGTGGGAGTATCATAAAAGACTTGAACACTAAAAATTGTTTCCACACTAAAAGAGTAATGTTCAAAAAAATGGTAATCATAATCATGACAAGATTTGTAAATATAATCATCACTAATTTTTATAGCATAAGTTTCATCACAATAATCATCATAAGTAGCAACTTCGTTCTCATCATAATCGATTGAAACCTCTCCCAAGATAGTGGAATCACTAAATAAAGTTGACACTCTTCCAAATCCACTTTCATATTCATCACAATAAAATTCAACATCCTCCAAAATAGTGGGATCACTACTTCCTAAAGTTCACACTCTTACAAACCCACTTTCATCAATATAATCATCATAGGTAAGAGGCATGCTATCATCATAACAACTTTGCATATCAAAACTTGGGATGCTAAAAATATCATCTTCATTAAACATAGCATCCCCAAGCTTGGGACAAACATTAATTTCAGCAAATATATTCTCAAATATTTCATCCTCATCAAACATAGCTTCTCCAAGCTTGGGCCTTTTCATATCATAAGCATAATCACTCTCATCATTAATAGTATGGATAGCACCAATAGTATAGCAATTATCATCATCACAATGAATAGTAGGAGCAACATCATTTGGGAGGGATACCTTTTTACCTTTGTTGCCCCTTCTTTTCCTTTTCTTTTTCACATTATGTGTGGGTTCAACCTTCCTCTTTGAGCTCCTTATTTACGAGATTGGTTGAATAGAAAGATCCTCCTCGTTACCTGATTCATCATAAGAAATAATAGGAGGAGATTGGGGAGTCTCTTCCCTTTCATTAGTATTCTCATCGTATTCTATTTGCTTTCTTTTCTTTAGGTAATTGGCAATATAAGGATTTTCAATGCAATTCTCCACACAAAACATGTAAATCTTTTCTAGATCAATATCAAGGAAATGCTCAAGATTAAATTCTGGAATGGGCTTAGTTAAACATTTCAATTCTTCATAACCCAAAAGCAAACTAAGTTCATTATAATGTGCAAGGGAAATCAAATCATCACAATTTTTGTACATGATTCGATCATGAAACAATTTGCATCGGAGATGTAAATGACCACGTTCATTGCAAAGTTCACAAGTACGGCAAAGGAAATTTAAATTTTCAGCACTCACATCTAGCCTTTCTTGCAACAATTTAGTTTCTAAATGCTTATGCCTCTTGCAATAAATATCTTCTCTATTTGGTGTGTTCATGCAAACATGCACTCCACAAAAGTTGACATGCTCATAAGAGATATTTTCATCATGACCAGAGCAATCATCATTAATACTATGGATATTCAAGGAGTTTATACTAACAACATTGAAATCATGCTCATCATTCAAAGATTCAGTACCAAGCATTTTAATGCACTCTTCTTCTAGCACTTGAGCACAATTTTCCTTTCCATCAAACTCACGAAAGATATTAAAAAGACGAAGCGTATGAGACAAACTTAACTCCATTTTTTTAATTTTCTTTTATAAACTAAACTAGTGATAAAACAAGAAACAAAAAGATTCGATTGCAAGATCTAAAGATATACCTTCAAGCACTCACCTCCCCGGCAACGGCGCCAGAAAAGATCTTAGTTGACGGGGTGTGAGTACCGCTTACCTAGCCTCCCCGGCAACAGCGCCAGAAAAGAGCTTGATGTCTACTACACAACCTTCTTCTTGTAGACGTTGTTGGGCCTGCAAGTGCACAGGTTTGTAGGACAGTAGAAAATTTCCCTCAAGTGGATGACCTAAGGTTTATCAATCCATGGGAGGCGTAGGATGAATACGGTCTCTCTCAAACAACCCTTCAACCAAATAGCAAAGAGTCTCTTGTGTCCCCAACACACCCAATACAATGGTAAATTGTATAGGTGCACTAGTTCGGTGAAGAGATGGTGATACAAGTGCAATATGGATGGTAGACATAGGTATTTGTAATCTGAAAATATAAAAACAGCAAGGTAACTAATGATAAAAGTGAGCGTAAATGGTATTGCAATGATAGGAAACAAGGCCTAGAGTTCATACTTTCACTAGTGCAAGTTCTCTCAACAATAATAACATAGATAGATCATATAACAATCCCTCAACATGCAACAAAGAGTCACTTCAAAGCCACTAATAGCAGAGAACAAACGAAGAGATTATGGTAGGGTATGAAACCACCTCAAAGTTATCCTTTCTGTTCTATCTATTTAAGAGTTCGTACTAAAATAACAAAGAGCTATTCTTTCCGCTCAATCTAACATAGAGTTCATACTAGAATAACACCTTAAGACACAAATCAACCAATACCCTAATGTCACCTAGATACTCCATTGTCACCTCAAGTATCCGTGGGCATGATTATACGATATGTGTCACACAATCTCAAATTCATCCAACAAACACAAAGTACTTCAAAGAGTGCCCCAAAGTTTCTACCGGAGAGTCAAGAAAATGTGTGCCAACCCCTATGCATAGGTTCATGGGCGGAACCCGCAAGTTGGTCACCAAAACATACATCAAGTGGCACGTGAAATCCCATTGTCACCACAGATAAACACGGCAAGACATACATCAAGTGTTCTCAAATAAAGACTCAATCCGATAAGATAACTTCAAGAGGGAAACTCAATTCATCACAAGAGAGTAGAGGGGGAGAAACATCATAAGATCCAACTATAATAGCAAAGCTCGCGATACATCAAGATCGTGCCATAGAGAGAACACGAGAGAGAGAGAGAGAGATCAAACACATAGCTAATGGTACATACCCTTAGCCCCGAGGGTGAACTACTCCCTCCTCGTCATGGAGAGCGCCGGGATGATGAAGATGGCCACAGTGATGGGTTCCCCCTCCGGTAGGGAGCCAGAATGGGCTCCCGAGAGGTTTTTGGTGGCTACAGAGGCTTGCGGTGGCGGAACTCCCGATCTATCTTGATATTCGATGTTTTAGGGTACATAGGCTTATATAGGCGAAAGAAGTCGGTCGGGGGGTGCTCGTGGGGCCCACGAGACAGGGGGCACGCCCAGTAGGGGGGCACGACCCCTATCTCCTAGCCTCCTCAAGGATCTTCTAACGTGAACTCCAAGTCTCCAGGATCATATTCTTCCAAAAAATCACGCTGCCGAAGGTTTCATTCTGTTTGGACTCCGTTTGATATTCCTTTTCTTTGAAATACTGAAACAGGCAATAAAACAGCAATATGGGCTGGGCCTCCGGTTAATAGGTTAGTCCCAAAAGTAATATAAAAGTGTATAATAAAGCCCGTAATCATTCAAAACAGATAATAAAATAGCATGAATGCTTCATAAATTATAGATACGTTGGAGACATATCACGACCGGGCAGGTTGTGACCACCTAGGCGAGAGGTGGGTCTGGCCCTGGCCGGCGTTCACGATTACTTCATAATAACACGCTTAACGATATCTTGGTATTTGATCTGAGTCTGACCACTGGCCTATATGCACTAACCAACTACGCGGAACAGTTATGGGCACTCGACGTCGTGGTATCAGCCGAAGCCTTCTTAACGTCAGCGACTGAGTGGCACGCGCCGGGTTGGACTGGAACGCCTACTCTTGTATAAGGGAGGCTAGGTCTGCTCACCGGCCACGTACGCAACGTGCAGGTGTGCAATGGGCGATGAGCCCAGACCCCTGCGTGCATAGGATTTAGACCGGCGTGCTGACCTCTCTGTTGTGCCTAGGTAGGGCGGCGACGTGTTGATCTTTCGAGGCCGGGCATGACACAGGAAAGTGTGTCCGGCCAGAGGGATCATGCATGTTAGGAAATGTGGTGTACCCCTACAGGGAAGTTTATCTATTCGAATAGTCGTGTCCCTCGGTAAAAGGATGACCCGGAGTTGTACCTTGACCTTATGAAAACTAGAATCGGATACTTAATACAACACACCCAGAAAAGTTTCAGAGACATCCCGGTGATCGCTTTCCCACAGGGCGACGATGGGAGGATCGCCGGATAGGATTATGCTATGCGATGGTACCTGGTGAACTTCAATCTACTCCCTTCTACATGCTGCAAGATGGAGGCTGCCAGAAGCGTAGTCTTCGACATTACTGGCTATCCCCCTCTTATTCTGGCATTTTGTAGTTCAGTCCATGATATTTCCTATTTACACATACCCATGCATATGTAGTGTAGATCCTTGCTTGCGAGTACTTTGGATGAGAACTCATGGTTGCTTTGCTCCCTCTTTCCCCCTTTTTTCCTCTTCTTCTCGGATGGTGCAACCAGATGTTGGAGCCCAGGAGCCAGACGCCACCATCGACGACGACCCCTACTACACCAAGGGTGCCTACTACTACGTTCAGGCCGTTGACGACCAGGAGTAGTTTAGGAGGATCCCAGGCAGGAGGCCTGCGCCTCTTTCAATCTGTATCTCAGGTTGTGCTAGCCATCTTATGGCAACTTGTTTAACTTATGTTTGTACTCATATATTGTTGCTTCCGCTGACTCGTTTATGTTCAAGCACTTGTATTCGAGCCCTCGAGGCCCCTGGCTTGTAATATGATGCTTGTATGACTTATTTTACTATTAGAGTTGTGTTGTGATATCTTCCTGTGAGTCCCTGATCTTGATCGTACACATTTGCGTGCATGATTAGTGTATGATTGAATCGGGTGCGTCACATGCATCTAGAGTATTAAGTTCATGAAGAACAGAGTAACACATTAAGTAAAATGACATGACGTAGAGGAATAAACTCAAGCAATATGATGTAAAACCCATCTTTTTATCCTCGATGGCAACAATACAATACGTGCCTTGTTGTCCCTACTGTCACCGGGAAAGGACACTGCAAGATTAAACCCATTGCAAGAAAAACCAATCTAGTTGGCCAAACTAAACCGATAGTTCGAAGAGAATTACAAAGATATCAAATCATGCATATAAGAATTCAGAGAAGATTTAAGTAATATTCATAGATAAGTTGATCATAAATCCACAATTCATTGGATCTCGACAAACACACCACAAAAGAAACTTACATCGGATAGATCTCCAAGAACATCGAGGAGAACATGGTATTGAGAATCAAAGAGAGAGAAGAAGCCATCTAGCTACTAGCTATGGACACATAGGTCTGAGGTAAACTACTCACGCTTCATCGGAAGGGCAATAGAGTTGATGTAGAAGCCCTCCGTGATCGAATCCCCCTCAGGCAGGATGCCGGAAAAGGCCCCTAGATAGGATCTCACGAGAACATAAGGTTGCGGCGGTAGAAAAGTGTTTTCGTGGATGCTTCTGGTGGTTTGGGGATATATGTGAATATATAGGACGAAGAAGTAGGTCGGTGGAGTCACGTGGGGCCCACAAGGCAAGGGGCGGGCCCTCCCCCCTTCTAGCTGCCTCGTGGCTCTTCTGACTTGATCTCCAAGTCTCCTGTGTGTCTTCTGGTCCAAGAAAAATCATCACGAAGTTTTTATTCCGTTTGGACTCCGTTTGGTATTACTTCTCTGCGAAGCTCAAAAACAAGGAAAAAACAGAAACTGGCACTGGGCTCTAGGTTAATAAGTTAGTCCCAAAAATAATATAAAATAGCATATTATTGTATATAAAACATCCAAAACAAATAATACAATAGCATGGAACAATCAAAAATTATAGATACGTTGGAGACGTATCAAGCATCCCCAAGCTTAATTCCTACTCGTCCTCGAGTAGGTAAATGATAAAATAGAATTTTTGATGTGGAATGCTACCTAACATATTTATCCATGTATTTTTTCTTTATTGTGGCATGAATGTTCAGATCCATAAGATTCAAAACAAAAGTTTAATATTGACATGAAAACAACTTCAAGCATACTAACAAGGCAATTATGTCTTCTCAAAATAACATGGCCAAAGAAAGTATCCCTACAAAATCATATAGTTTGGCTATGCTCCGTCTTCATCACACAAAATATTCAAATCATGCACAACCTCGATGAAAAGCCAAGCAATTGTTTCATACTCTTGGTGTTCTCAAACTTTTTCAACTTTCACGCAATACATGAGCGTGAGCCATGGACATAGCACTATAGGTGGAATAGAATATGGTGGTTGTGGAGAAGACAAAAAGAGGGAGATGGTCTCACATCAACTAGGCGTAACAACGGGCTATGGAGATGCCATCAATAGATATCAATGTGAGTGAGTAGGGATTGCCATGCAACAGATGCACTAGAGCTATAAGTTTATGAAAGCTCAAAAAAGAAAAACTAAGTGGGTGTGCATCCAACTTGCTTGCTCATGAAGACCTAGGGCGATTTGAGGAAGCCCATCATTGGAATATACAAGCCAAGTTCTATAATGAAAAATTCCCACTAGCATATGAAAGTGACAAAAAAGGAGACTCTCTATCACGAAGATCATGATGCTACTTTGAAGCACAAGTGTGGAAAAAGGACAGTAACATTGCACATTGCCCCTTCTCTCTTTTTCTCTCATTTTTTGTTTGGCTTCTTTGGCCACTCTTTTTTTCCTCACATGGGACAATGCTCTAGTAATGATGATCATCACACTTTTATTTACATACAACTCAAGAATTACAACTCAATACTTAGAACAAAATATGACTCTATATGAATGCCTCTGGCGGTGTACTGGGATGTGCAATGACTCAAGAGTGACATGTATGAAAGAATTATGAAAGGTGGCTTTGCCACAAATACGATGTCAACTACATGATCATGCAAAGCTGAAAGAACATGCAGTGCCCCCATGTTTGGTTTTGGTAATTGATGACAACCTCTATGGACTAATGGTTGTCTTGAGTTATATTTTAAGGATTTGTCCATAGGCTTTTCTTGAAGTCCATGTGTTGGTTTCAAGGAGTTTATGAGTTGACCAAGGTGCTATTAAGGAATTATCCAAAGATTGGTCATGTGAGTGTTTAGCTTATTGCAAGCATGTCTTGAAGAAGAAGATTGTGTGATCATTCATGTTTACCTTCAAGACATCATCCAAATGAAGAGAGTTGGAAAGATTCAAGGTTGATCAAGACTAAGTCAAGAGTGAATCAAGTTGATCAACTCACAAAGCGTAGAAGATGTACCGAGAGGGATCAAGTGATCCCATGGTATGGTAAGCATTGTCCATTGCACTTTGTGTACTAACCCATGGTCTATGTGAGAGTTCTTTGTGGGGTTAGGTACGTGTCCATGGGCTTGCGTCAAGAGGAAGATATCATACAACCCATGGAAAGGATGGCATCAAGTGGTGATCGTCATTAAGATTGCCATGTGCAAGTTCAAGTGGAGCATCACGAAGAGATCAAGTGCTTCAATATTGCCATCCATTGTGGTGTCAATGGACTTGTGAAGATGTGCCGAAGAGTGGCTCACCCATAGTGGACTATGGGGGAGCAATCATCTAGTCTTCATCGAGCCAACGCAATCAAGAAAGGTGGTCCAACTTGAGGGAGTCAAGATCGTCATCATCTAGCTCAAGTGGACCATGTGCAAGGCAAAGGTTTTCCCTTGATAGGTTTTATATTTTACCGGTCTCATGGTGGTAGTTGGGAGACCGGGTTATAGGATCGTTTGCCGTACTATCAAGGGGGGCTCTCAAGTTGGTAGCTTGATCGTATCGTTAGTAGAGAGCTCAAACCATTGCATCCTTGCATCATGTTTCTTGGTTCTTGTTTGGTTCTCTTTGTGAGTCTTAGAGCTTATGGTCATCTTGATGACAAGCTTGAGTTCATCACAAACGGAGTTCGCATGCGTCTACTATGATGTTTTCGGTGTTGGAGGTTTTACCGGTCTTATCCGAGGAAGGGTTCTCACCATTTTCTTATAGGCCTTTTATAATTTGCTTCTTATTGATATTTCTTTCAATATTGTGTTAGCCCTTGTCACTAGCTTTCCAACAAACTTGGTTTCATCGAATTCGGAGTCCGTTTGCAAAAGTTGTGGCAGTTTTGGTGTTCTGAAAAGGCTGCGGCGGTACTACCGCGAATTGGAGCGGATGTAATTTTTTACTACCGCTCCAGAGCGGTACTATGGCGGCTCCTACAGCGGTATTACCGCTCCGGACCAAAAAACTCGTCCCAAGTCCTGCGGAGGTAGGTACGGAAGTATTTTTTTTGTACCACAAGCAGTAGTACCGCGATCCCTAGCGGTAGAACCGTGAGGACGAGCGGTAGTACCGCTCTGTGCGGGTTGTGAGCATAACGGTTGGATTTTCCCCCACCTATAAAAGGGGGTCTTCTTCCCCATTGAACCTTATCCTTTGAGCTCGTGTTCTTCCCCCATTGTTGACCTTCTTCGAGCTTGCTAACTCTCAATCCCTCCATGGATTCTTGCTAGTTTTTGAGGGAAAAGAGAGAGGAGATCTAGATCCACATTTCCACCAATCACTTTCTCCTTTTTGTGAGGGGAACCCTTTGGATCTAGATCTTGGAGTTCTTCGTGTTCTTCTTTCGTTCTTCCTCTCATTTTCCTCCCTAGCATTAGTTGCTTTGGTGGGATTTGGGAGAGAAGGACGTGGGCACTTCGTGTGCCCTTGCCATTGCATTTGGTGCATCGGTTTGAGTTCTCCACGGTGATACGTGGAAGTGAAGTTTGAGAAGCTTATTACTCTTGGGTGCTTGGTGCCCTTGAGCTTGTTCCTCTTGGGTGCTTGGGCGCCCTAGACGGTTGGTGGTGTTCGGAGCTCAATCATTGTGGTGTAAAGCTCCGGGCAAGCGTCGGGGTCTCCAATTAGGTTATGGAGATCGCCTCGAGCATTTTGACGGGTTTTGGTGACCGCCCCCAAGGGTTGCCAAAGTGTACGGGTTCAGTGACCGCCCCCAAGGGTTGCCATTTGTACGGTTTTGGTGACCGCCCTCAAGGGTCCCTTAGTGGAATCACGGCATCTTGCATTGTGCGAGGGCGTGAGGAGATTACGGTGGCCCTAGTGGCTTTTTGGGAAGCATTGTGCCTCCACACAGCTCCAAACGGAGATTAGCATCCGCAAGGGTGTGAACTTCGGGATACATTGTCGTCTCCGCGTGCCTCGGTTATCTCTTACCTGAGCCCTTTACTTATGCACTTTACTTTGTGATAGCCATATTGTTCTTTGTCATATATCTTGCTATCACATAGTTGCTTATCTTGCTTAGCATAAGTTGTTGGTGCACATAGGTGAGCCTAGTTGTTTTAGGTTTTGTGCTTGACAAATTAACCGTTAGGTTTATTCCGCATTTGTTCAAGCCTAAACCGTAATTATTTTAAAGCGCCTATTCACCCCCCCTCTAGGCGACATCCTCGATCTTTCAATTGGTATCAGAGCCTCGTCTCTCTTTGTTGGGCTTAACCGCCTAGAGAGTAAAGATGTTGACTAGAGGATTAGGATTCTCTGACACTCTTAGTTTCGATGGCACAAATTTTAATGTTTGGGTAATTCGCATGCTTAATCTCTTTAGGGTCATGGACCCAAATTTAGAGAGAATTGTAGATATGGGTTTTTCTCCTCCAAAGGATCCCCAAAGATTATCTTTAGAGGATGAGAAAAACTCCTATCTCAATGCTCAAGCCTCTAATGTGCTTTTCGATGCTTTGAGCAATGTAGTTATATTTCAACTCATGCCGTTCTGGGATGCTCATGAGTTATGGACAAAGCTTCAAGATAAATATGGTGTGTCCAAGATTTGTGGGGATGGTTGTTCTCCCTCCACCTCCAGTCATATAGTCTTCTCAACTTCTTCTACTTCACCTACATGTGGCTTGCCACAAGGTAATGATATGGTGAGTAGTGTTGGTCATTGCAATGATGATAGTATGCTTATTGTGGATGATCCTTCATCACTATATTATTGCAATGCTCCCTCTTTGGGCTTTAACACTTCGAGCACTCCAAATGTTTTACATGCTTGTGTTGATAGTCCTTGCATATCATGTAGAAACTGCTTGACTAAATATCATGATGATATGCTTGCTATGTCTTGTTGCCATGATAAAAATGCATCTATTTCCTCGAATTGTTGTGCTAACAATGTAGAGGAAACCGAACACTCCATGGAACAAGATGTGGTGTTTAATGGTGCCTCAAGGGATCCTACATCATCATCTATTGCGTTTTGCCTTATGGCTAAGGCGTCAAAGGTATCTCCTACTTTGTACCCCAATATGTCTCTTGATGATGATGTTGATGCTAATGATGATGAGGATAATGATGAAGAGAATGATAATGTTGCCTCCTTAAAAATTAAGGGGGAAATGGTTTTAAAAGCTCTTCATAAAAATAAAATTGCTCGTTCCAACTTCATGGAAATTATGTCCATTGCTATTTAGAGCAAGAAATATATTGATGAGTTGGAATCTCGTCTTGAGGAGCATGAGGTCACCATTGATAAAATGGAAGGTCATGGGCGTGATTACGCTAATGAGATTGCGGACCTCTCTCAAGCTCTTGAACTTGAACAAACCACCAAGGAATCTCTTGAGGAGACTTTTGCTCTAGAATTGTCTAGAGTGAAGGAATCTACTGATAGAGCTCTTGAGGTGGCCAATGTTTTTGAAACTAAAAATGCTAAGCTTGAAGTTTCTCATGCTAGACTCCTTGAGGATTTTGAGCACCTCGAAAATGGCTCAAGGGTCATCAAGGGTGAGCTCATCAAACTCACCGAGTCTCATGCTCAACTTGAAGCTTCTTATTTAAAAGAGCTTGCCAAGTTGTCTTCTCCTCTTGTTGTTAATGATGATGCTTGTGCTACTAATTCTATTACTTGTGAAGCATCCATTTCGAAGGAGAATGTTGAGCTACGGGCTCAACTTGAGGTGCTATCTTGCAATTATGGTAAATTGGAAGAAAGTCATGAAAAGCTCTCAAGCTCTCATGATGATCTTCTAGTATCCCATAGTGTGCTAAAGATAGCTCATGAGGCCATGATTGCTAAGGTAACATCTAGTGAGCCTCATGTGGATACTAGCACTACTTCTAGTCAAAATAGTATATTGCCATGTGCTAGTCCTTGTAATTCATCTATTCACAATGTTGGTACATCTTGTGATGAATTGCTTTCCTTGCCTTGTTGCTCTAACGACGAAGCTTATACTTCCTCTAGTACTTGTGTTGAGACTAACCATGTAGAGGAAATCAAAGAGCTCAAGGCCCAAGTCACTTCTTTGAAGAAAGACTTGGAAAAGTGTCATGAAGGGAAATCCACACTCAACAATATCTTGAGTGTGCAAAAATCCCCCAATGACAAAGGTGGACTTGGATTCAACTCCAATAATAAGAAGAAGTCCAAGATGAACAAAAAGAAGGGCCAAGAACAAGTCAAGAATTCGGACAAGATTGTTTACTTCAAGTGCAAAGTAGAAGGGCATCATGTTAGATCTTGCCCATTGAAGAAGAAGGTCATTAGTGTCAAGCAACAAGGGAAGAGGGCACAAGTTCAATCTCATGCTCAACCTCAAGTTGAAGAAAGGCCACTTCCTAAGAAGACTCAAGCTAATGCTTCTCTTGTGGAAAAATCAAGTGAGAAGAAAGTGAAGAGTAGACGTTGCTACTTATGTCGTGAGAAAGGTCATGTCGCTTCTTCATGCACTAGTGGTAACTTATCCAACCCAATTATTATTGATGATATCTATTCTCTTGGGAAGGATAAGGTTGGCCATGTGGTTGCCAAGTTTGTTGGTACTCAAAGTGGTGTCAAGAAAAGAACCATTTGGGTAGCCAAGCCTATTGTGACTAACCTCTTAGGACCCAACTTGGTTGGGGACCAACAAGCTCAAACTTGATCAATAGGTGTTTTTGGAGGTCATTGGAGACTTGGCTACATATGAAGAATTAAGGGGACTTCATCTGTCTTGTTGTCTCAAGCCAAGTCAATTGGGTTGTCAAGTTTCTATCTTATATCCAATGTGCCTCCTTGCGGTAACTTGTACTTAAATTGTTTACATTGAAAGTTACTTGCCCCTTTGCATGTTTTGGTTTTGTTCCTTGCATGTTTTGTATATGTTGTGCTTCCAACTTGCTTATCTTGAGCAATCAAGTATGTGTGTGTTGGTTTGCACATCATGTACATGTGCGTCATGCGTTGAGACTTTTTGCTTCTTGTTTGTATCCTAGTTGGCTCGTGTGAGAGATTAATGGTACATCCCATTTTGGGGGAGTGATGTGCTTTGTGCACCTCACAATCCTATAAATATGTGTACATGAGGAATACCATCTAGTATTGATATTACAAGATTATCTAGTCACTTGGTGGTATATCTCTCATGAGAAATTCAAATTCTAAAAATTCCATTGATTATCTCTTGTTGGTTCCTCTTATTGCCTCTTGTTAAGTTCTTATTGGTATCACATTATGAGGGAGTAATATGCTATGTGCATAGTACAAGCCTAGAAAATGTGTACATTTGAGATATTGTCACCTAGAATTGATATAGTAATTTATCTTGTTCCTAGGTGGCATGTTAGCTCTACAAGTGGCAATTTCCTTGTGTGTGTTGTGAAGATGATGTTGGATATCCTTGTTATCTACCACCGGGAATTATTTCCAAATACTCCTTGTCTTTTGACAATTGGTAGTCATTTATGTGTGGTAGAATTTATTGATCATCTTTACATTGGCTTTTGTTTTTATTTGCCTTTTCTCTTGCCAAGGTTTGTGTCAACTCCCGTTGTCTTCCATACCACTTGTGGATCTTGTTAATTTCTTGTTCTTATCTAGTGTTTTCTAGATATAGTGAAAGTGGTGATCCCACCTTGTGCATTTTGTATTCAAAAGCAAATTCTCTATAGTGCACAACTCGTGGGGGAGCTATCCTATTTTCTTTAGAACACTCTTCTTGTGATCCTTATCAAGTGTGTGTGTTGGTGGAAGGCAAGCCATTTTCTTTTGGTACCTTGTGCCATCATAAAACTTTGCTGAGATCTTGGTTTGTTTGGAACCATCCTCTCATTGGGAGTTTGACATCTTTATTTTAGTGTGTATCGATGGATATCTCATTCCTTGATGTATCTTTAATGATATCTTCCAAGTGATGATTTCTCCATTTGGTATCCTTTTTGCTTGGCATTTCTTTGTCTTTTTGTTTCGGTTCTTGAAAGTTTTGAGCATGCATGTTTACTTCATGTATTTTATTTGGCATGCTTTCTTTCTTTGACCCAATATATAGGGGAAACTCCACCAAGTTTCAAATTGGATGAGATGTGCATGATGTTTATTTTCATATCTATATGCACATATCTATGTGGAGTTTGTCCTATGTATTGGTGTTTCTAACTATGTGGTCCTAATGAGTTTGGGTACCGTTTAGTTTGTGTTGTTCTTCTAGGAACATTTGGAGATACATTGGATGCTCGGCTCACTCACAAGGAAGGTGTTGTCACCATGTGCATATTGGAGTCAAGCTAGGATGATCAATGAACTATTATCTACCTTCAATTGGTATCTACTACATCCTTCCAATGATATCTCGGTAACAAGTATCTATTTATGCTTTCCCTTCTTGCATTCAACCTTGTGTAGGTTGTATCTTGGCATGATATTCATTTCATATCTTGTGATACTTGTTTCCTTTCTCAAAGCATCCCAACAATGATCTCATGTTGCTAGTTGTGATGTCTTTGATGGATGTGTGTTTGGACTTCATTTATATACAATAAGACCATATCTAGACAAGTGTTATGCTTTCAAGCAAATATCTTATTGGTATATTTTATGACTTCCTTGTGGATATCTTGTTCCTTCGTGTTGTAACTATTTCGGGTGTACATCCTTCTTTGTAGATATATATATCATCATGATTTCGTCTACCTAGAACCTTATACACTTGAGAGAAACTACATCTCTAGTTGATATCCTTTCTTTCACGTCTCCCATGTCTTTCTTATGTTATTTCTTTGGTGTCTCCGTGAAAGCTTTTGCCTTGAGTGCGTGTCCTCTATCATTGCATCTTGTTGCACTCTTGTCTGGTGAAGATTATTTTCCTCTTGCTTATCTTTACGAGGCTTTTGCCATCTTTATTGGTATCCCTCGTCTTGACGAGCATCTCAATCGTCTATCTTCACCATGGGTTGTCACAAGCATAAGTTCTCTTTTGCGTATTAGTAAGCTTGTGAACCCATTTGCTAGTTGTGTGTGGGAATGATAGGCCTTGCACCGTGTGCCTCATTCTTTCAAGACTATGTTGATGCTTAATGCTCATCCTAATTTTAGTCTTCTCAAGTGCTTCGCCATGACTCACACACATCATTTTGGTTGAGCCTATTCTTAAGTTGCCTCTTTTACATGTTGCTCAACCATGTGTTTGTTGCAAGTTCTAGACTTAGTTTCCTTTATGCTTAGTTGCACTTGTTGTTTGTTTCTATTGATTTTGGGGGAGCTATGATCCTATTTTGTGCACTTTGTATCCAAATACGAAAATTATTATGTGTGCACAAATCATGGGGAGCTTCTCTAGCTTATTTAGAATACTCCTTTGCTCATATCATAATATCCTTCATTCATGTGGCTCATAGGATCTTTGGTCTAGTTGGCTCAATTGATATCCGTTGATTGCTTGCTTCTTTTGGTATCTTCGGATTGCTTGTCTCTCTCTTTGTTATGTCTTTGTGGCATATCTCTCTGTTGCAATCTTTGGGCCTCAATATAGTTTGTCTTCCTCCAAGTATTGACAGTTAGATATGTGTATTTCATTCCACTCTCTTGTTGAGAAATACACAATTTATGGAGGACCACAATTTATTTTGGCCTTCTAAGCTTTTCGCCCATTTTGGCAATAGATGCCAATGGGGGAGAAGTTTCAGAGAGTTTTGTGGAGAAGGTTTCAAAGTTTTCTCCTTGCTTTGGTTTTGTTCCTAAGCATTTGCATCTCATTCTCCTGCATTATTGGTTGTTGCATTGCATTGTGATGCATAATTCCTTATATAAACTCTCTTGAAAGTGATTGTCATCAATTACCAAAATGGGGGAGATTGAAAGAACATGCGGTGCCCCCATGTTTGGTTTTGGTAATTGATGACAACCTCTATGGACTAATGGTTTTCTTGAATTATATTTTAAGGATTTGTCCATATGCTTTTCTTGAAGTCCATGTGTTGGTTTCAAGGAGTTTATGAGTTGACCAAGGTGTTATTAAGGAATTATCCAAAGATTGGTCATGTGAGTGTTTAGCTTATTGCAAGCATGTCTTGAAGAAGAAGATTGTGTGATCATTCATGTTTACCTTCAAGACATCATCCAAATGAAGAGAGTTGGAAAGATTCAAGGTTGATCAAGACTAAGTCAAGAGTGAATCAAGTTGATCAACTCACAAAGCGTAGAAGATGTACCGAGAGGGATCAAGTGATCCCATGGTATGGTAAGCATTGTCCATTGCACTTTGTGTACTAACCCATGGTCTATGTGAGAGTTCTTTGTGGGGTTAGGTACGTGTCCATGGGCTCGCGTCAAGAGGAAGATATCATACAACCCATGGAAAGGATGGCATCAAGTGGTGATCGTCATCAAGATTGCCATGTGCAAGTTCAAGTGGAGCATCACGAAGAGATAAAGTGATTGAATCTTGCCATCCATTGTGGTGTCAATGGACTTGTGAAGATGTGCCAAAGAGTGGCTCACCCATAGTGGACTATGGGGGAGCAATCATCTAGTCTTCATCGAGCCAACGCAATCAAGAAAGGTGGTCCAACTTGAGGGAGTCAAGATCGTCATCATCTAGCTCAAGTGGACCATGTGCAAGGCAAAGGTTTTCCCTTGATAGGTTTTCTATTTTACCGGTCTCATGGTGGTAGTTGGGAGACCGGGTTATAGGATCGTTTGCCGTACTATCAAGGGGGGCTCTCAAGTTGGTAGCTTGATCGTATCGTTAGTAGAGAGCTCAAACCATTGCATCCTTGCATCATGTTTCTTGGTTCTTGTTTGATTACCTTTGTGAGTCTTAGAGCTTATGGTCATCTTGATGACAAGCTTGAGTTCATCGAAAACGGAGTTCGCATGCGTCTACTATGATGTTTTCGGTGTTGGAGGTTTTACCGGTCTTATCCGAGGAAGGGTTCTCACCATTTTCTTATAGGCCTTTTCTAATTTGCTTCTTATTGATATTTCTTTGAAGATTGTGTTAGCCCTTGTCGCTAGCTTTCCAACAAACTTGGTTTCATCGAATTCGGAGGCCGTTTGCAAAAGTTGTGGCAGTTTTGGTGTTCTGAAGAGGCTGCAGCGGTACTACCGCGAATTGGAGCGGATGTAATTTTTTACTACCGCTCCAGAGCGGTACTACCGCGGCTCCTACAGCGGTAGTACCGCTCCGGACCAAAAAACTCGTCCCAAGTCCTGCGGAGGTAGGTAGGGAAGTATTTTTTTTGTACCGCAAGCAGTAGTACCGCGATCCTTAGTGGTAGTACCGTGAGGACGAGCGGTAGTACCGCTCTGTGCGGGTTGTGAGCATAACGGTTGGATTTTCCCCCACCTATAAAAGGGGGTCTTCTTCCCCATTGAACCTTATCCTTTGAGCTCGTGTTCTTCCCCCATTGTTGACCTTCTTCGAGCTTGCTAACTCTCAATCCCTCCATGGATTCTTGCTAGTTTTTGAGGGAAAAGAGAGAGGAGATCTAGATCCACATTTCCACCAATCACTTTCTCCTTTTTGTGAGGGGAACCCGTTCCTTTGGATCTAGATCTTGGAGTTCTTCGTGTTCTTCTTTCGTTCTTCCTCTCATTTTCCTCCCTAGCATTAGTTGCTTTGGTGGGATTTGGGAGAGAAGGACTTGGGCACTCCGTGTGCCCTTGCCATTGCATTTGGTGCATCGATTTGAGTTCTCCACGGTGATACGTGGAAGTGAAGTTTGAGAAGCTTATTACTCTTGGGTGCTTGGTGCCCTTGAGCTTGTTCCTCTTGGGTGCTTGGGCGCCCTAAATGGTTGGTGGTGTTCGGAGCTCAATCATTGTGGTGTAAAGCTCCGGGCAAGCGTCGGGGTCTCCAATTAGGTTGTGGAGATCGCCCCGAGCATTTTGACGGGTTCCGGTGACCGCCCCCAAGGGTTGCCAAAGTGTACGGGTTCGGTGACCGCCCCCAAGGGTTGCCATTTGTACGGGTTCGGTGACCGCCCTCAAGGGTCCCTTAGTGGAATCACGGCATCTTGCATTGTGCGAGGGCGTGAGGAGATTACGGTGGCCCTAGTGGCTTTTTGGGGAGCATTGTGCCTCCACACCGCTCCAAACGGAGATTAGCATCCGCAAGGGTGTGACCTTCGGGATACATCGTCGTCTCTGCGTGCCTCGGTTATCTCTTACCCGAGCCCTTTATTTATGCACTTTACTTTGTGATAGCCATATTGTTCTTTGTCATATATCTTGCTATCACATAGTTGCTTATCTTCCTTAGCATAAGTTGTTGGTGCACATAGGTGAGCCTAGTTGTTTTAGGTTTTGTGCTTGACAAATTAACCGTTAGGTTTATTCCGCATTTGTTCAAGCCTAAACCGTAATTATTTTAAAGCGCCTATTCACACCCCCCCCCCCCTCTAGGCGACATCCTCGATCTTTCAAAAGCAATATGACAATGATGAAGCGTGTCATAATAAAATGGAACGGTGGAAAGTTGCATGGCAATATATCTCGAAATGGCTATGAAAATGCCATAATAGGTAGGTATGGTGGCTGTTTTGAGGAAGGTATATGGTGGATGTATGATACCGGCGAAAGTTGTGCAGCACTAGAGAGGCTAGCAATGGTGGAAGGGTGAGAGTGCGTATAATTCACGGACTCAACATTAGTCATAAAGAACTCACATACTTATTGCAAAAATATATTAGTTATCGAAACAAAGTACTACGCGCATGCTCCTAGGGGGATAGATTGGCAGGAAAAGACTATCGCTCGCCCCCGACCGCCACTCATAAGGAAGATAATCAATAATACCTCATGCTCCAACTTCGTTACATAACGGTTCACCATACGTGCATGCTACGGGAATCACAAACTTCAACACATGTATTTCTCCAATTCACAATTAATCACTAGCATGACTCTAATATCACCATCTTTATATCTCAAACCAATCACAAGGAATCAAACTTATCGTAGTATTCAATGCACTTTATATAAAAGTTTTTATTATATCCCTCTTGGATGCCTATCATATTAGGACTAAATTTATAACCAAAGCAAATTACCATGATGTTTAAAAAGACTCTTAAAATAATATAAATGAAGCATGAGGTTCAACATTTTTTATAAAATAAAACCACCGTCGTGCTCTAAAAAGATATAAGTGAAGCACTAGAGCAAAATTGCCTAGCTCAAAAGATATAAGTGAAGCACATAGAGTATTCTAATAAATCGTGATTCATGCGTATCCCTCTCAAAAGGTGTGTGCAGCAAGGATGATTGTGGCAAACTAAAAAGCAAAGACTCAAATCATACAAGACGCTCCAAGCAAAACTCATGTGGTGAATAAAAATATAGCCTCAAGTAAAATTACCGATAGACGAAGACAAAAGAGGGGCTACCTCTTGGTTGTCCTTGAATATTACCTTGTGGTGCCTTGGGCACCCCAAGTTTACGCTCTTGCCATTCCTTATTCCGTGGTTTCATCAAATTCTTACCCAAAACTTAAAAACTTCACAACACAAAACTCAATAGAAAATCTCATAAGCTTCGTTAGTATAAGAAAATAAATCACCACTTTTAATACCATTCTGAACTTATTCTTTATTTATATTGGTACAATATCTAATGTATTCCAACTTTTCGATGATTCGTACCCTGATACTACCTATAGATTCATCAAAATAAGCAAACAACACATAGAAAACAGAACCTGTCAAAAACAAAACAGTTTGTAGCAATTTGGAAACTTCGAATACTTATGTAACTCCAAAAATTCTGAAAAATTAGGACAACCTGGACAATTTGTGTACCAATTTTGTGCAAAAAGAATCAGATCAAAAGCACGCTTATGTGAATTATAAAAATTATTTTTCTGGACGCAAAAGTTTCTATTTTTCAGCAAGATCAAGACTACTATCATCGTAAGCCATCCCAAAGGTGTTACTTGGCATAAACACTAATTAAAAAATGGGAGTACCTAGATATAGATGAGATATAATTTGGTCTCATTCATTTTGAAAACAAGAATAGATAGAACCCATGTCAGCACAAACACATTTTATAGCATCACATCCCATGACTATAAAAGATGAATGAGACCAAATTATATCTCATCTAGATGAGTTTTAGCAAAACTGTTAAAAAAGTGTTTCACGAAAAAGAAAGAAAACGTCGAGAAGAAAGCATTCTATGGAGCCTCGAATCCTGTGATTTATCCATCGGAGCCGCCTCCACAACCATTTTGGAAGGATAGCCAACGCACGCTCACGCCGCCGATGTTGATACGATACGGTACCCCCACCTCGCTTGTCGGCATCTCCCTCCTTCCCCACCTAATCTCGCGGGCGGCCACACAAGAGCGACCCCCCTCCCCACCTTCCCCAGCCCCATCCCCACCTGAGGCCGCCGAGCAGCCCAATTCCCCTGGAGGGAAATTTTTACCTAGGCACGCCATGCCGATGAGCTGAGGCGTGGCCGCGTTCTCCCCCTGGCTACGGCGCCAATAAGCCCCCGACGCGGCGGCGGAGGCCGCCGCGCCGGCGGCGGTGGCGGGGCATGCGGCGACGTGGACGCCGCGCTCTGCGACGACCTGCTGCAGGAGGTGTTCCGCCTGCTCCCGCCCGCCGCCGGGCCGGCCGTCTCCCTCGTCTCCCGCCGCTGGGTCGCGCTCCTCCGAGCCTCCACGTCCCGCCTCACCCTCCGCCTGCCGCCGGCCTTCACCGGAGCATCGGCCTCCGCGGCTGCGGGTCCTCTGGCTGACCTGCTCTCGCGCTACCCGTATCTATCCGCGCTGGCCGTCGTCTCCGCGTCCTCGGCCGCCGCTCACGACGCCGACGCGCTCCTGCTCGCGGTGTCCGCCTCGCCGTCGGCCACCAGGCTCACGGCGCTGCGGTTCTCGGTCGGTTCGCCCGTCTCGCCCGCTGCGCTGCGCGACGTCTCCGTCACCCTCTCCGGCCTCACCTCGCTCCACCTCACCGCCGTCAGCCCCCTGTCGTTCCGTTGGCTCGCGTGCTTGCCCTGCCTCAAATCCTTCGCCTTTGTCAACTCCGCCGTTGCTGCCGTTGACTCGGCCGGTTCCGGCTCCGATGAAGACTCCGGCGGCGAGGGCGACGCCGTCGGGGCGTTGCCTCTGGAGAGGCTGTCGCTGTGCGGCATCCGCTCCGGCGACCACGGACTCGGGTGGCTATGGCAGCGCTGTGGGAGCCTACGGTGGCTGCAGCTGCGCGCTTGCGACGGCATCGGAGATGGCCCCGCGTCGAATGCCTTCTCAGGATGCCTCGCCGGCCTGCTCGAGCTTGAGCTCCGCGCTTGCCGAACCGTCGCCGACCGCGTCCTCCTCATCGCCGCTGACCGGTGCTGCGCTCTCAAGTCTCTCCTGGTGTATGACGGCGGCAGCAGGGAGGCCCTCCTCCAGTTCATCCGTCGGCGCGGCGCCGCACTGCACACCTTGGACCTCCGCCTGCCTCTCGACCTGCACAATGACCACCTTCTTGCAATTGGCGCAGAGCAAGGCCACGACACCCGGGGCAGTCTTGCCGTGCTTCGCCTTCAAAGCTGCGTCCTCGTCACGGGGGACGGGCTCCGTTCTCTCGCGCGCACGGCCATTGGGGCGGGCATCAAAGATATCGCCCTGGTGAGCTGCGACGTAGTTGAACGGGAGCCTGGGCTGCTCACGTTCCTCAGCCAGAGCATGCGCCACCTCCGCCGGCTTGATCTGTCTTACAACGAGACCCTGAAGGACAAGGAGATTGGAGCCATGCTATCGTCTTGCCGGAATCTAATTGACATCCGGTTTAGGGGTTGCCGCGGCATTACCGGTGAATCGCTACTCTCGTTGCTTAGGCACTGTGGGCAGACAGTGGAGGTCGTGGACATCTCCCGCTGCCCTGCCATTAAAGGGGCCAGTGTCGAACTCTTTGCACAACGAGCCGCCCGTTTGAACCATTTGGTCATCGAGGAGAGCTCGGTGTCGGAGGAACTGAAGGCGATTGCACGGACAAAAGGCATGAAGGTTGGCCCATTGCCTTGTGAAGGATCATTCTGACGTATGGTAATCTTCTTCAGATGAAACTCATCGAAGCTGGAAATTAAGAATCTTATACTGCATGTTCAATAAGGAAAGTGCTTTCCTTGTGTATAATACCCTGGTGGGAATGTGTGTCTGTATGTCTTGTTAACTGTGAACTTGTCATGAAGAGGCTCCTCTTGCTGCCTGGCATGTAAATTGAGCGGCAAGAATTGTGCTATTGTACATGTGTCAATCAAAGAAATAAAATTGGAATTATTACATGAGATTCCCTTTATTTTTAGTGAGTAATGTATAATTATGCAAGAGCTGTATGATTTATTTAGGTAAAGCTACAACCAAATAATTTGATGCCACTCCTGTTCTGCAAGTACCTTTTAGGGTTATAATTCTGGTTTGTGAGTTTGGTGGAGTTGTAAAAACAGATCAGATGCTGAACATGTTTTCAAACTACATTCATACTCGCATTGTTTTAGATATTGATGTTCTCAAACTACTTCGTACTCATATAGCTTCAGAATATTGATTCAAAGATGTACTCAGGATAAGCATAAGTTCAGATATGGACGGGAGGAACATTGGATGTAGATTCACTGAAGTCGGTAGTTCTGCATTTTGTTTTGTTTTATAATCATAGTATGTTTCACTCATCGCGAGATCAGCATGGCTCGGCTAAATGAGGTAAGTCAGATTTCTTCTTAACCTCTTCTGTTCTACATGATGATAACCTCCTCGGTAAAAGAACCACCCAAGAAGCATCAGTTCAGCAATGCTCAGCTAGCTTTACATTGGCTTCTGCATTAATGGGATGAAATGGTTACAGACTTACCACTAATTGAACTAAACTGCGATCTCGCTGCTGTGTTATTGATGGCATGTTCTCTAGGTACAGAGGTCAATGTTGAGTTCAGTTATTTACGTACACATCTGGCATATATTCAATTATTTGGCTTATGCTTTGATGTTGAAATACTTTTGGAAGTCATGCATCATTTTGCTAAAGCTTATTTAGGTACTCTATTTGAACTGTGGGATGTCTTGCTTGAATGTCCTTGGAATCAGGTTAGTGTTATGGATATACGATGATGGAACAGTTCAAAGTGTTCCCTTCTGTTGAGAAAATTATTTTGAATTAATTTCACAGATTAAGCCATTTCAGTTACTATCTTATTCTATGCAGGAACTTTTATGCTGATTTATTAGATCTGGTGCTCTTTATATAAATCAAGAAGATGGCAGTGGTAAAAGTGATTTATTTTCACAATTCAATGTTCGAAGTGTTAGTGTTACTGAAGATCAAGTTGAGATAGTATAAAGGTTTGATTTTTACCACTATTTTTGGCGCTGACTCAACAGCGACAACAACTCCATTGACTTGATTAATTTATATTGTTCTTGGTGAGTTTGATTGTCGCCATCCTATTATCCTCCAAGAGATAGAACACCAAATGCTGAGTGTAGATGTGCTCATGCGCCACACAGAAGTACTACCTCTGTTCACTAATGTAGGCCGTTTTGGCAGTTCTACATTAGTAAACAGAGGGTGTACTGTCAATTTCATCAACTTTTCTTTATCATAGGTAGGAATATAATTTATTTGAAAAGCATCTTTACTTAACGCATGTCTTGGTTGTTTTGAGCTTAATCGTCCCAGGTGGAAGCACATGATTATCTGGATTGTGCAGATTGAGTTCTGTGTTTCTTGTGCTTGAGGCTCATAATGATTTGATTTCTTTTGTTTACTCTGCGGGCGTAATTCAGGCCTAATTGAGCTGGATGACTGCTAAGTATGTTCTCTGTCAGATGACTTTTACTTATGTACTACCTCCATCAAAAAATATAAGACGTTTCTGTAGGCTAAACTAGCCTACAAAAACGTCAATATTTTGGGACGGAGGTAGTAGCTGGGTGGCCTAAAATGTTGTTTTGCACCTTGAGAGACCGGATTTTAATTTTAGGTAGCATTAACTATGTTATGGATGTTTATGGTTCCTGTTCTGCTGCAGAATCAGATTAAATGTTTGCCTTTTTTCTATATATTTATGTCCTAAAAAATTTCACCTAAACCTTTTTAATTAAAAAATTGTTTACTAGTCTTCTCTGAAACGAGCTTGTGGGAAACTAGTGAAAGGGAACTACTTCACGCTTCTGACTGGCCGTTTCGATGTGCCCAAAGTGTGTAGTCGCCGCTTGTTGGTTCCAGTCACTTTCACAACTTCCATCATCGCTAGTTGCTTCCTTTGTTTACGTAACTTTCAGCCACCTACTCCTATATCACTTTCCAAACTGTTTGAGTGGATTTTCATGCTTCCCGCTATAGGCTCACAGTGGAGATGATCTTGTCAGCCGCTTCATCTCCTTGAGCCAGAAATATGGGGAACAACGTGCGCGTGCGACTACGGAAACAGATGACATTAGTGGCCGAGGTGTATCTTGTTAAGGATCTACACCGTCGTCGAGGAGGTGGAGGAAGGCAGTTCATAAACCGTGGAATGATCCTCCAGCTCAAGGGGCTCGTGGAGGGCATGTACCTAAGTATCTTGGGTACTACTATGTGCTTGACACCTTCAAATTTCCAGTTCATTGAATATGAGGGTGCTCCTGACGATCATCAGGTGATCCATAAGTGACTTCAGCTTCGTTCCAGTGCAAGCAATGAAAGAATGCATCGTTATTAGTACTCCCTCTGTACCGTAATAGTTGTCGCTGGAGTAGCTGAACTTGAGCTACTCCAGCGACAACTATTATGGTACAGAGGGAGTATTTGGTACTGATAGCATAACCATGCTAAACAGTGTAATTGGATGCTTGATGGATGACCTTCAATCTCTTGACCCGTCCTTTTGGATTGGGTTGTCGTTGTGGGTTGGGACGTGCCTGGTGTCTTGTGTCGAGGTGTTTTTGTCAGGTATCTCTTACGTAATAGCAATGTTGGGGTTTGTGTGGATGACTGAATGTTGTGCATTCGGAGTCTGATAGGGTCGCATGTGCGGTTATGGGGTTTCTTGCCATATGAGAGTAGTTAGAGCATCTCCAACAGCCTTTGTATATTTGCACTCATTTGCTATTTTAGCAATCTTGGCCAAAAAACCTTCTCCAACAGCCTTTGTATAAGTGGGCCCCCATCAGATTTTTTTTGCAAAGCTTGCTATACTTGCACCTAGACCTTGTATATTTGCAAAGTGGAGAGGCCACTTGCTATAATTTTACAAAGCTTGCTATACTTGCACCTAGACCTTGTATATTTGCAAAGTGAAGAGGCCACTTGCTATAATTTTACAAAGCCTCCTAAGGGCATCTCCAGCCGTTGCCCCCCCCCCCCCCCCCAGGACGCACAAAAATCGCCCCCTGGGGGCGAGCCGGCGAGACACTCGGCGCTGGGGGCGGTTTTTCGCCCAGTCGCCGCCCCCAGCTCGCCCCCAGGCGCCGAAATTGGCCCACTTTGCAGCCCAATTTCGGCGAATAAACGGCCCATATGGGCGAGAATAGGCCCATATTCGGCGTGGTTTCGCCCTGTCTCGGCGTTCATTTATCAACATAATTATTCCTTATCACATATTTCATCACAGAAAAATCAAATACTTCAACAAAATAGTACAACAACAAATAGTTCAATACAAATTATATAGTTCAACAAATAAAAACTCGTATTTCATCACGCGGCGTCCCCCTTGAGCCTCCATAGGTGCTCAATCAGATCTTTCTGCAGTTGATGATGCACCTGTGGGTCTCGGATCTCTTGACGCATACTGAGATAGGCAGTCCAAGTTGCCGGTAGCTGGTGATCAACTTCGGCTAGAGGACCCTGCCTGTAGTATGGTTCAGTGTCAAACACTGGGTCTTCTTGCTCGCTCTCGATGATCATGTTGTGCAAGATGACACAGCAAGTCATGATCTCCCACATTTGATCTTTCGACCATGTCTGAGCGGGGTACCGAACAACAGCAAATCGAGATTGGAGCACACCAAATGCCCGCTCGACATCCTTCCTGCAAGCCTCCTGAACCTTCGCAAACCAGGCGTTCTTGCCTCCTGGCACAGGGTTTGAGATCGTCTTCACAAATGTCGACCATCTCGGATAGATGCCGTCAGCTAGATAGTACCCCTTGTTGTATTGGTGCCCATTGATCTCGAAGTTCACCGGAGGAGAATGGCCCTCAACGAGCTTGGCAAAAACAGGAGAGCACTGCAACACGTTGATGTCATTGTGAGTTCCTGGCATACCAAAGAAGGAGTGCCAAATCCAGAGGTCCTGTGTGGCTACCGCCTCAAGCACCACACTGCAACCGCCTTTGTACATCCCCTGCCAACCAAATGGGCAGTTCTTCCATTTCCAATGCATGCAGTCGATGCTTCCAAGCATCCCAGGAAATCCTCTTGCTGCATTCTGGGCTAGGATCCGAGCAGTGTCTTCCGCATTGGGTGCTCTCAAGTATTGTGGCCCAAACACTGCCACCACTGCCCGACAAAACTTGTAGAAACACTCTATGCTGGTGGACTCGACCATGCGCCCATAGTCGTCGAGTGAATCGCTGGGAGCTCCATATGCAAGCATCCTCATCGCTGTCGTGCACTTCTGGATGGAGGTGAATCCAAGAGCGCCAGTGCAATCCATCTTGCACTTGAAGTAGTTGTCGAACTCCCGGATGGAATTCACAATCCTGAGGAAGAGCTTTCGGCTCATCCGATAACGGCGCCGAAATGTTCTCTCGCCATGAAGTGGAGCATCGGCGAAGTAGTCGGAGTAGAGCATGCAGTAGCCTTGCAGACGATGCCGGTTCTTTGCTTTCACCCGCCCCGCCGCCGAGCCACCTCGACGCGGCTTTTCATTGCTCGCCAGCAGCTGGGCGAGGGCGGCGAGCACCATCAGATGCTCTTCTTCCTGGACGTCGGCCGTGGCTTCCTCCTCCAGCAGCGCGGCGAGCTCTTCCTCCTCATCGGAGTCCATCGCCGAGTCAGTCAAAACGCCGAACACCTTGCGCTCGTGGGCGTGTACCCGCCGTTAAACCGCGCCTTCGCGGCCGGAAACGGCGGCCGGCACCGCCTAGTGCTGCGGGGAGGGGTTGCCACGGCGAAGCGCTGCTATTTTCAGGCGGGGAATGGCTATCTAGGCGGAGTAGGCCGGCGACCGTCGCCGGGATACAGCTAGTGGTGGCCGAGGGCGCGGGGGGTGCGAGGCGAGTCGGGGAAGAAAAACTTGACTTTTCCCCTGTCGGTGTGGGCCAGGCGCGCTTTTCACTAGTGCCGGAGCCCCCAACGGCTCCCCAGCGCGCCGGGTTCGGCCTGTGACCGCCGGGCGAAAAAAGGCCCGAACCGGCGATTTTCGGCGTCCTGGGGGCGCGACTGGGACGTTTTTTCGGCGCCGGCGCGAAAAAATCGCCTGGGGAGGCCTTCTTGGGGGCGCGGCTGGAGATGCCCTAAAGTGGTCCTAGTTATATTTTTGTCACAATGACCGGTGGGACATGTATGCCATGTGCGTGTGTATGCTGTGTACGTGTGCTGTGTGCGTGTGTACGTGTGTTGTATATATTATTATTTTCGCATGGATTTTTTTGCTTGCCGCATGTGTGTTGTGTTGTACTCCTATACGTTTTTCTGCATGAATTTTTTTTCGTGGAGTGTGTATGTGTACGCGTGTGTGTTGTGTGTGTATGGGACGTGTACAGTGGCGAGCTGTGGTAGTATATGTATTCATCTAATGTAAGTTAGTGTGTAGTGTGTATGACAAACTGTCCTCACATGTCATTGTGTTTTGTACAAATATAGCAATCTAATATACAAAGGCTGCGAAAGCAAAAAAAATATGTTGGCTTTGTAAACCTTCTCTCTCCTCTTGCTATAACAAGGTTTTAGCAACCCAATATACAAATGCTGTTGGAGATGCTCTTAGTTTATCCTCCGTCTGTATTGGTTTTTGCCCGGCTTGCCGTAAATTAACCGGACAATTTCTTTTTCTTTTTTGCCTTCGTTTCGAGAAAAAAATCAATAAGCGTATGAGAATGGGATGTCACATGATCACTCAGATGTTAGTGCAGGTGATATCCTTGGTATATTCCTTTTTTCAGAATAAATTTCAGAATAACAAATCGTTGTGCATCTAATAAAAAAAACACTCGATTTTTTTTAACAAAATCTAGAGATGCTCTTGATCAAGTGCATATACCTGTATTTCCGGTAAAAAAAAAGGTTTACATTTTACCCGGCGTGCGATGCCGTGACCGTTCCAACGAAGGGAGGGTGGGCATCTTTCGGTCCGTGCGTAGAGAGTGGACTTTGTCAGCAGGTACGTTAAAAGCAGACCAACCAGCTGGATTCCCGCATAATTAAAGTCATCGTCAGGGGTGTAAATATCATCTTTATCCTGACGCGAGATCCAGATCTGAGGCCCGTTTTCCTTTATAAAGAGTACCCTCTCGACCTCACGAGTCCTCACCAGATCTGAAGCTCGTAGGCAGCAGGCCTCCCCTAGGTAATCCCCGTCCTCCTCCCCCCTTGGCAAAAGTTTCTTCCGATGATTTGTTCTGGGTCGCTCTTGCATGCATATGCTATTCCCGTACCATATATATCATCGGTAGTAGCTTCTGAACTTACAAGCTGCTGGTGCTGCTTACTTACCATCGTCGTAGATCTCTGTTTACAGTATTTCTTATCCATGTTGTCAAGCGCGTTAGTAGGTCGAATAGCGGTGGGCAAGGTGGATTTATCAGTAGACATATACTCCCTTCGCTTGTGTCTGTGTGGACAATATTTATCGGAATTTACCGAGACTTGTCGTCTCACATATATCTATGCTAATGAATCTACCAAAGTTCTACATGAGGGCATAAGAGTGTTTCACATCTTCATCCTAATAAAGGGTATCTATGATTTTTGTTTTTTTCTAGAGAAATCTATGTACCAATGTTTTTTATGCGAGCATAAGAGTCTGTAATTTTGCCATTTATGATGATTAGTTGGGCATAACTAATACTTCTCATCTTGTTTAACTTTCAGAGCCACGAGAAAAATGAGCTGCAGTGTGTGTTAGCGGATGAAAGCTCAAAACGCTTTCATAGATCCTGACAGTTTTGAAGTAATAGCAGGCCTGGCTTTGCTTTTCTTCAAAGCATCTTGAGAGACCAAAATCTGCAATTTTTGGCACCATGTTGTCATCAAGCAATATATTTGTAGGTTTGAGGTCTAAGTGGAGAATATGAATCTTGTGGAGATAATGCAAACCCTCACAAATTCCCTTGATTATTTCATAGCGCTTTGTCCATTGAGATTCTCTTCATTGAGGTATGATAACTTGAAATTCTCATGCTTATAACCATAGTTTATCTTAAAACTTCAGCCGGTGTTGATAAGGTTTGTGATAATTGCAGAAATTGTGCGGCATGGAACAATTGCAACGAAGCTGTCCAACATGCATGATAAAAAATAAGAGCAAAAATATAGTATGATCTATTGGATATTGTGTTGACTCACAAGGAAAGACCAAAATACAAAAAAAAGGCAAATGATTGCTCTGTGTTGCATGTCTACCTAGGCGAATCTACATGCCTATGTAACAAGTATGTTGTCTACTATCTATCAACTTCAAAGATTGATGGACTTAACTTAGTAAAAAATTAACGTTCTTCTCCTCTTTGTAGATTCAAGATGCATGGGTCTGCATGTAGAGAGCGCTATCAAATAATCAAGGAATTTGCGAGGGTTTACATTATCTTCACAAGAGCTATATTGTTCGCTTAGACCTTAGACCTGCAAACATATTTCTAGATGACAATATGATGCTAAAAATTGCGGATTTTTGTTTCTCATGATGCTTGGAGGAAAAACAAAGCCAAGCTATTGCTTCAAAACAGTTTGGACCTATGTAATCTAGCCAGCCAACAATCTTCGAAAGCTTGATTTCTTTGTGCATTTTATGAATTATATGCCTTCCTTTCCCCGTTCATTAACAAGTTGATATGGATTTTTATGCAGGGCATCAGACTCTTAAGATGGAAAATCACATTAGAGCTACACATAGTTTTTGCTCTTATAATCGTACAGTACTAATGGGAAAAAAGGGGCATTGATGAAATGGGTGGGTCCATTGTAGATTTACCTTTGTTAATGTTGTTTGCAAGTTAACATCAGATCTGTGTATGTGTGTGTATATTACATCTCTTGCTGTCATAACATATGAATGCAATAGGTTCTTGAAACTTGGGGGATTAGGTTGGAGAAATCACCAGGAGGATATTTGATGCCTGTAGTACGCACAGGCTGTAGTCATTGGCTTGACAAAACAGAACGAACAAATACTTTTTTTCAGACTTGCATGGGTAGGTCATTGGTTGTGCAGGTAAGCTCACTTATGGACCACGGCATGCTCCACTAACCTCTTTTTTGTAGAACCTGTGTACATCTTTCCATGCTGCTCCGATATGGTGGATGAGATCAAGCCTCGTTGGTTGTCCAACAGAAAAAGGGTTCCGGTGGGCTGCAGCGAAATGCACCTAAGGTACAGTCATGGTTGTTTAGCACCAGACAGCTTTTAATAGGACAATATCAACATTTTTAAGTCATGCAAAGAAAAATCACATATGTTCCTAAAAATAGAGAACAATTAGACTTCTGGCTGAAGCAGAAGTTGATAATTACTCCCTCTGCAAATATTTTGGAACGGAGGGAGTATTAACCAGTGTCTGGGAAATGGTGTTTGTGTTCTATGATGAAGATCGTGTAATTATTTGCTCCATGCAAGCATACATGTGCTACAGTGCTAGGACATTCTTCTTGATGATATCCTGAATAGATCTATGGAGATTTTCATGGGTTCCATTCAGTTATCTTACTAATCTTATTAAACCTGATGCAGATATATTGGGAAGCCATTCCATCTAACTGTCCGTCCTTCCTAGATATCATTACTGCATTAGAGGTTTCCGGCAGCAGATCAGGCACCACCATGACAATTCTTGACAGTTGTTTTCAGACGAATCCCTGTCTAGGTCTTCAGATTCTTATGTTTTCCACTCTTGTTACAGAAGCAAGCATGAAGGTACTGTGGAGACAAGCCAAGAAGAAGGAACCGGCCAGGCAATGAAGAGTGGCCCCTCTGCTCATACTCCATGATAGTTCTTCCCATTATCTGATCGGCCACTAGAAAAGTAGCATCTTGCCCGATTTTGTCATTGCTTCTTCGGACCTGATTTGTACGGTCTCATTCTCAATTTCCGTTACAGCTCTCGTCTGGATTATCTCACATAGGGCAAACCGGAGTGACCTTTATGTCTAGTTTTCTGGTTTCGTTAACATTTGGATTGATGGATATGTCATCTATGGATGTATTGGCTACGACTTGCAGCTTAGTGAGAATTTCCTATCACATCATGTGCCTGATGCGATTCTTTCACGTGCTTGTTACCATTGGGTTTTTTCTTTGCAAAAGTACTCGGAGCTCTGTTATCGCTTTTGCTAAACGTCATGTGCCTGAAAATTTTGGACGCTTCGGTCACTTTCTGCTCTGCCCTCAGCACGAGATGGGAAGGTCGTGGCCGTCTGTGGTCTCGGCGGCGAGTGCTAGCCGTGGATGAGTGAGAACCGCGGAAGCGAGTTCGAAGGTTGACTGTGGGTAGGGGGTGCGGGGGTCGCTGCCGGCGTTGGAGAACAGCGTGGTTTAGAGGGATGGTCGGGACAGGCAGCATGGCGGTTGAGAGGAGCGCGGCGGGGCATACAGGAGCGTTTGCTGGCAGCAGTGCGCATCTGTTTGTGGCCATATCTAGCGGTCCAAAATTTTGACCGATGCAAATAATAACAATAATAGGCGGCGCTATTTTATCGCCGGCTTAAAAAACGGCCTAGTCGCACCTCGAAGAGCCCAAATTTTGCCGGTTAGGTCAAAATTGGTGCCAGCAGACCCAGGCCGAACCCAGCGCGCTGGGCCCGACGGGGGGCGCTGGGGGAAAGAAAAAGCGCGCCAAAACTTCCCGCGCTCGATTCCCACCCCGTGGGCCCGCCCAGTCGGCGACTAGGCATCGTCGTCCTCAGCGCCCCGCCTCGGTTCCCACGCGAATCAATGCTAAGGCCGCCGTCGGTCAGCCTTCCATTGATCACGGGTGGCGCGGTGAAGGCGAGCCGCTGTGCATCCCGCCCCTTCCCGCCACCCGTCTTCACTGTTGCCGCCCCCTCGCCGCTATAAAAGCCACCCTTCGTCGCCGCGAGCCGCACACTCGCCTCCATAGCCATCTCTCTCTCGCCGCCGACCACCTTCTTTTCCTCGCCGCCAGTGTTCTAGCCCTCTCTCCTTCCTTCACAGATGGCCGAGAGGTTCCCCGGTGACGGAGCGGCCAACGGCTTTGGCCGCCACCATCTGCACGAGTGGGAGGCGCGGCTTCTCTATGAGGCCAACTACCTGGCGCCGCCAACCAGACATGTGCGTGCCGGGTAGTTGGAGGCTCAGCGCCGGAGGCGTCCCCGTGCCCCCGCCGTCCTCCGCCGCCGAACGCCGCGGCGAGATCACGCGGATTCGGGCGGCGTTGCCGGAAGAAGCGCAACAACAACCGAAGTACGCCCCCGACAACCACACTCTGTGGACGGCATACTTCCAGCCCCGCCACGCCGACCAGCTCGCATCCATGAACGGCGCTCCGGCACCAAGGGGGCGCCACAAACTCCGACGGCCGCCGTCAGTGATGGGGCGTCCCCGGGCGCATGCTCCACGGCGTCCTCGGGCACATCGAGGACGGCAACTCAGCGTCGTCTTTCTCGCGCCGGAGCGGTAACTCGTGGCTGCCGAGGCGCATGGCAGGGGTGTCCTCCTCTTCGTCCGGTTCCCACTCCTACGGCACAGCGCCGTCGCTCGCCGCCGTCAAGGCCGAGCTCCAGGAGACGCCGGAGCGCCGGCGTAGCCGCGGCGGCAGCCTCGTCATAAACGAGGGCCGTCGCCAACCTTCGCCTCCTCCCCGTGGCGATCTTTGCCTGGTCAGGACGAAGAAGGAGCCAGCGACGCTGCCCGTGGTCGTCAAACAGGAGCACGTCGAGATGGCCGCCGACCTCGAAACCGGCCTGAAATGGACGCGGGACGACTACGTGTGCGAGGAGATGGAGCGTCAGCGCCGCGCTCTGGAGGAGATCGCCACGCGGCGCCGCGGCCGAGACGAGGGTGGCGTCATCATCCTCGATGACATCGACGAGGAGGCGCCAACGTCGACCAACCCCCTCCGCAGCGGTGTCCCATGACAGGGCTGCAGCAAGGACGATGGCATGCAGGACAACGACGACGGTGACGACGACGGTGGCGACTACACCGCCTTCTACAAGCTCCTCAGCATGTAGTAGGCTCGGGGGCGGTGGCGGCGTTGTAGTTTTTTAAGTTTTCTTTATGTCTCTAAATTTGGATAAATATGAATGAAACAACCTGAATTTCGTCCAATTTCATGTCATTTTGTTTGAAATTTAGCCGAACTTGCATTCTAAAAAACGGCGTCTGGGGCCAACTTGGGGCGGCGGTTGGGAACCCGAGCGCCCCCACGGCGAAAATAGCGCCGGTTAGCCCCCAGGAGGCGCTATTTCAGTCCTTGGGGCGCCGAACGGCTGGAGATGCTCTAAGAACTATGTTGTTAGAAAGAACTAGTAATCGTGCAAGTGCACTCACGTCCAGTTTGACAGTAATATTATTTGCAAAACTAACCATAATTAATGTTGATTTCATGTGTTTAATGCATTTAATGTGTTTCCAAATTACTTCCTCTGTAAGCTGATATAGGAATGTTTAGATTACTAAAGTAGTGATCAAAACACTTTTATATTAGTTTATGGAGGGAGTATGATTAATACAATTAACATGTTTTCGAATTAGTAATGATATGATTGATATATCATTGAAGCAAAATGAGATGTCGGATATAGATGGTTGGATGGCATAGATCATTTGTATTCATTAAATTCGTGCTTTTATAAGTAATGGTAGAGTAGATAGGTGTTTCTTTTTTGCGGGCCGAGTAGATAAGTGTAGTTGTAATCTCAAGTGAGGAGCGAAGTTAGCCCCTTGTCTAGCAAGGAGCAACCTACAACCTAGTAGCTGTCTGGTGGAAGTTATCAAGATATCCATAATAACAAAACTGTTCATATAACTGTATAAGAAACATGCACATTTTTCACAGTGCTAAAATTATTGGCTGCCGAGTTATATTTGTCAGTCAGGTACCACGTGGCAGATTTGTGCCCTTGAGTAGATTGAACCCAATAAGGTACTCCCTCCGGTCCATATTACTTGCGCTGATTCAACTTTAGAGGGAGTAAAAAAAATCATCTACTTGTCCGGACAAAAATGGCCTTCAACGGTCTCGAATGAAGAGGAGTAGTAGGGAGTTTGGACTGTCCGGAACCCCTACCGTAGTGTCAAATGAAGGGGAGTAGTAGGAATTGCAATAAAATACTAGTAGAAAATATTCTTCACAAATTTAGTGTTATCTCTTTTCAAAAAGAGATATTACCTCTGCCAAGAAATAGAGACTTCCATTTATACTATGTATCTTCATTCAAAATAAAGATGGCATGCATGTTTTTTTTTTGTGAGATACATGTGGATATTACATACGTATTGAAGTTGATATGCAATTCTCCATTAGTACAACATTTTTTCTATGGAATCTGGTAGTTCAGTGTTCCAAACAATTTTCTACTACTACAGCATCGGTGTCTGCATTGCCGGAAGACGAAGACAACCCAAGACGTTGAGTTCTTTATACTATATAACATCTCCGGGTTGTAGCAGCAGGGCTCCACCGATTTTACCGATGATACAAAGGCATTGCTTTGTCCTACTCCGGTACTGCCAGGCTGCCAGCCACGCGTGTAAGAAACAAGGCAAGACGATCCAAGTTCTTACAAAACTGGATAGGAGTTTCCACCGGCTTGACGTTCATTCCCGCGGAAACGGGAGATCGATAGTGATCCACCAACGCAGACGTCGTCTTGGACATCTGAGTTGGTATTGGTCTTCGGTTGTGAATCTTTGACCGCTTGTTCTTTTCAATATGATATCCAAACGATATGTCTATGTGTTCATAGATAGTAACAAAATCCATAATTAGCTTGTTTTTGAGAATTAGGCAAGGTTACCTCAGTTTGGACATCAAGCTCCAGTAAATAAAACAATAATGCTGCTACCATTTCCTTTGAGCGGGGATTGAAGCCCCTCTACAACAAAAACAACATGGATTCGTGCATTCGCGAAGATTGGTTTGGAGGGACAGGAAGAAGCGAAGGTACTCTTCTAATCTCGAGCTCAAATGCCCCCGGATGAATAGTAAAATATAAAAAAAATTGAATTTCTTTGGCAAACTTTAATACATGCTTGAAGTGCCTATAAATTTTCATCACAAAATCACACTGATGAAAGTCATGGCAAAAAGAAAACAAAATCAGAGGTCCAAAATGCGTTTGAAAGCAGCATTTTCAGAGCATCGATTTTTTCTTTACCACACCTTCCACCAATGTGATTTCATGATGAAAATTTACATGCACTTCAAACATTCCTTAAAGTTTGCCACAAAAAAAATCAGAATTTTATTATAAAAAACTATTTTTTGAATTTACTGTTCTTCCAGCAACATTTGAGCTTTAGATTAGAAACTCCACACCTAGGAAGAAGGCCTTTTTCTGGCACGACAACTGGAGCTGCCGTGGATCCATTCACCAATGTCCCCGAAACTTTTTGAACCCTGCTATACACACACGATTTTTGTACGACGCTGAGATCGCGCCATACGGATGCACGACAGCAGCATTGCTCCACCGTTTGATATGACATCTCGTGTGTGTAGTTTCGTGTGCATGCAGTTTCGAAACTTTTTTAAGGTTGCCTCACGCAAGAACATAGCCAACTCCACCGCGCGACCCCAAACGGACGTCCGTTTTGTCCGGATTCTGTCTGTTTGTGTAGGGCAATGGGGTCGTGTCCGGGCAGTTTCTGGGATGCGGTGGCCGTGCGCCCAACGCGCGGACGCATCCTGGCCGCGTACATTTTTCTTTGCAAGCCCTTAATTTTTTTTTCATAATTCATTTTTGTACATGAAAATACATCATCAAATTTGACTAGAAAAGCAAGACAAAATAAAAATAAAAAACACAAGGATACTTTTTAGAAGATATCCAACTTCCATAACTGCTCTTGTAAGTTGCATTAATGCTTTCTCGATGCATTCATTGTTGATTTGCGGAGGAGGCTCGATCTTGCGTGCTTCTTTCTTCTTCGAGTCTAAAGAAGTAGAGGTTGCTTCTTCGCATATTGTCTCATGTCTAGCCTCTAATCTAGCAACAAGTGCACTTGTCTCATCTACAGCCTCTATGCTGGCTAAAAGTGCACAAACATCTACTAAATTGCGCTCTATAATATATCGATATACTCTGCTTCCCAATACCAAAACTTGCATCCATGCTACACAATAAAATTTGAAGTTAGCACAGCTAGTCAAATCTAGAGCATAAACCGAAGCTAAAAAGAGCACATACCCCATCGTTTAAGCACTTGATGAACACTCATCCGGGATGTTCCGTCGTTGTAGACACGCGGCGCACGACCTTCTTTGGGCAGTGGTTGCACTTAATGAGTGGCAACGGTGCGCCGATGAGCTTTTGGGCTAGCACCGAGCCCGGCCGACTGCCATTCATGTATCTGCCGGCGGACCACCGACGATGCAGATCCGAGCGGCTAGAGGAGGAGCCACTGCCTGCATGTGGCCTTGCGGCCCTGCCAGGGCCTTCCGGCCAGGTGCCCGGCCAGTCCATGGCGCGGCGCGGCCTCCCACAGCCGGGCGAGCTCAAGATCGACCGGATCCGCCCCAAATCCGGCCGGCGGGTGCGCAAACCAGGTGGCCGTGGTTGGGTAGCTCGTGGGCGCCCAGGGGAAGGGGTTGGGCGAGTGCGCGTCCGAGCTGCACGACTGCAATGGCAGCGGCGGCGGCGGCGAGGGGAAGAGTGAAGAAGAGTGGAGGGGGTGCGGCCGGAGGGAGGGAGGGGCGGATAGAAAAAGGCGTCTCTCTGCCACCGACGGGCGGGCCAGGGGAGGACACGCGCAGACGGCCCGCGCGTCCACGTGATGTCCGTTTCACCCCAAAAGCGGCGCAAACTTGGGCCAGGGATGAGTCGAAAACGGACAAAAGTCTGTTTGTGCCCGTGCGCTGGGCCGTCTGGTTCGTCCGTTTTACCCCAAACGGACGCGCGGACAGGATGGGGTCGCGCGGTGGAGTTGGCCTAACTATTAGTAAGGAGTTGCACAACCTCACATAGATCCGCCTTATGGCAAGACTATCCACACCCAGTAGAGTATTCCAACTTCTGGATGCCAATTTCTTCCACTTTGTTTAGATATAAGCTTGAAGATAAATTTTACATTAGGACCCCCCAAGAAAATAAAATTACAAACCAGTCCTAACATTTTACAAAAAGGCCTAAGATCATGGTGCAACATTGCAATTCGATCGACGGGGGCGAAACCATTGGCGCGATGGGTTGTCCACAGCTCCAGCACCGACGGATTGCCAGGCAGAAGGGTTGTAGAAATGAGCTGATCCCAAACTGCATCCCCTTTTGTTCGTAGGCCGAGAGGAATGAGTAGGCGGCTTCAAAGTACACCGAGAGTTCCAAGTGCTCGCCTTTTGAACAGAATATGCAGGTCGGCTGCCGTCCAGGTGTGTCTTCGACAGATCTTCTTGGATCCGGTAGGCTTTGGTGTCCGATGGATCCATCTCGATTCGGTCGATTTTTGTGTTCTTTGGAGTATTTGGAGGCTCTTTTCGCCTCTTCTTCTGCGGGCGGCTATTTGCTACGTAGATCGCGGACTAACGTCTTTTGACCTACATCGATGGCTTCGCGGCCACCACTTCTACAAGCTCATGATTTTAAACAAGTTTACTTCGGCCCAGAGGCTGCATCGAGCTTTGTTCACGAGGCATCGTGGCGGATACAGGAGGAAGATGACTTCTGCACAACTAAGAGTTATGATGTAATTTCTTTTCCGTAAGGGTTTGTTTGTAAGTACTTCTCATACTTAATTTATGGCCTTATGCCTTTTTGAAAAGAAAAAAAATTATCTGAAAGTATATGCAATACTGTAAGACACATCTAATCACCACATTTCCTACGAACACCAGAACAACTCCGGAGAATTAAATGATGTCGAAAGCACATAAAGTATGCATATTACCATACATATATAGATAGTGAAAATAACAGCATGTACGAAAATCCTGGTTATTCCTAAGGAGACGTCACATGGTGCATCACTACAGATGTTACCTTCACATAATCGTCTCGCTGCTCTACTGCCTCGTCGATATATATACGGGGTCTTGTGTTCGCCACACTCTCGTATGCTTTTGTGCGTGTGGCAGTCGCACGCCTCTGCTCCCACATAAAATGGCCACCGACAATGACACCAAGCTCGCTGTAGCAGAGCTCGGCCCAACCCCCGCGCCGGAGGCCATGAAACTCTGCACCGTCTGCGTAGCCACGGCGACCCACGACGCCATTTCGCTGCCGTCACAGCAGGGGCAGTGGCTGCGCGCCGCCGTCCTCGGCGCAAGCGACGGCCTCGTCTCCACCTCGGCGCTCATGCTCGGCATCGGCGCGGCACGACCCGCCGACCCACGGGCGGCGCTCCTGTCGGGCGTGGCGGGCCTCGTCGCCGGCGCCTGCAGCATGGCCATCGGCGAGTACGTGTCGGTCCACGCGCAGCTGGACGTGGAGCTGGCCGGGCTCAAGCGGCTCGAGGAGGCGCGCGGGTACCCGGCGGACCGGGCGGGGCTGCCGAACCCGTGCCATGCGTCGGCGGCCTCGGCGATGTCCTTCGCCGCCGGCGCAGCCATCCCGCTGCTCGCGGCGTGGTTCGTGACAAGCTACGGGGTGCGGGTCGCCGTGGTCGTCGCGACGGCGACTCTGGCCTTGGCGGTGTTTGGCGCCCTCGGGGCGGTGCAGGGCCGCGCTCCAGGGGGGCGGGCTGGGCTGAGGGCCGCACTGGGAGGATTGGTGGCGATGGGGGTCACCTACGGTCTCATGAAACTGTTCCGGACTCATTCAGATTGATATATGGCTTGAACTTCTTTTTTTTTTTTTGCGGGTGAAGCTTGAACAAACTTGTTATGGGTGTGTTTCTCTTCTTCTTTTTTGATGAGGGAAAAAACAGTAGGTGAATTGCCTGCGTGGTTAGCAAATCCTAGCTTGTGATGTACAGTATATACAATTACGATTTGTTCACTAGTAGCATGCTTGTTTTTTTTTTTGCAACCCAACCTGAGAGCTTTTTATTCAACAAAGGTACTCCTAGCATCATCCGCCAAAAGGCTGGTGAGTAGGAAGGAAGGTCTAGAGCCAGTCCAACTTTCGGTGACCAACAGAGTGCTTGCATGCTTAGCACAAAGGTGGGCCGGTACATTGGCTGCCCTGTTTACATGTTGAACTACAAAAGAAGAAAAAGATGAAGCTAGCTCTCCAATTTCTAAAAGTATAGGAGCCACAACAGAAAGGCTGTTGTGACGAGTGTTCCAGAGATTAACAATCTCTAGGCAGTCTGTTTCCATGATCACATGTGAGAAACCACGTAGATTAGCAAAAATGACTCCATCACGCAAAGCCATGGTCTCTCCAATGAACGGATCCGATAACCCTAGATAGGGTTTACTCCAAGCTCCCAACAAGGCCTTGCTGGAACGTGCTACACCTCCAGCTCCCACCTTATTGAAGTCCAAATTCACAGCCGCATCAGTATTGATCTTGATAACCCCCTCCTCAGGAGGTGTCCATCCAAAACCTGGCAACACCGAAGCGTGCGGAAGAGGAATATCGAGTATCGCCAAGTCCTCCCGTATCCTCTTGACAGATGAGAAAGGATCAAGTTGATCATCATCATGAGTAACTCTATTTCTAGAGTGCCAAATAGCCCACATTACTGAGATCATCTGAGACCTTTCCAAGTCAGAAAACCGCCCATCACAAATAATATCACGGGCCCATGTATCCGGGTGTAGGCGTGGCCTGCGGAGATCGAACAAAACGAAGGCCTGCTCCCAGAACAACTTGGCATGAGAGCAATGCACTAGGGCGTGCATTAAATCTTCATCCATTGCATGACAAACATTGCATCGACTGATGAGTTTGATATGACGGTACTTCAAGGTGGCTTCATCAGGGAGGATGCCACGGACGACCCTCCACCAGAACACACGCACCTTCGGCAGTACCTTGAGCTTCCATAGCGACTTCCACATCTGTTCTTCAGTCTGTGAGGATCCGGTAACCGTCCCTTCCTCGAGAGCTAGGCGCTCCTTTTGAGTCACAAGAGCACGGTACGCCGACTTGACAGAGTAGATGCCACTTCTTTCGTGGGCCCAAGCAAGAAAATCATCGCCGCCACAGTGGGATATTCAGTATCGCATCCGCATCAGCTGCAGCAAAAACATCACGAATGAGTTCTCGACGCCATGACCAGTTGTCAGTATCAATGAGCTGATCCACCGTACCCAGCGTCGTCCCCCCTGGTACAATCATAGGAGACAAAGAATGTAAACCTGGGATCCACTTATCATGCCAAACGGAGATAGTGGTCCCGTCGCCAACCCTCTTAATGAGACCAACATCAAGGGCCTTCCTGCCTGCAACAATAGCGCGCCAAATCGCAGAGGCCGTCTTTGGCACCGTGGCCTCCAAAAAATCCCCATCTGGAAAGTAATGACCTTTTATCACCCTGGCGCATAATGAATCAGGATTTGTAATGAATCTCCATCCATGTTTCCCGAGCAACGCCAAGTTAAACAATTTCAGATCCCGGAAGCCCATGCCCCCTTGGGCTTTTGAAGATGCAAGTTTATCCCAGGCCAACCAATGCATAGCACGTCGATCAAGGGATCCACTCCACCAAAATTTAGCCATACTAGATGTCAAACTTTTGCATACCTTTTTTGAAAGAAGGAAGCAACTCATACTGAACATTGGGATTACTTGGATTACTGACTTGATCAGCGATTCTCTTCCAGCGCAAGCTAGTAGTCGCTCTGCCCATCCATTCATTTTGCTCCTTGAACGCTCCCCAATATGATCAAACGTACCACTGGATATCCTCCCAACTGCTGTTGGTAGCCCAAGGTAATGATCGCTGAACGCCTCGACTTGTATGCCTAGTAGCAGCTTCAGATCATGCCTCCTGTCCACTGGTGTGTTTGGCGAAAAGAAAACTGCACTTTTATCACGATTAACCGACTGGCCTGAACATGCAGCATAGATAACCAAGATTTCATTCAGTCGGGTCACACTCTCCTCTGTTGCACTGATGAAGATGAGGCTGTCATCGGCAAAAAGCAGGTGGCTCACCCACGGTGCCCGCACTGACACTCTTATGCCTCTGTCAATACGTGGATAGCCATAAGAGTTCAACAAAGATGTTAACCCTTCCGCACACAGTAAGAAGAGAAAGGGAGACACTGGATCGCCTTGTCTCAAACCACATGAAGGAACAAAGTATGGCAGAAGTTCTCCGTTAACTCTGATCGTGAACCGAACTGAAGTAACACACTTCATTATGAGAGAAACAAACCTCCTACTAAACCCAAGCTTAGTCATGATTGCCTCGAGATAATGCCACTCGACACGGTCGTAGGCCTTCATCATGTCTAACTTGACAGCACACGCATAGTTCTTCCCCTTCTTCCTCCGTCTCATTGTGTGGAGCTCTCAAAAGCAACCACCACATTATCAGTGATCAATCTTCCTGGGACAAACGCGCTTTGTTCTTCACCAACCACTATATCCATAAGCTCTTTTAATCTGTTAGTAATCATCTTTGCTCCAATCTTATAGGGCACCGGACATAATGATATTGGCCGGAACTGAGTTATACTCTGTGGGTTGCGTACCTTGGGTATAAGAGTGATCGAAGTGTCGTTAAACCCCAAAGGAAGCTCGCCACCATTAAGAAAACCCAAGATAGCTGGCACTAGATCATGTTGAATGATACTCCAGTGTCGCTGAAAAAAGCCCGCTGTAAACCCATCTACTCCCGGGGCCTTCGATGATGACATTTGAAATAGAGCTGTACGGACCTCCTCCGGTTCATAGGGTTTATCAAGCAACATATTCATGTCACCCGTTACACGTTCAGGGACAAATTGCAGCAGCTCATTCATATCGTTCTGTCCTTGTGAGGAGTACAGATTCTGATAAAACGACTGCACTTCTACCATATCCTCCTGCTCAGACGCACACACTGATCCGTCCGCTCGTCAGAGATTGGAGATTCTGTTTATACGTTTTCGCTGCGCCGCTTGAGCGTGGTAATAAGCAGTATTGCGGTCACCTTTCCGGAGCCACGGCACACGCGAGCGCTGCTTCATCCATATTTCCTCTTGCCTCAAAGCCTCACGGAGTTGCACCACCGTGGCTTTTTCTTCCTCATTGGGTCCTCTCCCAATAGACTGCTTCCTCAAACATTCGAGTCTGGATTGTAGTTTCTTTACTTTTTTGGCTAGACACCCAAACTCCCGAGCACCCCACTCTCCAAGCTCGCCTTGGAGTTTCTGTAAGGTGTCCTGGATACCTGCAAGCCCCTGTCCGACATGATTCCTCCTCCAAGCTTCAGCGATAAAGTTATCATAGTCAGCGTGGGACTGCCACACATCTTCATAACGAAACTATCTCGGACCCCGACGTGCTTGCACTGGTTGTGTCTCTAACAAGACGAAGCAATGATCCGATTCCAGTGCACTGATATGGCGGACACGCACGGGATCAAAACATTGTAGGAACGCCTCGTTCGCTACTCCACGATCAAGCCGGGCTTTCACATTCATCACCCCCCTTGCTTATTATCCCATGTATATGGTACCCCTGAGAATCCAAGATCCTGCAAGAAACAATCTTCCAAAGCTTCCCGAAAGGTTAGCATTTGCACTTCCGAACGCGCAGTCCTGCTGAAGTGTTCGGTGCCAAATTGTGTCTCATTGAAGTCACCAAGACATAACCATGCCTGGTGCGGAATATCCTTCAACATCCTCAAACAACGCCAACTATGATGCATGTCCTCTCTCCTTGGTGCACCATAGAAGCCCGTAAACCTCCATTCAGGAGTTGACATATCAGCTTTCTGAACCATAACATCAATGTGTCCAGAACTGTAGTTGGCAAAAGCACTTCTAAAGCTCTTGTCATGTAAAGCTGCCACGTGAGTAACCATACAAGGTATTCGACATGGTATAACTTATGTATCTGTTATTACTTGATTTTCGGTATTGTTATATCAAAAATAGATTATTATTAATGATGTTTTTAATTGAAAAAATAAAATAGAATTCAAAGATAAAAACAAGTACTCCCTCCGTGTAGTGTAGTGTCAAAAAACGTCTTACATTATGGGACAGGGGGAGTAATTATTTGAGTGACTAATTCAGAAAATCATAAGAGAGAAACTACCATTTCATATATTTTAGAAGAAAAAAAATTCAATAATTTGAGTAACATTTCAATAATTCCGAAAAAAGGAAAACATATTCAGTAACTTAATTTTTTTAACATAAATTTAAACCATTTCATAATTTTCATAAACACACAATCATATTTTGCAATTTTCAAAAACCCACATATAACCAATACTTGCTTGAGAAAGATTATTAGTAGCAGTGATAATGGAGTGATTCGAGTGTTCCAGGTTGCGAAAAAGTAAAAGATAGCAAGAATTACCTGACAGTTGCCAAGTACTCCCTCCGTCCGAAAATACTTGTCATCAAAATGGTTGAAAAGATAGCCCCCAATATAGCAAGGCGCTAACCCTAGGGGCCCCCGCGTCGCTCCCGCAGGGGCGACTCGGGCGGCGCTAACCCTAGCCGCCGCCGGCCCTCCTCCCCCCTTCTCCTCTCCCTCGCCACCACCGGAGGGGGTCGCCGGAAAGCCGCGCGACCATCGGGGAGGGTGGTGGCGAGGATCTGTCCGCCTGTTTCGCGCAGGGGCTCTGTAGCCGGGGCGGCAGCCTCGGGCGGTGGTGCGTCGTCGTCTTCAGCTCGCGGCGTCGCTGGTGCTGGTCATCCCCCTTGGCCACGCGGGTGGCAAGGCGGCGGCGGGTGGTGGCTGTGGGGCGCAGTGGCCGCGGGGGCGCCCGCCCTGGATCTGAGGCCTCCGCCCCCAATCCTTTCATCCCCTGTCAGATCTGGTTTCCGGCTGACCCAGGTCACCGGCGCCGCATCTGTGGTAGGGGTGGGGGAGATGGGGGGCCTGGAGAAATCCACGGCTGGCTATGCCGGCCACGACGACGGCGACGCCTGAGGGCGCCGTCTCCTACCTGTAGGCACCGTCAAGGTGCCCCCTTTCCCCCTTCTGCCTCTCTCCCCTGCTCGTGCACCGGGGTGAAAACCCAAATTCCTCTGGATTGGGCGGCAGCAACCCTCACGGCGCCGTCACCTTCATGGAGGTGCCACCTTCGGTTGAGCATGGGGCGGTGGCAAGTTCGATCTGGTTGGTGGGAGGCCGGCGGCGACATGGTTGGAGTTGGTGGTCTTGGAGGTTCTTCTCCAAGTTCAGTGGCTTCCCACCATTGTTTGCTCCGTCATCAGCAGCCTCACCGTGCATTTTGCTTCTCCTTGAGTGTTGGTTCCCCCCAGTTCCACGTTTGCCTTTGTGGAGCTCGGCGACGCGAGTTGGTGGTGCCCTGGTCAGGCTTGCCGGGCGGCAATGGCGACGGTTGTACATCTTTGCTCTTGGGAGAGCGTTTGCATCGTCCGACGGATCGGCGCCTCGTGCCAGGCGAGGGGCTAGGGAGCCCCTTCGGAGATGTAGGATGTTGTCAACGGTTCGGTCGGAGTCTATGGAGCTGTCAGCGTTCCCTTACGTGCTAGTTGGATCTCCGCAAGGCTTGCTGGTGTCTCAGCGAGATGGATCACACTCAGTGGAGGGCTCCTTTATCTTCAAGCTGGCCTTGTTCTTCAGTTTTTTCATCTTTGCTTGTAGATGGCAGGAAGCCTATTAGTTGCTTGCATAGCACTATGTATCCTTTTAGCTGTTTCTTTGTTTTGTTCTTGTAAGTTGGCGGTTGATGTAATCCTGGCCGGTTGATGGCTTTGTTAATTCAAAGCCGGGCTCTTCTTGAGCCTTCGTTCTAAAAAATGGTTGAAAAGAGATGTATCAAGAACTAAAATACATCTAAATACATCTCTTTTTATTCTTTTTGATGACAAGTATTTTCGGTCGGAGGGAGTAACAAGTATTGAAAGAGAGCAGGCCCTACAGACTCACAAAACACTTGGGAGGTGTTTGGCTACAGAAATGGTAAAGGCAACATTAATGTAATCAGATCACGGCTGAAAGGATTGATATAGTTGACTAGAGGGGGGGGGGGTGAATAGGCAACTAACAATTTTTAGCTTTTCTTTACCAAATTAAACTTTGCATCAAAGTAGGTTGTCTAGATAAGCAACTAGGTGAGCAACCTATATGATGCAACAACAATAAACGCACAAGCAAGCAAAGGATAGAACACAATATATCTTGCACAAGTAAAGGTAAGAGATAACTAAGAGTAGAACCGATGGAGACGAGGATGTGTTACCGAAGTTCCTTCCCTTTGAGGGGAAGTACGTCTCCGTTGGAGCGGTGTGGAGGCACAATGCTCCCCAAGAAGCCACCAGGGCCACCGTATTCTCCTCACACCCTCACACAATGCGAGATGCCGTGATTCCACTATTGGTGCCCTTGGAGGCGGCAACCGAACCTTTACAAACAAGGTAGGGGCAATCTCCACAACTTAATTGGAGGCTTCCAACGACACCACGAAGCTTCACCACAATGGACTATGGCTCCGCGGTGACCTCACCGTCTAGGGTGCTCAAACACCCAAGAGTAACAAGATCCACAAGGGATTAGTGGGGGGGGGGATCAAATTTCTCTTAGTGGAAGTGTAGATCGAGGCCTTCTCAAGCAATCCCTAAAGAATCAACAAGTTTGATTAGCTAGGAAGAGAGATCGGGTGAAAATGGAGCTTAGAGCATCAATGGAGCTTGGGGATGGAAGATGTCGGTGTCAAAACCGGCGGATCTCGGGTAGGGGGTCCCGAACTGTGCGTCTAGGCAGATGGTAACAGGAGACGAGGGACACGATGTTTTACCCAGGTTCGGGCCCTCTCGATGGAGGTAAAACCCTACGTCCTGCTTGATTAATATTGATGATATGGGTAGTACAAGAGTGGATCTACCACGAGATCAAGGAGGCTAAACCCTAAAGCTAGCCTATGGTATGATTGTTGTAATGTATGTTGTCCCCTACGGACTAAAGCCCTCCGGTTTATATAGACACCGGAGGAGGCTAGGGTTACACAGAGTCGGTTACAATGGTAGGAGATCTACATATCCGTATCGCCAAGCTTGCCTTCCATGCCAAGGAAAGTCCCATCCGGACACGGGACGGAGTCTTCAATCTTGTATCTTCGTAGTCTTGGAGTCCGGCGGACGATGATAGTCCGGCTGTCCGGACACCCCCTAGTCCAGGACTCCCTCAGTAGCCCCCGAACCAGGCTTCAATGACGATAAGTCCAGCGCATATATAGTCTTCGGCGTTGCAAGGTGGGTTCTCCCTTCAAGTTCCATGTACCTGCCGAACAGTGTCCGGCTTCACCATAAATACTGTGTTTCTCGGCTTCTACGCCCAATAATGGTATTTTTCCACGCGTCGCACGAATGCGAAAAGCCAGGGCGTCTTTTACGTTTCACCCCCCAGTCGTGCGAGTCATCCGCCTACAAAAGAGGCAAAAATCCAGATCCAAACCACACGATCTTCCTCCCGCGAATACTTCATCGGAGCGCCTTTGACCTAAAAATCCATTCCATCATGGACCGTCGACGCGGCTCTTCTTCACGCACTCCCAGCCCACCGCCGGGGGATTGGAGGAGGTGCTCTGTTTCGCACAATGAGCTAGTGAAGCTCCAAGCGGGGGGATATCTCCCTCCGGCCTTCATGGTCCCGGTTTGAGCCGGGCTGGTCACCTATCAAGGTGGGAGGCAAGCGGAGGCTACCCCAAGCCCCAATAAAGGGGAGCGAGTATGCTTCGTCCCTTATTTAATAAGGGGACTCGAATTCCCAATACATCCATTCCTCCGCGGGCTTCTGGAGTTCTACGGACTCCAGCTCCACCACCTCACGCCCGCCTCTGTCCTGCATATCGCGGGCTACGTAGCTCTTTGTGAGCTATTCCTGGGCATTGAGCCCCATTTTGCATTGTGGAAGAGGCTGTTCTGCCTCGTACCCCGTTCTCACGAGGGGTCCATATATCAAGTGGGCGGCGCCGAAATATGGCGCATCGCCGGGACCGGATACCCATCCGGTACTCCCAAGAAGGCGTCCGAAGACTGGCCCTCAGAGTGGTTTTACATAGGAGACGCTCCGCTGCCGGACCCAGTCCGGATTGGCCTCCCGGAGTTTAGTGCTGCTCCCCTGAAGAAACGCCTCAGCTGGCGCCCACGGAGCCCCCGATTGGAGGAAGACAAGAGCGTCCATTACTTGATGGGCCGAATAAGATTACTGGCCCATTCCGGGTTGACCATGATTGGAGTCATGACGACATGCATCATGCGGGGGGTACAGCCATTGCAATACAGAGGCCACCCCATGTGGGATTTCAACGGGGAGGACGATGCCACCCGTCATGGCCGCAAAGGGCCGGATTCGACCGAGGATCTGGTAGAGATCCTTTCCAGCCTGTACAAGGGGGAAAAGGAGGACTTCCTTCGAATGAACCCTTTGAATGGGTTTTCCATGATCAACCCTAGAGGATGGGTAAGCGAACACCTTTAAAGGCTCAACCCATGCTCTCAAAGTTTAAGCTTCTTTACATTATGTCTAAGGCGCAGGGTCTACGCCGGACTGTGGAGGACATGGTAAGTCCTGCTCCGCAACCCGAGGATCCAGAAAGATCCTTGGATCCGGCCTCCGAAGAGGACCCGGACATCAAGGTGGAGCTGATCGATGGGGTATTTCACCAGCTCAGCATGGATAATGCTTTGGTCGCCATTACGGCGGACTACCCCGGATTGTATCCGGCTTCCCAGGTGACCATGACCGAGGTCCGAACACCATTATCTCTTCCTTTCCCATTTCTAACCTTCGCGAACGATGGTATGTTATAGGAAGCGCCTTTACGGCAGGAAGCCGAGCCCGCGGCGGCTGACCAACAGAGGTCAGTCTGGACCTGCAGGCGAAAAAGGAGCGCGGTGCGGACGGAAACGTCGCCGCAAAGGTATAGCTCGTATTTGAATTTTTAGAGCAACGTTCCTAGGAAGCGTCTGAGTGCTCATGATCTTTGTAGGAGAAAAAGCGCTCGCCGGACTGCGGGCGCAGAAGTTGCTGATCCAACCTACACCGGCCAGGCTCCAGCGCCCGGCCTAGAGGGGGAGGCAAGCGCAAGACGCGGGCCGGATCCTTCTCCAACGGAGGACACCGACAGACTGTCCGCCACCAAATCTGAGGTGGAGAGCGCCATGAACCATAGGCGCCGCCGGACAGTATTTCGTGAAGCGTGCTTCTCCCCTGAGGCATTGGACGCCTTTAACGCAGGGGACGCGCATCTCCGTGCCGCTCAAGATGGTTTTACCAGAGCCACGGAGCAGTATGTGAAAGACATACGGGTAAGGGAATTTTAATGGTTGTATATACCAGTAGCCCCCGAGACTTAAAGTAGTTATGTTAACTGATTTAAGGATCATGTGAAATGCAGGCTCTTACCGAGAAGAATGCCCAACTGTCTCAGGAGCTGCAAGAATGCAAGGCCCAACTTGAGGCCGCACTTGCTGCCGCAGGAGGAGACTCAAAGACCCCTCCTGGTAACACATTTGTATTAATAAATATAGGCGTTGTGCGGCGTGCGCGCAAGTCTAATAATGACTGTGTAGGTACCGCCGGACAAGATCCGGACAGGCAAGGATTACTGCGCCAGCTGAAGGCCGGCGAGAGTGCTGAATAGGGTGCAACAAGAAAGGAATAAACTCCAGGATGCCAACGCCAAGCTTGGAGAAGAGCTGAAAGGCGCTCGCGCCTGGCTGTCCGGCTCCGTTAAGGAGAATGAGCAGCTTCGTCGCGGCATTTATAGTAAGTGCTTGAGCGGACTCCTTTAAAAAGAAGAGTTCGGCGAGAAAGTATATTGACATGATATGTCTTGTAGGTATACTCACAGGTCGTCCTGCAGAGGAGATGCCCATATCAACGGGTGATCAACTTCCCGAACTGTTGCAACTGCTCGAACGAGTTCGGCAGGCAATGAGCGGCGTCGTCAAGGCTTTATGGCCAGCCCTCTCCCTATCCGAGGGCCTTGGGGAGCTTGCGGAGAAGCTTCAGGGAGTGCGGCAGCGCTTCTGTTTGTGGAAGATTTCGGCTTGCCGTCAAGGTGCCAGGGAGGCTTGGGCCATGGTGAAGACGCGTTATAAGAAGGCGGATCCCAACCATATGGCCGAAGTTGGACCGGTGGGGCCCGATGGGAAGGAGATCCCTGTGACTTTAGTATACAGCCAAGTAGAGTTGGCTGCTAAGTTTTCTCAACGGGACTGTAAGTTAGACAGCCTGTTAGACGGGATTGAGGAGGAATACAATCAATAAATTTGACAATGTATGTTTTCCTTTGAAGTGACATGTGAAATGCCTTCTAGCCGGATTGTAGATCGTTTGTCTTTGCCGACCTTTTCGCTTCGACCTCGGGACCCTAGAGTCTGGAGTGTGTCCGAATACCTTTGTGGATGAGAAACAACCGCGGTATGGAGACCAGGCGTAGGGGTCATTAGTGCTTTATCAGACAAGTGCCCAACTAGTTATGTTATATTACATGGTTAGTAAGAAACATCTTCCAGGGAGAATAGTTCCGTTAAGGGTTCCTTTCCCTGGGAGGCATGCCCTAAAGTGCATGTCCGGACTGCGAACAAAGCAGAAAAACATCTGGGGGCAGATAAATGAGTAGGTAAAGAAAATCATCTTTTAAGTCACCGACCGAATATTCCCTTAAGAACGCTAGCTTTCGGCTTCACCCAGTCTGAGGTACACATCCGGCTGACCCGGCAGTAGCAATCGCAGAGGTGCTCCCTTTACCTCCTAGCCGAACAATCGGGAACGTAGGGGTAAGCACAGGAGCCAGGCAACCCAGCTTGGCCAAAACTTAAGTCATATCGATGCATATAATGGTGAGTAAAAGGTACATGTGGAAGCTTGACACATGTGCTGGGCATGAAACCCTTATAATTGAGCTTCTGTAAAAGAAGCCCCCAGGAATAATGAGTGCGGATGGCACATCAAGTGTATGCGAAAAATGCAAAAGTAAGCCCTTAGGGGCTTTTTAATAAAAAGGTTATGAAAAGAGAAACAAAAAGACAGCCAAAGTATAAGAATTTGGACGGAGGGAGGGGACGAACCCTTAGTCCGGCGCTAGGCATAGAATCTTCGGAGGCGGGCTGCGTTCCATGGGTTCGGCTCGAGTCGGTTATCCGACGCATTTCGTAGACGGTATGCTCCGCCGGTCAGGACTTGATCGATAATGAAAGGGCCCTCCCATTTGGGCTTAAGCTTGTCCTTTTTCTTGTCCGACAGGCATAGAACTAGTTCACCAACGTTATAAGTCTTGGCCCGTACTTCTCTGCTTTGATATCTTCGAGCCTGCTGCTGATAGAATGCGGAACGAGCCTTGGCGACGTCGCGTTCTTCCTCCAATGTGTCCAAGCTGTCCTGCCGATCCAACTCGGCCTCTCTTTCTTCATACATGCGCACTCGAGGTGAGTCATGAATAATGTCGCAGGGCAGAACTGCCTCTGCGCCGTAGACCATAAAAAATGGTGTGAATCCGGTAGTACGGTTAGGCGTTGTCCGCAGCCCCCAAAGTACGGAGTCGAGCTCCTCGACCCAGTGCGTGTCAGATTTAGTAAGTGACCGCACTAGTCTGGGTTTAATGCTGCTCATTATTAGACCATTTGCTCGTTCCACTTGACCGTTGGTTTGAGGGTGATAGACTAAAGCGTAGTCGAGCTTGATGCCCATATTCTTGCACCATGACTTAACCTCGTCGGCTGTGAAGTTCGTGCCGTTGTCGGTGATGATGCTGTGGGGGACTCCGTAATGGTGTACTACCCCGGATATAAAGTCTATCACTGGTCCGGACTCTGCCGTTTTGACCGGCTTGGCCTCTATCCATTTGGTGAATTTATCCACCATGACCAATAGGTACCTTTGCTTGTGGGTTCCCCCTTTAAGAGGTCCAACCATATCAAGCCCCCAGACCGCGAACGGCCAGGTAATGGGTATAGTTTTGAGGGCGGTAGGCGGCATATGGCTCTGATTAGCAAAGAGCTGACAACCAACGCATCTCTGGACTAAGTCCTGGGCATCTGCCCGGGCCGTCGGCCAATAAAATCCTATACGGAATGCCTTTCCTACAAGGGCCCGGGCTGCTGCGTGGTGTCCGCCTAGTCCGGCATGAATTTCAGCCAGGAGGTTGCACCCTTCCTCTTTGGAGATACACCTTTGAAGGACTCCGGTTGTGCTTTTCTTATAAAGTTCTCCCTCATGGACCTTGTAGGCTTTCGATCGCCGGACTATGCAGCGGGCCTCGTTTTGGTCTTCGGGAAGTTCCTGCCTGAGTAAGTAGGCTAGGAATGGTTCTGTCCACGGGGCGATTACTGCCATTATGTCGTCGGCTGACGGTGTTATGTCATCAGCTGAATCGCCGATTGGCTCGGTTTTTTCCGGTTTTTCGCTTCTGGGCTCCTCTTCCCATAGTACGGATGGCTTGAAGAGCCGTTCCAGGAAGATATTTGGAGGGACAGCATCACGTTTCGCACCGATGCGTGCCAGTACGTCGGCCGCTTGGTTATTATCTCGGGCTATGTGATGGAATTCGAGTCCTTCAAACCGAGCTGACATTTTTAGGACGGCGTTGCGATATGCTGCCATTTTCGGATCCTTGGCGTCAAAGTCTCCATTTATTTGGGATATTGCAAGGTTTGAATCCCCGCGCACCTCTAGGCGTTGAATACCCATGGAGACTGCCATCCGGAGACCATGTAATAGGGCCTCGTATTCGGCTGCGTTGTTGGAGTCCGTGTACATTATTTGAAGTACGTACTGGACTGTGTCCCTGGTTGGGGACGTCAATACGACGCCAGCCCCCAGTCCGGCCAACATTTTAGAGCCGTCGAAATGCATAACCCAATTGGAGTATGCGCCGTACTCTTTAGGGAGTTCGGCTTCGGTCCATTCGGCGACGAAGTCAGCCAAAACTTGTGACTTTATAGCTCGCCGAGGTTTGTTGATGCGGAGCATCCTACGGACATCACCACGTCAAGAGCCCATTTGGCAAGTGACACGTGCGACATCTACTTCACATACACAAAGGTGAATCATCTCCTTTACACGTGCTCACTTGACACTCTCGAGGATGGTATACTACTTGACACTCCTTACGCGTGCATGCATAGGTATTGTCAGACCTTCACGGATGTCAAGGAGGAGTGCAAGCGCCAAGGAACGACTACACCATCCGCGAGGGAAGCATGGAAGAGAAGACGGAAGAAAGGAGAAGAAGACGGAGCGGCTGCAGGAGCCAGGCCGGACATCCGGACCCCCGTCCGGATCATCCGGGCTCGGCCGGATCATCCGGGTGCCCCCCCCGGATCATCCGGACAAATCGTCCGACGACAACAGAAGCTGCTCGACGAAGCCGGATCATCCGGACGGTCGCCCGGATCATCCGGACCCCCGACACCCGGATCATCCGGGCCACCATCCGGATCATCCGGACCCCGCCTACGCGCGTGACTTGGGCCGAAGCCCGTGTACCCCTTCGCCCCTCACTTACCCCTTCACCCCTTGGGCTATAAATAGACCTCCTCCACCTCCTTTCTAGGGTTAGCAAAGTGATAGCTCATTCTTAAGTGAGCTTTGCTCCTACCTATCTCTACTCTTGAGAGAGAGAGACCACTACTCCATTGGAGGCCAAGACCTCCATCTAGGAGAAGATCCCCCTGCGGATACAAGACCTCCATCTAGGAGAAGATCCCCCCTGCGGATTCAAGACCCCTCTTTAGGGAAGATCCATCTAGGATATCATCAAGACCTCCTCTTGGAGATGAACCTTACCTTGTATCTTTCCCTTTGTTGTTCATGTACCTTGTGATCTTGTGTGTTTGATTGTCTAGTGGATGTGTGATTGGACTTGTTCTTGAGTGTTTCCCCTTGTGATTTCTCTCCGTTCTTCCCCGTGTTCATCGTGTTCTTCGAGGGTTCCCGCTCCAAACGTGAAAGATCGACGAATTAGGGTTCCACCCTACATCATATGGTATCATGAGCCACGTTGATCACGTTTTTGGAGCCCCTACCCCGTGTTTTCTAGCTTGATTTTGTTGTTTTCGTCCTAAATCCGAAAATCCCCACCAAAAATAGCCCCCCAATTTTTTTGTGATTTGTTGGTTTGATGATGTTTTGTTGATTTTGATCCATGGATTTGCTTGGTTTCAAGTGGATCTAGCATTTCCCCAAGTTTCCCCACCTTCCATCCACGAAATCTCGCCATTTTTGACCACAAAATCCCCAAATTCCGCCCAAAAATTCGTCTCCACGAGCAAATCCCGAGCAGATTGACCAGCCCGGATCATCCGGACCATCTCCCGGATCATCCGGACATCACCCGGATAAGCTGGACGCCCCCCGGACGTCCGGATAACCCACAAACCCAGAAAATAGAACCGGCGCTGACGAACCCGGATCATCCGGATTTCCTCCCGGATCATCCGGACCTAGCCCGGATCATCCGGACCTCCTCCCGGATGTCCGGTTAACCCTGACACTGACTCGGCTGAAATCTTGTTTTGGCCGTAACTAATTCATCCGAACTCCGATTTTGACGTTCTTTAGCTCATTTTGAAGCTCTTGACATTCCCCATCCCACAAAAATACCACCAACATCATTTGACTCCATCATATTTTCTGAAATTTGGCAAGTTTGCCTAGGCCCTCCAGCATATCATCCGCATTACCACCACCGACTTCCGCAACCTAACCCATTTTGTTCCCCATTGCATATGTGGTTGTTTGAGTTGTGATTAGAGTCTCCTAAGGTGTTTCGGCTACTTAGGGACAATTGCTTCTTAATCAACCACCACCACCACTTCCGCATAGGCTTACTCACCATACACTTCCGCCATCCCAAACTTAACTCAATAGTTGTTTGAGCTTGTTTGAGTTGTGGCTTGTGTCTCCTAAGGTGTTTCGGCTACTTAGGGACGGCAACTTCAACTCCGACTCGTGTATAGCCCATCATTCCACTTCCGCATTGCCAAGTGCAAAACCACCACCGCTTTCCGCTACCACCATTTTGACATTTTGAGTTTGCGGTTTTTCCGTTTCCTAAGGTGTTTCGGCTACTTAGGGACGAGTCTCCATCATCTTGGTATCTACACCAAGAACACCGCCACTCATCATCGCAAAGGACGGTAACCTCGACGACACCATTGTATATTCCCTTGCAATTGCATTGTTAACCCCTAGCCCATTTTGCGTTACTTGCCTATCGAGACTAGCCATTTGAGAATTGCCGGCAACGTTACTTGTGCACATTAGTGATCCACCATCCATTGCATACATACCATATCATCTTGGTATCATATCATCCATTGTGCCTCAAGTTTGTTCCCGCATATACACAATTGCTATCTTGGTTTGTGCATTGTGCAAAAGTGGCCTTAGAAAAAAAAGAGAGAAAGCTTTTAAGCAAAAAGAGAGCAAAGAGCTCGTGAGCAAGTGCCATAGCATCATACCCCATTGCACATAAGATTGTCAAATCTACATCATATGATATCATGCTTGAGATAAACACCGGGAACCATACATACATAGCATACTTGGGATAGAAGTTTATCCATTTCGCATCTATAGGTTGTGCACAAGTGTCGTATCCGCCTATTGAGCAATCGTGCTAGCGTCTCTCTAGAGTTGTGCAACACGAGTGTTTTCCGTGGATTCCACATTTTGTGCTCATTCCTTGGTTGCACGACCCCATTTATCTATCCGTGTGTGTGTTTCCGTGTACCTTTATTTGCTATTGGTCCATTTGTTTCACTTGCGAATTTGTGAATCTCTTTCAACATTATTGACTCTTGCTAACATTTTGCATCAAATTTTTGTGCCACTATCCTCACCGAGCTCTACCATAAGCCTTTACTTGTAGGTGTGAGTGAACAAGTCCGGTACCAATTCCACTATTCTTTCATCTCACATTGAGTGAAACGGGATACATCCTCAACATTGGGAAAAGGTAACTTGGTATTGTTTATCTCATTTCTTACTCACCTCTACTCGAGTCTTGTGATGGATAGGCAAGGCATTTCACTTTCAGTCTACAACAACAACGACGAGTTCGATGCCATGAACAACAACTATGACGCCAAGATGGACAAGCGCATGGAGGAGATCAAGGCCCTCATCAAGTCCTACAAGCGATCTTCCTCATCTTCGAGAAGACGCTCAAGAGCACATCCTTCCGAGCTACCACCTCCGGCAAGATCACATCGGCATCGACACCATCACCAACAAGAACGTGAAGGTCAAGAGCTCAACACCAACAACCGCTCAACGACTTCACCATCTCCCTTGGCATCTTCGCCAAGCGACTTCAAGGCATCTTCGCCTACGGACATATGGCATCTTCGCCAACAAGAACCTCAAGACTACACTCAAGAGAAGCTACCAAAGCTCAAGTCCGCGACTTCCACGAGCTACTATGACCTCGACATCGACCACAAGATTCATTTCTATGGGACTCAAGAACCCGAGGAGTACCTCAAGTGGGAGCGTTTGATGGACGACTACCTCAAGCTACATCAAGTTCCTCCCGAAGATCAAGTGAAGTGCGCCACAAGAAACTTCCACGATTACGCATTGGCATGGTGGCTTCACACACCTTCGGAGTACTACGACATGAGTTGGCCCAAGACGAAGAGAGCTTTACGGCGAGAGTTTGTGCCTCCAACCTACACGGAACAACTTCGACGCCAATTGGAGAACACCACCCAAGGATCCAAGTCCATCGACAAGTACTTCAAGGAGATGATGATTGCCTTGCGACGAGCCGGCGTGGACGACCCCATTTCGATGAAGTTCCACTTCATGATGGAATTGCACAACGACATCTCCAAGACCATCTTCCTCGAGAACTACAAGTCCATCGACGACTACTACATTGGTGCTCTCAAGGCGGAACAAGAACTCATGAAGGCCAAGGCTTCTCCACCCCAAGCAAACTTCACAGCGGCCAAGCTCTACGACAAGCATGAGGCTAGTACCACCAAGATGTCCAAGCCCGACGAGCTCCAAGACGATGCTCCCAAGGACCAAGCTTTGGAGGCGAGCGACAAGGTGGCGAGCAAGGATGATGCTTCCATCTTAGGAGGCGAGCGTGATGATGTGCCATCTTCGGCCTTCATCCACGACGAGAGTGATGATGTGCCATCTTCGGCCTTCATCCACGGCGACCACGACGAGATGGTTGAGCATGGGATCTTCCCTTCGACCACGGCGATGTATGATGACTTGAGTGACTTGTGCCACCATATTGAGAGTGAGAGTGACTTCACCACTAGCCCCATACATGATGAGTTGCCACAATTCCCATGTGAGGAGAGCCACAACCCCCACCACTTGAGTGAGATGAGTGACTCCACCATACATGAGTTTTAGTGCACCTATTTTGAGGGAGTGAGTGAACCACCACATAGAGAGAGTGAGATAGTTGATAGGTCTCGTGAGGCCATTTGCATTTCTAACAACTTGACCTCTACCTCTATTGTGTCTTCCCGTTTGGTGCTAGGTCCCATTTATGATGATGCGCCGATCCTCGACAACTTCGTCCTCCCTTTGGACATGACGATGGCCATGGTGGAATATGATGCACCCCCCACATGGTTCCATCAAGATGAAGATGTCCACCATTTGGTCTTTCCCACCTCACCTACACCACTTGAATGGAATGACAAAGGTAACATAGGTGAAGGTGATGCTCTAGTCCCACTAGTGGACATTCTTGACATTGATTGCTTGCATGATGTTGATCCACCTATTGCCATGCTTCATGCTAGTATGATTTCCCCATGCGATGATTTGCCCATTTATGATGAGTATGATGATTCTATTGTGGAGTCTATTAGTTGTGATGCCATGTTACATAGGATTTCTTGTGAGAATTCTTTAGGCCACATCATGTTTGATAATCCGCTTGACTTGTCATATGCTATGCATGAGATCAACCGTATGTCTTATTTGCAATCTCTTCATAGTGACTATGCATATGCCATTAAAATAAACCCAATTTGCACATATGGCATAGATGACAAGCCCAGGGTTATTGGCATTTGTTTTTCTTGTGATGATATTGATATGCTCCCTTTGCATCATTTATCTCATATGCCATGCCATGACCACCTAGCTTCGGATATGCATTGTTTTGGATGTTGTCCATTTTCTCCATATGATGTTTCCGATATTGCTCATGAGGAGACCCCCATAGTTTCCTCATACATGTTAGGAGAATTTGATCTATCCCATTCATTGCATGATCCCAATACTTGTGTGCACCATATGCTCCCCATGAATAAACATGCTTTTGATGTGCCTTATACTTGTTTGCTCAATTTGTGTCCCCATCGTGTCATACATAACAACTATTCTTTCATGATGGATGACATGTTCCTATACCATGCATCAAATTTCTTTGAGCGATGCCTATCTTGTGCTAACTCACACGTGCACATACACATCATGATGGATGATGTGTACATTTACCACGCGCACAATTTCTTTGGATTGTGTCTCTTTTGTGTAGGTACCCATGAATACTTGTCAACCTCGCAATCCCACGAGTTGACAAAACGAGCTCTTGAGAGCAACGATGCTTTGGGAGCCAATGGACTATCCTTACCAACGTCCCCTTCGCGCAAGGACTACGCGCAACTCCTCTACTTGGCTCTCACACGGCTATGGGCCATTTACCACTTCTCACATTATGCTCATTTTACCGTGTTCACTTTGCATGCTATGCTTGCTTCTATGACTTTGCCATGCAATTGTGACCCTTGCTTGCATCTACCAATGTTTCATCATTATGATATTCCTATGTGTATTTGCATGCTTGGTGGAGACCCTTGTTGCTTTTGCCATGTTTATCATGTGCCCCATTCTATTGATGCTTGTTGTGTTGGGAGAGTCATGATGACCCATTGCTATTCACATATGGCCTCTCGCCAATACATTCATGATATTGTACTCACATCTTGCTTTCATGCTTGTGCTATGACTTGTGAATTATTCATGCCAACTATTTGCACAAATGACATGTTTGACATGATTCCTCCTAGTATGTTGCATCTTCGCACTACTAGCTTGCTTGATTTGATAGCTATGAATGCTCGCTATATTGCATCACCCATGTTCCATTACTTGCTTTCTTGGGTTGATGACATATATGCCTTGTGTGTTGCATCTAGTTCTTCACATATGCCATGTCCCTTTGCTTATCACATGCTTGACTTGATTGCCTCACACATGATGAACAATTGCTCTTTCCATTGTGTTGAGTGCCACGATATCTTCACTACACCCTATGCACGTTATGCTTGGATTGTCTTGCACTTGCCCCATGTGTTTAGACATTTCACTATATTTGGTGTTGTGAATGACTCTTATGCCTACCATAGACCGTTCATTGAGCACTTTATGCATGCTTGCTATGACCTTGAGGTAGATGCTTGTTCACTTATCACATATATTTGCATCTTGACCTCACATTTGCATACTTGTTCCCATGATATACTTGATTGTGCTCAATTTATATGCTCAAATGCCATGCCACACTTCTTTGTCAAACCATATGCTATGCTTGATGACAACACTTGTTGGGTGAATCACCTCTTGAATGCTTGGTTTTGCTCTTACGACAACCACATTTGTTTTTCCAAGTGCTTGTTATCTTCGCTACTTTTGAAGGAATTACAAGACGGTGCGACATTGGAGAGTGCCCATTTGGAACTACAAAATGACGAATGCTTGGTGATCGTCCACTTCTACACGACGACATCATCTCTTTCCCATGGTGATTTGGATTTCGATCCGAGGTCGGATCTTTCCCAAGGGAGAGGGGATGATGCGGAGCATCCTACAGACATCACCACGTCAAGAGCCCATTTGGCAAGTGACACGTGCGACATCTACTTCACATACACAAAGGTGAATCATCTCCTTTACACGTGCTCACTTGACACTCTCGAGGATGGTATACTACTTGACACTCCTTACACTTGCATGCATAGGTATTGTCGGACCTTCATGGATGTCAAGGAGGAGTGCAAGCGCCAAGGAACGACTACACCATCCACGAGGGAAGCATGGAAGAGAAGACGGAAGAAAGGAGAAGAAGACGGAGCGGCTGCAGGAGCCAGGCCGGACATCCGGACCCCCGTCCGGATCATCCGGGCTCGGCCGGATCATCCGGGTGCCCCCCCGGATCATCCGGACAAATCGTCCAACGACAACAGAAGCTTCCCGACGAAGCCGGATCATCCGGACGGTCGCCCGGATCATCCGGACCCTCGACACCCGGATCATCCGGGCCACCATCCGGATCATCCGGACCCCGCCTGCGCACGTGACTTGGGCCAAAGCCTGTGTACCCCTTCGCCCCTCACTTACCCCTTCGCCCCTTGGGCTATAAATAGACCTCCTCCACCTCCTTTCTAGGGTTAGCAAAGTGATAGCTCATTCTTAAGTGAGCTTTGCTCCTACCTATCTCTACTCTTGAGAGAGAGAGACCACTACTCCATTGGAGGCCAAGACCTCCATCTAGGAGAAGATCCCCCTGCGGATACAAGACCTCCATCTAGGAGAAGATCCCCCCTGCGGATTCAAGACCCCTCTTTAGGGAAGATCCATCTAGGATATCATCAAGACCTCCTCTTGGAGACGAACCTTACCTTGTATCTTTCCCTTTGTTGTTCATGTACCTTGTGATCTTGTGTGTTTGATTGTCTAGTGGATGTGTGATTGGACTTGTTCTTGAGTGTTTCCCCTTGTGATTTCTCTCCGTTCTTCCTCGTGTTCATCGTGTTCTTCGAGGGTTCCCGCTCCAAACGTGAAAGATTGACGAATTAGGGTTCCACCCTACATCATTTGTAAGTTATATCGAATGGTAAGAGCTCAATGGCCCATTTTGCAATCCTGCCCGTTGCGTCGCAGTTATTTATAATGTCATTGAGTGGTACTTCAGAGGCCACTATTATCGAACACTCTTGAAAGTAGTGTCGGAGCTTCCGGGACGCCATGAACACCGCATATGCTATCTTCTGATAGTGCGGGTAACGGGACTTGCAGGGGGTTAACACAGTGGATACATAATACACTGGTTTTTGAAGAGGGAATTTCTGCCCTTCTATCGCTCGTTCAATGACGAGGACCGCGCTTACAACTTGATGCGTTGCTGCGATGTATAACAACATTGGTTCGCCCAGATTGGGCGCAGCCAGGACCGGATTTGTTGCCAATATGGCCTTTATTTCTTCGAGTCCGGCAGTGGCAGCATCCGTCTACTCAAAGTGTTCGGTGCACCTGAGGAGGCGATAGAGGGGCAACGCCTTTTCTCCTAGACGGGAGATAAAGCGGCTTAAGGCTGCCACGCATCCTGTTAATTTTTGTATTTGTCTGAGGTCTTTTGGAATATCCAACTGTGACAGAGCTCGGATTTTAGCCGGGTTTGCTTCAATTCCTCTACCGGATACAATGAAGCCCAACAGCTTTCCGGCTGGTACGCCGAAAACGCATTTTTCCGGATTCAGCTTGATGTCATATGCTCTGAGGTTGTCGAATGTGAGCCTCAAATCGTCTACTAGAGTTTCGACGTGTTTTGTTTTGATGACTACGTCGTCTACATATGCCTCGACTGTTTTGCCGATCTGGGTGGCCAGACATGTTTGAATCATGCGCTGATATGTTGCGCCGGCATTTTTGAGTCCGAAGGGCATCGTGTTGAAGCAGAATGGTCCGTATGGAGTGATGAATGCCGTTGCGGCTTGGTCTGCTTCCGCCATCTTGATTTGATGATAGCCAGAGTATGCGTCAAGGAAGCACAACGAATCGTGCCCTGCGGTAGCATCGATAATTTGGTCGATGCGGAGGAGAGGGAAGGGATCCTTTGGGCAAGCCTTATTGAGGTCTTTAAAATCGACACAGAGGCGCCAGGATTTATCCTTCTTTGGTAGCATTACCAGATTTGCTAGCCAGTCCGGATGTTTGATATCTCTAATGAATCCGGCTTCCAGTAGTTTGGCTAGCTCTTCTCCCTTTGCCTGTCTTTTGGGTTCGGAAAATTGTCGAAGAGCCTGTTTGACTGGCTTGAATCCTTTTAGGATGTTTAGGCTGTGTTCTGCCAATCTGCGTGGGATTCCGGGCATATCCGAAGGATGCCAGGCGAAAATGTCCCAGTTTTCTCGAAGAAATTCGTGCAGTGCGGCGTCTACTTCGGGGTTCAGTTGTGCCCCAATGGAGGCCGTCTTTGTTGGGTCCGTTGGATGGACCTGGAATTTTGTTATTTCATCTGCTGGTTTGAAGGATGTGGACTTGGATCTTTTATCGAGTATCACATCGTCCCTGTTCACCGTAGAGCGTAGTGCGGTAAGTTCTTCTGCCGCTAGGGCTTCGGATAGTGCCTCCAGGGCTAGTGCGGCTGTCTTGTTTTCGGCGCGGAGTGCTATGTCCGGATCACTAGCTAGAGTGATTATTCCGCTGGGCCCGGGCATTTTGAGCTTCATGTACCCGTAATGAGGTATTGCTTGAAAAATTGTGAATGCCTCTCGTCCTAATATAGCGTGATATCCGCTGTTGAACGGGGCCACTTGGAACGTGACTTCTTCGGATCTGTAATTGTCCGGCGAGCCGAACACCACATCGAGTGTGATTTGTCCGGTGCAGCGTGCTTCCCGGCTAGGGATTATTCCTCTGAAGGTTGTGCTGCTTCGCTCAATACGGCTCCAATCGATTTCCATTTTCCGCAGAGTTTCCTCGTAAATGAGGTTTAATCCACTGCCGCCATCCATGAGGACTTTTGTCAGTCGAAAGCCGTCCACTATGGGACTAAGCACCAGTGCGGCTGGTGCTCTAGCTGTTCGGAATTTAGGCTCGTTGCTGGCGTTGAAGGTGATAGCTGTGTCGCTCCATGGATTTGCTGTTGCTATTTGGTAGACTTCGGCGAGTCCGCGGATTGTTCGCTTTCGCATATTGTTTGATGTGAAAGTCTCGAAGACTGTTGATACCGTACCGGTATTGTTGGAGTGGTTTTGCGGGGCTAGAAGCTCCTCGCCACTTTTGGCCACCTGCCTTAATATCCAACATGCTCGAAGGCTATGTGTTGGGACGGCTCCCTCTGTACTATGAAGCTTACAGGGTCCATTGAGCCATCCCTCTAGTACGGTTCCGTTTCCCTTATTGGGTTTTTGTTTTTTCATTTTTGCATCTGGGGCCTGAGTGTAAGGCGCCCTTTTGCTGCGGACTGGGTTTGGGGCCGGATTATCCCAAAATTGATTTTCGGTTTTCCGGAAGCTCTCCATCGCACAGTACTTTCGTACTATGGACGCCAGATCAGTGAAGCGCGTAATTTTGCGATGATCAATGGCGTTTAGTATTCCCTTGTCCGTGCAATTATTACAGAAGATTGAGATTGCGTTTTCCTCTCGGCAGTCCTTTATCCTGTCCATAACCAGGAGGAATCTGGCCAGTAGTGATGTACTGTTTCAGCGGGCTCTTGCCGTATTAGAGATAGATCGCATATGTCTGGGCGGGTGGGTGGACTAAAATCCGGATCCCTGCCCATCTTGGGGCTTAAAGGCCGAGGAGTTTCCGAATTCGGAAGCTTAGGTTGCTGGACACGATCCAGCGAGTCCGAAGCGATGCATGGTTTTAAGTTCAATTCTCGATCGAAGCCCGTTCCTCCGCGGAAATCCGGCATGGAGGGTTCGGGAATCCCGACGTGACTAGTTTTTAATATAGGCGAAGAGTCGCCGCATTGCTCCTCTACCACTGCGACGTGGTGGGTGGCCTGGGGAGAGTTAATCTCTCTTAGATCGGTTTTAAGCCCAATCTGATCGTAGTCTGTGGCGACTCCCAGGGCGGCGATGCAATCCAAGAGCTCGTTAATAGACGAGAGCTCTATTGGATCCAACTGCTCGGCGGATTCCGAGCTGACGCGAAAATTGCTTTTGACGACTTGAGAAGTCATTGTCGAAGCAGTGGCCGGACAGGCGGTCATAAGAAAACCACCTAGCCGGATAGTTTGGCTGACGGCCAAGGCCCCTTCGGCGAAAATACCGTCTTTGAAGACGGGTGGAGGCATCCTTCCTATCGGTGACGACACAGAGGAACTCTCAATGAAAGCACCAATGTCGGTGTCAAAACCGGCGGATCTCGGGTAGGGTGTCCCGAACTGTGCGTCTAGGAGGATGGTAATAGGAGACGAGGGACATGATGTTTTACCCAGGTTCGGGCCCTCTCGATGGAGGTAAAACCCTACGTCCTGCTTGATTAATATTGATGATATGGGTAGTACAAGAGTGGATCTACCACGAGATCAAGGAGGCTAAACCCTAAAGCTAGCCTATGGTATGATTGTTGTAATGTATGTTGTGTCCTACGGACTAAAGCCCTCCGGTTTATATAGACACCGGAGGAGGCTAGGGTTACACAGAGTCGGTTACAATGGTAGGAGATCTACATATCCGTATCGCCAAGCTTGCCTTCCACGCCAAGGAAAGTCCCATCCGGACACGGGACGGAGTCTTCAATCTTGTATCTTCGTAGTCTTGGAGTCCGGCGGACGATGATAGTCCGGCTGTCCGGACACCCCCTAGTCCAGGACTCCCTCAGAAGAGGTGGTCGACTTGGAGAATAAGACACCCATTTTATAGTGGAAGTGAAGGAAATATGCCCTAGAGGCAATAATAAAGTTATTATTTATTTCCTTATATCATGATAAATGTTTATTATTCATGCTAGAATTGTATTAACCGGAAACATGATACATGTGTGAATACATAGACAAACTTAATGTCACTAGTATGCCTCTACTTGACTAGCTCATTAATCATAGATGGTTATGTTTCCTAACCATAGACATGTGTTGTCATTTGATTAACGGAATCACATCATTAGGAGAATGATGTGATTGACTTGACCCATTCTGTTAGCTTAGCACTTGATCGTTTAGTATGTTGCTATTGCTCTCTTCATGACTTATACATGTTTCTACAACTATGAGATTATGCAACTCCCGTTTGCCGGAGGAACACTTTGTGTGCTACCAAACGTCACAACGTAACTGGGTGATTATAAAGGAGCTCTACAGGTGTCTCCAAAGGTACATGTTGAGTTGGCGCATTTCGAGATTAGGTTTTGTCACTCCGATTGTCAGAGAGGTATCTCTGGGCCCTCTCGGTAATGCACATCACTATAAGCCTTGCAAGCAATGTAGCTAATGACTTAGTTACAGAATGATGCATTACATAACGAGTAAAGAGACTTGCCAGTAACGAGATTGAACTAGGTATTGGGATACTGACGATCGAATCTCAGGCAAGTAACATACCGATGACAAAGGGAACAACGTATGTTGTTATGCGGTTTGACCGATAAAATCTTCGTAGAATATGTAGGAGCCAATTTGAGCATCTAGGTTCCGCTATTGGTTATTGACCGGAACGTGTCTCGGTAATGTCTACATAGTTCTCGAACCTGTAGGGTCCGCACGCTTAAGGTTTTGATGACAGTTATATTATGAGTTTATGAGTTTTGATGTACCAAAGGTTGTTCGGAGTCCCGGATGTGATTACGGACATGACGAGGAGTCTCTAAATGGTCGAGACATGAAGATTGATATATTGGAAGCCTATATTTGGATGTCGGAAATGTTCCGGGTAAAATCGAGATTTTACCGGAGTACCGGGGGGTTACCAGAACCCCCCGGGGGCTTAATGGGCCATAGTGGGCCTTAGTGGAGAAGAGGAGAGGAGGCCAGGGCAGGGCCGCGCGCCCCTCCCCCCTAGTCCGAATAGGACAAGTAGAGGGGGGCGGCGCCCCCCCTTTCCTTCCTCTCTCTCCCTCCTCTTTCCCCCTTCTCCTAGTCCAACAAGGAAGGAGGGAGTCCTACTCCCAGTGGGAGTAGGACTCCCCATGGCGCGCCCCCTCCCCCTTGCTCCTTTATATACGAGGGTAGGGGGCACCTCTATACACAACAATTGATCTCTTGATCTCTTAGCCGTGTGCGGTGCCCCCTCCACCATAGTCCTCCTCGATAATATTGTAGCGGTGCTTAGGCAAAGCCCTACAACGGTAGAACATCAAGATCGTCACCACGCCGTCGTGCTGACGGAACTCTCCCTCGACACTCGGCTGGATCGGAGTTCGAGGGACGTCATCGAGCTGAACGTGTGCTAGAACTCAGAGGTGTCGTAGTTTCGGTGCTTGATCGGTCGGGCCGTGAAGACGTACGACTACATCAACCGCGTTGTTCTAACGCTTCCTCTTTCGGTCTACGAGGGTACGTGGACAACACTCTCCCCTCTTGTTGCTATGCATCACCATGATCTTGCGTGTGCGTAGGAATTTTTTTGAAATTACTACATTCCCCAACAATGGCATCTGAGCTAGGTTTTATGCATAGATTTTATATATGCACGAGTAGAACACAAGTGAGTTGTGGGCGATACAAGTCATACTGCTTACCAGCGTGTCATACTTTGGTTCAGCGGTATTATTGGATGAAGCGACCCGGACCGACATTACGCGTACGCTTACGTGAGACTGGTTCTACCGACGTGCTTTGCACACAGGTGGCTGGGTGTCAGTTTCTCCAACTTTAGTTGAACCGAGTGTGGCTACGCCCGGTCCTTGCGAAGGTTAAAACAACACTAACTTGACAAACTACCGTTGTGGTTTTGATGGGTAGGTAAGAATGGTTCTTGCTCAGCCCATAGCAGCCACGTAAAATTTGTAACAACAAAGTAGAGGACGTCTAACTTGTTTTTGCAGGGCATGTTGTGATGTGATATGGTCAAGACGTGATGCTATATTATATTGTATGAGATGATCTTGTTTTGTAACCGAGTTATCGGCAACTGGCAGGAGCCATATGGTTGTCGCTTTATTGTATGAAATGCAAGCGCCCTGTAATTGCTTTACTTTATCACTAAGCGGTAGCGATAGTCGTAGAAGCAATAGATGGCGAAAATGAAAATGATGCTACGATGGAGATCAAGGTGTCGCCCGGTGACGATGGTGATCATGACGGTGCTTCGGAGATGGAGATCACAAGCACAAGATGATGATGGCCATATCATATCACTTATATTGATCGCATGTGATGTTTATCCTTTATGCATCTTATTTTGCTTTGATTGACGGTAGCATTATAAGATGATCTCTCACTAATTATCGAGAAGTGTTCTCCCTGAGTATGCACCGTTGCGAAAGTTCTTCGTGCTAAGACACCACGTGATGATCGGGTGTGATAGGCTCTACGTTCAAATACAACGGGTGCAAAACAGTTGCACACACGGAATACTCAGGTTAAACTTGACGAGCCTAGCATATACAGATATGGCCTCGGAACACAGAGACCGAAAGGTTGAACGTGAATCATATAGTAGATATGATCAACATAGTGATGTTCACCATTGAAAACTACTCCATCTCACGTGATGATCGGACATGGTTTAGTTGATTTGGATCACGTGATCACTTAGATGACTAGAGAGATGTATGTCTAAGTGGGAGTTCTTTAGTAATATGATTAAATTGAACTTAAATTTATCATGAACTTAGTACCTGATAGTATTTTGCTTGTCTATGTTTGTTGTAGATAGATGGCTCGTGTTGTTGTTCCGTTGAATTTTAATGCGTTCCTTGAGAAAGCTAAGTTGAAAGATGATGGTAGCAATTACACGGACTGGGTCCGTAACTTGAGGATTATCCTCACTGCTGCACAGAAGAATTACGTCCTGGAAGCACCGCTGGGTGCCAGGCCTGCTGCAGATGCAACTGACGACGTTAAGAACGTCTGGCAGAGCAAAGTTGATGACTACTCGATAGTTCAGTGTGCCATGCTTTACGGCTTAGAACCGGGACTTCAACGATGTTTTGAACGTCATGGAGCATATGAGATGTTCCAGGAGTTGAAGTTAATATTTCAAGAAAATGCCCGGATTGAGAGATATGAAGTCTCCAATAAGTTCTATAGCTACAAGATGGAGGGGAATAGTTCTGTTAGTGAACATATACTCAAAATGTCTGGGTATAATAATCACTTGATTCAACTGGGAGTTAATCTTCCTGATGATAGTGTCATTGACAGAATTCTTCAATCACTGCCACCAAGCTACAAGAGCTTCGTGATGAACTATAATATGCAAGGGATGGACAAGACTATTCCCGAGCTCTTTGCAATGCTAAAGGCTGCGAAGGTAGAAATCAAGAAGGAGCATCAAGTGTTGATGGTCAATAAGACCACCAGTTTCAAGAAAAAGGGTAAAGGGAAGAAGAAGGAGAACGTCAAGAAGAATAGCAAACAAGTTGCTGCTCAAGAGAAGAAACCCAAATCTGGACCTAAGCCTGAGACTGAGTGCTTCTACTAAAAGCAGACTGGTCACTGGAAGCGGAACTGCCCCAAGTATTTGGCGGATAAGAAGGATGGCAAGGTGAACAAAGGTATATGTGATATACCTGTTATTGATGTGTACCTTACTAATGCTCGCAGTAGCACCTGGGTATTTGATACTGGTTCTATTGCTAATATTTGCAACTCGAAACAGGGACTACGGATTAAGCGAAGATTGGCTAAGGACGAGGTGACGATGCGCGTGGGAAATGGTTCCAAAGTCGATGTGATCGCGGCCGGCACGCTACCTCTACATCTACCTTTCGGATTAGTTTTAGACCTGAATAATTGTTATTTGGTGCCAGCGTTAAGCATGAACATTATATCTAGATCTTGTTTGATGCGAGACGGTTATTCATTTAAATCAGAGAATAATGGTTGTTCTATTTATATGAGTAATATCTTTTATGGTCATGCACCCTTGAAGAGTGGTCTATTTTTATTAAATCTTGATAGTAGTGATACACATATTCATAATGTTGAAGCCAAAAGATGCAGAGTTGATAATGATAGTGCAACTTATTTGTGGCACTGCCGTTTGGGTCATATTGGTGTAAAGCGCATGAAGAAACTGCATACTGATGGACTTCTGGAATCACTTGATTATGAATCACTTGGTACTTGCGAACCGTGCTTCATGGGCAAGATGAATAAAATGCCATTCTTCGGAACTATGGAGCGAGCAACTGGTTTGTTGGAAATCATACATACTGATGTGTGTGGTCCAATGAATATTGAGGCTCGCGGCGGTTATCGTTATTTTCTCACCTTCACAGATGATTTGAGCAGATATGGGTATATCTACTTAATGAAACACAAGTCTGAAACATTTGAAAAGTACAAAGAATTTCAGAGTGAAGTGGAAAATCATCGTAACTAGAAAATAAAGTTTCTACGATCTGATCGTGGAGGAGAATATTTGAGTTACGAGTTTGGTTTACATTTGAAACAATGCGGAATAGTTTCGCAACTCACGCCACCCGAAACACCACAACGAAATGGTGTGTCTGAACGTCGTAATCGTATTTTACTAGATATGGTGCGATCTATGATGTCTCTTACTGATATACCGCTATCGTTTTGGGGTTATGCTTTAGAGATGGCCGCCTTCACGTTAAATAGGGCACCATCAAAATCCGTCAAGACGACGCCTTATGAACTGTGGTTTGGCAAGAAACCAAAGTTGTCATTTCTTAAAGTTTGGGGCTGCGATGCTTATGTGAAGAAACTTCAACCAGATAAGCTCGAAACCAAATTAGAGAAATGTGTCTTCATAGGATACCCAAAAGAGACTATTTGGTACACCTTCTATCACATATCTGAAGGCAAGACTTTTGTTGCTAAATTCGGATCCTTTCTAGAGAAGGAGTTTCTCTCGAAAGAAGTGAGTGGGAGGAAAGTAGAACTTGATGAGGTAACTGTACCTGCTCCCTTATTGGAAAGTAGTTCGTCACAAAAACCGATTCCTGTGACAACTACACCAATTAGTGAGGAAGCTAATGATATTGATCATGAAACTTCAGATCAAGTTACTACCGAACCTCGTAGGTCAACCAGAGTAAGATCCGCACCAGAGTGGTACAGTAATCCTATTCTGGAAGTCATGTTACTTGACCATGACGAACCTACGAACTATGAGGAAGCGATGATGAGCCCAAATTCCGCAAAATGGCTTGAGGCCATGAAATCTGAGATGGGGTCCATGTATGAGAATAAAGTATGGACTTTGGTTGACTTGCCCGATGATCGGCAAGCCATCGAGAATAAATGGATCTTCAAGAAGAAGACTGACGCTGATGGTAATTTAATTGTCTACAAAGCTCGACTTGTTGTGAAAGGTTTTCGACAAGTTCAAGGGGTTGACTACGATAAGACTTTCTCACCCGTAGCGATGCTTAAGTATGTCCGGATCATGTTAGCAATTGCCGCATTTTATGATTATGAAATATGGCAAATGGATGTCAAAACTGCATTCCTGAATGGATTTCTGGAAGAAGAGTTGTATACGATGCAACCAGAAGGTTTTGTCGATCCAAAAGGTGCTAACAAAGTGTGCAAGCTCCAGCGATCCATTTATGGACTGGTGCAAGCCTCTCAGAGTTGGAATAAATGCTTTGATAGTGTGATCAAAGCATATGGTTTTATACAGACTTTTGGAGAAGCCTGTATTTACAAGAAAGTGAGTGGGAGCTCTGTAGCATTTCTGATATTATATGTAGATGACATATTATTAATTGGAAATGATATAGAATTTCTGAATAGCATAAAGGGATACTTGAATAAAAGTTTTTCGATGAAATACCTCGGTGAAGCTGCTTACATATTGGGCATCAAGATCTATAGAGATAGATCAAGACGCTTAATTGGACTTTCACAAAGCACATACCTTGATAAAGTTTTGAAAAAGTTCAAAATGGATCAGGCAAAGAAAGGGTTCTTGCCTGTATTACAAGGTGTTAAGTTGAGTCAGACTCAATGCCCGACGACAACAGAAGATAGAGAGAAAATGAAAGATGTTCCCTATGCTTCAGCCATAGGCTCTATCATGTATGCAATGCTGTGTACCAGACCTGATGTATGCTTAGCAATAAGTTTAGCAGGGAGGTACCAAAGTAATCCAGGAGTGGATCACTGGACAGCGGTCAAGAATATCCTGAAATACCTGAAAAGGACTAAGGATATGTTTCTCGTTTATGGAGGTGACAAAGAGCTAGTCGTAAATGGTTACGTTGATGCAAGCTTTGACACTGATCCAGACGATTCTAAATCGCAAACCGGATACGTGTTTATATTGAACGGTGGAGCTCTCAGTTGGTGCAGTTCTAAACAAAGCGTCGTGGCGGGATCTACATGTGAAGCGGAGTACATAGCTGCTTCGGAAGCAGCAAATGAAGGAGTATGGATGAAGGAGTTCATTTCCGATCTAGGTGTCATACCTAGTGCATCGGGACCAATGAAGATCTTCTGTGACAATACTGGTGCAATTGCCTTGGCAAAGGAATCCAGATTTCACAAGAGGACCAAGCACATCAAGAGATGCTTCAATTCCATCCGGGACCAAGTCCAGGTGGGAGACATAGAGATTTGCAAGATACATATGGATCTGAATGTTGCAGACCCGTTGACTAAGCCTCTTCCACGAGCAAAACATGATCAGCACCAAGGCTCCATGGGTGTTAGAATCATTATTGTGTAATCTAGATTATTGACTCTAGTGCAAGTGGGAGACTGAAGGAAATATGCCGTAGAGGCAATAATAAAGTTATTATTTATTTCCTTATATCATGATAAATCTTTATTATTCATGCTAGAATTGTATTAACCGGAAACATGATACATGTGTGAATACATAGACAAACTTAATGTCACTAGTATGCCTCTACTTGACTAGCTCATTAATCAAAGATGGTTATGTTTCCTAACCATAGACATGTGTTGTCATTTGATTAACGGGATCACATCATTAGGAGAATGATGTGATTGACTTGACCCATTCCGTTAGCTTAGCACTTGATCGTTTAGTATGTTGCTATTGCTCTCTTCATGACTTATACATGTTCTTACAACTATGAGATTATGCAACTCCCGTTTACCGGAGGACCACTCTGTGTGCTACCAAACGTCACAACCTAACTGGGTGATTATAAAGGAGCTCTACAGGTGTCTCCAAAGGTATATGTTGAGTTGGCGTATTTCGAGATTAGGTTTTGTCACTCCGATTGTCGGAGAGGTATCTCTGGGCCCTCTCGGTAATGCACATCACTATAAGCCTTGCAAGCAATGTAGCTAATGAGTTAGTTATGGAATGATGCATTACATAACGAGTAAAGAGACTTGCCGGTAACGAGATTGAACTAGGTATTGGGATACCGACGATCGAATCTCGGGCAAGTAACATACCGATGACAAAGGGAACAACGTATGTTGTTATGCGGTTTGACCGACAAAGATCTTCGTAGAATATGTAGGAGCCAATATGAGCATCCAGGTTCCGCTATTGGTTATTGACCGGAAACGTGTCTCGGTCATGTCTACATAGTTCTCGAACCCGTAGGGTCCGCACGCTTAAGGTTTTGATGACAGTTATATTATGAGTTTATGAGTTTTGATGTACCGAAGGTTGTTTGGAGTCCTGGATGTGATTACGGACATGACGAGGAGTCTCGAAATGGTCGAGACATGAAGATTGATATATTGGAAGCCTTTATTTGGATGTCGGAAGTGTTTCGGGTAAAATCGGGATTTTACCGGAGTACCTGGGGGTTACCGGAACCCCCCGGGGGCTTAATGGGCCATAGTGGGCCTTAGTGGAGAAGAGGAGAGGAGGCCAGGGCAGGGCCGCGCACCCCTTCCCCCTAGTCCGAATAGGACAAGGAGGGGGCAGCGCCCCCCCTCTCCTTCCTCTCTCTCCCTCCTCTTTCCCCCCTTCTCCTAGTCCAACAAGGAAGGAGGGAGTCCAACTCCCGGTGGGAGTAGGACTCCCCATGGCGCGCCCCCTCCTAGGCCGGCCGCCCCCTACCCCCTTGCTCCTTTATATACGGGGGCAGGGGCACCTCTAGACACAACAATTGATCTCTTGATCTCTTAGCCGTGTGTGGTGCCCCCCTCCACCATAGTCCTCCTCGATAATATTGTAGCGGTGCTTAGGCGAAGCCCTTCGACGGTAGAACATCAAGATCGTCACCACGCCGTTGTGCTGACGGAATTCTCCCTCGACACTCGGCTAGATCAGAGTTCGAGGGATGTCATCGAGCTGAAAGTGTGCTAGAACTAGGAGGTGCCGTAGTTTCGGTGCTTGATCGGTCGGGCTGTGAAGACGTACGACTACATCAACCACGTTGTTCTAACGCTTCCGCTTTCTGTCTACAAGGGTACGTGGACAACACTCTCCCCTCTCGTTGCTATGCATCGCCATGATCTTGCGTGTGCATAGGAATTTTTTTGAAATTACTACGTTCCCCAACAGGAAGAACAAATCCAACCGTTATCCACCAACTCAGCCCGCGACACGCGGTACTACCACAACAACCAAGCGGTACTACCGCACGGGCCTGCGGTACTACTGCGGCAGAACGCGGTACTACCGCTGGCCAGGCAGGGGCCAGGACTAGACCTGATGTGCGAAGATAGGGAGCGATAGAACCACTCGCACGGTACTACCGCGACCCCTTGCGGTACTACCGCAAGACAGGGATAGTCAAGGCTTAGAAGGGCAGGGACATAAAAAATTACATCCGTGACAACTTCCGCTGAGTTTAGGTCCATGCAAAAATCCAACACGGTACTACCGCACTCCTGGCGCGGTACTACTGTGTAGGGCGCGGATGTAAAAAATTACATCCGCCCCTACTTCCGCTCATGTTGTTGAGCCTGGCCAGGGCTCACAGTACTACCACGCCCAAGGCGCAGTACTACCGTGTAGGGCGCGGATGTAAAAAATTACATCCGCCCCTACTATCGCTTGAGCATCTGTGCCTGGCCTGAGGTCACGGTACTACCATTCCCAGGAGCAGTACTACCATGAGCACCTACGGTACTACCGTGCAGGAGTCCGGTACTACCGCAAGTGCCAGCGGTGGTACCGCTCTGGGGAGCAGTACTACTGCATGTCTCAGTTCAGCAATACTAGGAGTCCTTCATTTTGCCTAGACATGGAAAGACAGAGGATGCTCCAAAGATCCTAAGGAAAGGTGGTGCAAAAGGAACATGTGTACATGAGATTCCACCCAAACCTTTCCAACACGGACCCCCTCTTAATAGTACGACTTTCCTACGACTCAAATCCACTGAAAAGAAATGTAGAGAAATGCCGTCTTCAATAGTCTTCGAGGGGCACCAAATCATCTTGTGTTTAGACATGATATATCTGAAATGCTCAAAGCACACGATTAGTCCGCAAAGGCATTGTCATCAATCACCAAAACAACTAAGGGATAAATATGCCCTTACAATCTCCCCCTTTTTGGTGGATTGATGACAATACGGGATTTGCACATAGGGATATAAAATGAGGCGTCGGCAAACCCGCAATTTATAAAATATAGACGGGCTCCCCCTAGATGTGTGCACTCTAGAGATGTGCTTTGGACTGCACGACACACATACTAGGATCAACACTCCCCCTATATTTCATAGACAAGGCATCTCTTGCAACAATATAACTAACACTAAGCAAATAGGCAAGATGATGGATATGACTAAGTAACAATGACAATAAGATACGATAGAGTGCATATGTCTTACACCATATGATAAATAACTTAGTCTAACAAGCACAAACCAAACCAAAGCAAACGAGGTTCAATAGACCGAAAGCAAAGCAACAAAGCAAAACACACGACACACGACGCGCAAATCCTACACTCTCTCCCCCTTTGGCATCGAGACACCAAAAAGGCAGAGAGGACACCTACGACACATGTGGTAGCTCAGGCTGAGAACGACTCCTCGTCTGACTCGGCAGCGGGAATAGGCTCCTCCTCTGACTCCGTCCACTGATACCCTGCTTGGCTATCCAGGCAGCCTCCAAAGTGATGGCTTCCTCTGAGCCACTGGTTATATTCTAGCCAAAGGTCCTCAATATCTTCTTATCATGCTGGTGGCTCTTCTTGGAGTCAACATAGGCCATGTATTGCCCCTTGGTCTGCATGCAGAACAACTTCTTCATCTTCGTCTTCAGCTTCTTAGCCCAAGAGGGCTCAAAAGAGGGAGGAGTGTATCCATCGGAACTGTCCTCATCAGCTTCCTCCTCCTCGATCTCATCCTCATCCACATCCATTGTGGCAGCCGCGGCCTCAGCACTGGTGGTGGTGTTAGCCCATTGGCTCTTGATGCGGAGCCTGATGGGCTCATGACGAATCCAGCCGGGGGCAATGAACTCATCATTGGGATAGAGCTTCTCCCAAGTCTTGGAGATCAAGTGAAACAGGTAGGGCCCATAGATGGGGACCTTACGGTTGAACACCGCAAACTAAAGCTCGCACCACATGATATGTGATACATCAAGTGGTTGCGTCTGAACCTGACGCGCCTCCTCACAAATGAGCATCATGTCCACAAGATAGGCATGCACCTGGCCCATGTCACCGATGCACGGGAAGAGGGAGTTGCGGAAGATCCGATGCATGATGTTAAGGAAGGAGTTCAGCACCCACACCTTCTTCTTACTAGCAAGCGTCTTCTCAACAAGGAAGGGATGGAGCTTGTTCTTGTTTGCAGACTCAGAGTTGGCATGAGGGTGAACTCCAACGGACGTGTCGAGCCCCTCATCAGGAACCTGAAGCAAGTCCATGAAGTCCTTCCATTTAGCAGACAACTGTTGACCATTGGTCATCCATGTCATGGTCCTTGGCTCATCAGAATGGAAGTGAACCGAAGCAAAGAACCGAGCCACAATGTTTGGGTCAAAGTCCAGGTGAAAGGTAAGCATGTGCTCAATGCCAAACTGCTCCACCAGATCCAAAGCCTCTCCAAAATAGTCACGGTGCTTGTCCTGCCTCATGTGATTCATGTCAATCTAGTGCACTTCCACGTAGACGTTCTGCTTGGCCTTGATAACATCCAGATAGATAAGGTTCTACTGCTTGGTTCAGAATAGATCATTCCCTCTGAAGTTGGCACGGGGATTCACATAGGGGTTGATCTTCCTTCGAACAATGAACTCAGCCAGAGGAATCTCATCCATGCCCATGGTGGGCTCCTTGTGCTTGGTGGCGGTGTGCTTCGTTCTGCGTTGGGAGGCATTGGAGCCCTCTGGACCTTCGTCTTGGTTGCGGAGGCACTTTGAGCCCGTGTCACGGCTGGGATTCGAACGGCGAACATTGGAACCGGAGCCACCACCTAGACACACCACACAGGAACATGCACGAAAAACAAGAAGGATCAATGCAAAGACTAGGGCCAAAGCCAAAGGAAACAAGCAAGAACAAGATTTGGAACGAAGAAACAACATATTTGGCATATCTACGTAGTACCAGACCGGCGCACGGATGTAAAAAATTACTTCCGCTCCAGGCGCGGTACTACTGTGCCACCCCGACACGGTACTACCGCAGCTGGAGTGGATGTAATTTTTTACTTCCATGCCCCGAGCGGTAGTACCGCTCCAAGGGAGCGGTAGTACCGCGCGAGGCAGCTCACGAGCGAGGGTGCGGTAGTACCGCTCGGGAGGAGCGGTAGTACCGCACGGATTCAACTGCACGAATCTGGATCAGGAACAGCCGCAAAACTAGATCGGTACTACCGTTTATCAAACCAAACTATTGTGTCATACCAAATAGCATACTTGCCGCACTACCACTCGCCTACAATTCCCTCTTGCACAGATCTAGCCAAAAATCACATGAACTACACATGCATGTCCCCAAGACCTAGAAGCACAAGAACGGAACACAAAGAGGAGAACTTGGGGAAATACCGGGGTCCATGGCAAGAGGACGAGGTGGGGAATGATCCCACCGGACGAAATGCAAGGAGAGTGGCCGGAGAAGGAGATCCGGCGAGGACCTTCGACGCCGTTCTTTGGCAGGAGAGAGAGAGAGAGACGGGGTGGGGAAAAGAAATGAATGAGTATGGGGGAGTTGGAACTCCCCCTGCCACACTCTTAACCCCCACCTGCTCGCGACGGCGCGGTAGTACCGCGGGTCATCACGGTAGTACCGCTCGGGCGGAAGTACTGCTCGTTGGGCGGTAGTACCGCTCTTCCTGCGGCAGTAAAAAATTACTGCCGCGATGGAAGCGGTAGTACCGTGCACCTGGGATGCAACTGTCCACACACAGAGCAAACCACTCCTGCAGTAGTACTGTGGCTTGCCATGGTAGTACCGTACCCCCAAGAAAATGCAAGTTTCGCAAAAGAGAGGGAAATGACCTTTGCAAAACATCCTTCAAGACACCAAACACACCAAGAGGTAAGCACAAACGACGACGCAAGCACGGCACAAAGAGAAGGCAAAAGACAACAAAGACCAAAGCACGAACCACAACTCTCAGGAAGAGAGGGCGGTGGCCGGAGCCACCTATGTATGAGTGAATTGGTATGGCACCACGAAGAATTATCCTTGGGCCCATGACCAATAATCGTCTTTGAAGCACAAGTACCATAAAAAGGCTAATGTGAAAGAGTTGATCAATTTATGCATAATGGGGGGAGGAAAAGTTCATTGAGAGAACAACACTCCTGTCGGATATCGGGTTCTGGCAAAACCCTTAAGGTTCAAACTCTGGGGTGCGTGCGAAGATCTTCCCCCTACCGATCCACGTCCCAACGCCTCGCCGTGAATCTAAGCTACATGATGAAAAACACAAGGGACACAAGGTTTATACTAGTTCGAGCCACCGTTGTGGTGTAATACCCTACTCTAGGTTGTGGTGTGGTGGATTGCCTCTGGGGCTGATGATGAACAGTATAGAGGAAGAACGGCCTCGCGAGAGGTGTTTTTGAGCTGGTGCGGTGTTCTACTTGGGATGGATTTGATCTACTCTGGATCAGATCTCCCTAGTCTCTGGATCCGATCTCCCTCTACTGTGGTGGTGTCTATCTCTATTTATAGAGGCCCTGGTCCTCTTCCCAAATATTGAGCGGGAAAGGATCCAACAACGGCCATTTTGAAGGGGAACAGCTAGTACAAGTTATCCTGACTAAAGTTGGTTTCGACTGCCAAAGGCACTGGTGATGACGTCGTCTTGGGCTCCACGGTGACCTCCATCCTGCCGCTCCGCTGGTCTTGGTCTCGTTGCACCGATATGGTAACCTTTGCTTGATGCCTCGGTACTCCACGCCTGCGCTTGCCCCCTTTGCACCAAAGAGGAAACCAGGACACTGCGCAGGCTGACGCCCGCCTGGTCTCGATCGTCATGGCTTGTGTCACGAGCACCTCGCGAGGTACCCCTGCCTTGATCTCTCCGCCTCCTTGCGAGCCTGCCTGGGGAGGCCGCCCCTGAGGAAGTCTTGCATCGTCCGCCCCACGAGGCTTGGCCCCTCGCGAGGGTCTTGAGCTTGGGTTGATATAGACAGGCCGTACTGGGCCACCCCTTTAGCCATGCGGCAGGCCGCAGGCAGGTAAGTCCGGGGACCCCCGTTCCCAGAACACCGACAGTAGCCCCCAGGCCCAAGGCGCACTCGGACTTGGCTTAGCGGCAAAGCCAAAGGGCAAGTGCGGAGCGCCATGGGCCCCAACAGCTTGCGGCCTTGGTCGCTGTGGACGTGGGTGTCTCCGCTTCCCCACGCTGCCTCGGCAACTGCCCGATTGACAAAAGGCTGGCCTGGGTTAGGCTTACCTTCATTGCTCTCACCCGCCTTGCTCTAGATCCCCTTTCTTGCTCTTGCCCTCCTGCTTCCGAAATCTCCAGATCCGCCTCATCCTTTCTCCTCCAGCGAGCAATGGCGCCCCGCAAGACCGCGGCCGAGGCCCCACCGGCCTGGTACTCGCCGGCTCTGGATCCCCCCAACATGACAGAGAAGAATCTCGCCCTCACACGCCTAATGACGGCAGTGCAAGGCAGTGAGATGGGGGAGACTGCGCTCCGAGCCGGCTCCGCCCAGCCGGAGGACAAGGGGAGCACCTTCTATCCCTTCTTCATGAGCACCGTCATCGCCGGCCTGGTGCCTCCTTTCTCTGAATTCTTCTATGCTGTCCTCCGCCATTATAAGCTACAGGCTCTGCATCTCCATCCCAACTCTGTTCTCCTTCTGTCGATTTTCGCCTACTACTGCGAGGCGCACGTCGGGGTGATGCCTTCCGTGGCCTTACTGCGCCACTTCTTCTCCCTCCGAGTTACCGACACCCATACCTCAGTGTGCACAAGCTTCGTTGTGTACTCCAAAGCCAACGTGATCACTCCAAAGCCAACATCGGGGTGATGGCTTCCGGAGCAAGTGGGTCATGCTGGATGCCGGATGCATCAATTCTCGGCTAGCGCTGCCCATGGAGTAGCCCTAGGCTGACGAGGCATGGTCCCGTGCGAAGCTTGACGACCGACGAGCGAAGCTGGTGCTGGAGAAGATGAACACCAACCTGAGGCCGAGCAACATGAAGGCGGCGAAGCTGACCGGGGCCACGCTCCTGAGGGAATTTCTGGCGCATAGGGTGGCTGCACTTCAGGTGCACTCACGCCCGTTGTGGAGGCTCTTGGAGATGCGGATGCCGATCTCCGCTTGAACTCGGAGGCCCTGGCTGATGAAGATCTGACTGCAGCTCTCCGCTTCCTGGTTGGAGAGGATGTGGAAGGTCTGGAGGGAGCTCATGTCCCCTTGTTCCTTCGCGACGACTGGGAATAGGTCGTGAACGCCATGCCCACCTTCGGTGCGAGCGGCCTGGTGCCGGAGGTGCCTCCTGAGGGCCAGGAGGCGGCGGCACCGGTGAGTTGTCCTCCGATGATTCCCACGGAGGAGAGGAGGAAGATGAGGAAGAGGAGGAGCGTGACTCGGAGGCGACCATTGAGGAGACGGGGGAGACTTCCCCCTGGCGCAAGGCCAACGTCCTCCGCTCCATGTCGGACGACGACAAGGCCAACATCAGGCAAGGGGGAGAGGACCCGCCCGTGATCCCAAGAAGGACAGGTCGGGGTTGGTCTCACGAGGGTCTACTCCGGCTCCGGCACTGCCCGAAGCTAGCTCCGGCCCTTCTGGTGCGCCCCCTCTGCTGTTGGACCTCCCGAGGCTGCGCCCCGCAAGAGGCTCTTGGGCTTTAAGATCGGCAGGAGGCTGTTGGAGCACACTGTGATTGACCAGTAAGTACTCGAACTCTGCTTTGCTCTTGTTTTCGCTGTCAGGGCTTGACATCCTCCATCACCTGGGTAGGCTGCCGCCTGCGGCGAAGAGGCTGAAGGGGGACACGATGGCTCCACTTGGGGCAAGCTCGTCTGTCGTGGCCGCGCCTTTGCCTGTGGGAAGGGGAGATAGTGGAGCTCGCACCTCTCCTGCCCGGTCGTCCTCGCGAGGCCAGGAGGGATGCTCTGGCGGGGTGCCAGCCCCCGTGGCCCTGCTGACTCTGGAGGTGCCGGTGCTTGATGCTGTCGCCGAGGTTGCCCGGGCTCAGGAGCTCCCAGCCTCCCAGGCCGTGATCACGCTGCCATCTTCTCCCCCCTGCTCCACTGGTTCCTAACTCCTCTGCCTCCTCCGCCGCCTTGGACCGTGTTGCCGCTGAGCTGGGTTGGCTACGAGAAGATCTCCAGGGCGCCAACCTCCGCCTGGTGGCCGGGCGCCTGGAGCTGGTCTCTGGCTGGGTTCGCTCTGACGCCTCCGTCCGAGCGGCGCTGAGCCAGGCTGTGGCGGCTTTCGAGGAGGAGAAGCAAGTCGCCATCCAGGCCATAGCCGCTCGCGACACGGCATTGAAGGATGCTTCAACTGTCCGGGGCTGCTGCAAGGCGCTGGAGGACGAGCCGCAAGGCCTGCGTGATGAGCTCGCCAAGGAGGTTCGCGACCGCCAGGCAAAGGAGGGAGAGATGAAGGCTCGGGAGGCTGCCATCAGGGACCGCGACGCCGAGCTATCCGCTGATCGCAGCCGACTGAAGACACTGGAGCAGAAGCTAAAGGCGGAGAGGACTGAGCTGGACTCCAAGGCAAATGTCTTGGCCGAGGATTGCGCGGCCTTTGCGGATTACGAGGAGAGATCTCGCAGGGCGCTGAAGTCGCTTTACGATGATGGTCTGGAGAAGCCGCTAGCCGGAGCCATGGATGGCCCCGCCAAGATGCTTTCCTTCCTGGTCGAAGCGCTTGAGGAGGTCGTGACCAGCATCGGCCCCATGGCCGAGGTTGAAGCTCGCGTCCTTTCCTCCGCAGCGCTGGCGCGGATCCTCAGCCACGTCTACCTTCGTAACCCCGATGCCAACCTTGACGATCTGCTGGAGCCTGTGGACGCCGTGTGATCCGCCGCTGCTGCTGAGGCTGTGAAGGGCTGAGCGGAAGCCTTGCTGGCGAAGTTCCACGCCTTCGCTACTGTGCCCAAGGCAGGTGCTGCTGGTTCCGCGGCTTCGGGAGGTGGAGCTGACAAGCGCGACTCCGCCACGAGTGACGGTGCTGCTCAAGGGTGATCTCCTCGCGGCCTCTTTCTTGTTTCTACTCCTGCAACATGCACCGTGCCTCGTGGAGGCGTTTAAACTTGTGTCTGGTATCGTGGGGACAATTTATGGTTTGTAATATTTGCTTCTGAATTTGCGAGATTTTGCGGTTTCCTTCCTGTTTGCTTTGTGTTCTACGTCGGCAGGGCCCGGCCCCGCGCATGCCTCAGCCGCCGTTATCCCCGGTCGAATCACCGGGACGGGACCAAGGAGTGATGGGCTATGTGGCAAGTTAGACTCCTGAGTCGCGATGCTCAGGAGTCCCCCTTGACGCGCAAACAGCAAATAGGGAGGGGGTGTAGGAGTAGATCTGTCGTTCTACGTCGGCAGGGCCCGGCCCCGCGCATACCTCAACGGTTATTAGCCTTTCGGAACTAAGGAGTGAGGGGCTACGTGACCAGTTAGGCTCCTGAGTCGCGATGCTCAGGAGTCCCCCTTGACGTTCAAACGGTCTTCATACCTTGGCTCCGCTCGGGGAGGGGCACGCGACGACCAGGTCCGAGGGACCTGGCTGGGTGGCATGCGCTCGGGCGTGACCCGGGCACAACCCCCGTGTCCAGCCCCCTCGCGTGGCGCTCCCGAGGGGAGGCGTTGCGATGAGGCTAGACACTGAGCTCTGGGCTCCCTGAGGTTGATACAGCCGTGGGCTGCCCTCAGTTGTTTATCACCAGCGTGGAGCATAGCGCTTCCATATGTGTACGGGCATAGCCGCTCCTCGGCAGTGTCGTCAGCCAGCACGGAGCATGGTGCTTCCACTGGTATGTGGGAGGGGGCCCCCCTCCGGGAGGAGCCCCCGGGGCGTGTACAGCCCCGCCCTGACACATGGCCGGCATGATACGGCTAGACGAGGTGTATCTGGGCACTCGTGAGCCAGCGCGGGACTCACAAGGCCCTACCTCAAGGCGGGTTGCGCCTGATCTTGAGCCTTGGGCGGCTGAGTGTTCCTGCAAGGCGGTTAGATGCAAATGCTCTACGTCCTCAGGTCCCGGCCCCCGAGCAAGCTCAGTCGCCGCTGGTATGCCAGGTCGCGATGCCATGGACAAGGCTAGGGGGTGAGGGATGGAGAGCCAGTAAGAGCCCCTGAGTCGCGATGCTCAGGCGTCACCCTTTTAACATGCAAGCGATTCGCATGAGGGAGAAAATGGCCCGTGGTAGGCAGGAGATGATAATCATAAGCAGGCTAAGTGCGAAAGGCAAATCAGCTTGGATAGATGCAGGAAAGATACATGCCACTAGGTCAGGCCCGAGCGGCTTGGGGATGATGCAGCCCGAGGGGCGCCCCTAGCAAGGTGAACTAAAGACATAAGCAAAAGGGGTACATGCCGCAGGGACAGACCCACACGACCTGGGAATGATGCAGCCCTGAGGGCACTCCCAGCTGAAACGAAACTAGAAAGACGTCACCTGTTACCATTGTAGAGCTGGTGTTGAAGTAGCTGACGATGCGCGGTGAAGAAGCCGATCCTCACGAGCCACCAGAGCCCTGAGCCTCGGGAGGCTCCGGGGGTCCGGGCGGCTCCTCGAGAACCATCTCCACCTCCGCCAGGACTGCATGGTGCCTGGCCTCCTGAGCTTCCATAATGCTCCGTACAAGACGCTGGTGAGCAGCAGCCGCGTTTGGCAGGCCGAAAGGCATGCAAACATAGTTGTGTGGCAGACCCTCGCAGCATCCCATGTGTGAAGGCCAGAAACGCTCCTGAGATGCGACTCAGTTGAGCCCTGGGTAGTCGATGCAGACGCGCAGCCCGCCATCCTCGCCTGGATGGGGAGCTACGCCGGGTAGGTGGCGATCGCTGCGGATGACTCTTGATTCCTGCAGCTCCTGAGTGGCCTTGGTGATGAACTCCTGAGGATTGGGCCCTCCTTGCCCCATGCCTTCCTGAGGGAAACGTGTCGCGAGGCACGCCTCCAAGCGGTGCCCGAGCGCCTCCCTCGTGATCTTGGCAAACCCTGAGGCCCACAAGGAGAGAGCCCCCGAGCCTTGCCCGAGGAGGGCGCCGGGCACGCCTTCCTATGCGATGGAGGGAGGCATCCCTTGCACGGGCACAGATCCTGACGCGGCGCCTCTGGAGATGCCTGCCTCCTGAGGCCTTGAGCTGGGTGATGTCTTCTTCTTTTTGGGGATTGCCTCGGGAGTCTCACTCTTGCTATCTGGGTCTTTGACTGATGCAGCTTGGAAGGCATGCTTGAGGGAGCACACTGCAGGCTTCTCCTCGCATGGGACTGTGATGATCCCACCGCTTCCCGACATCTTGAGGACATTGTAACCATGGTGAGTTACTGCCATAAACTTCGCCAGGGCTGGATACCCGAGGATGGCATTGTATGGCAGGCGAATGTGGGCAACGTCGAAGTTGATGAGCTTGGTACGGTAGTTCTTGCGCTGTCCGAAGGTGACAGGGAGGCGAACCTGCCCTATCGGAGTGGTGGAGCCGTCGGTGACTCCTGAGAAAGGGTTGGTTGGCTGAAGCTGATCATATGGCACTTGAAGATTGTTGAACGTCTCGACGGACAGAATGTTGAGTCCTGCGCCGCCATCGATGAGGGTCCTGGTAACTTGCACATTGCTGATGACTGGGGAACAAAGCATTGGGAGGATACCAGCTATAGCCGTACCCTTGAGTTGATCCGCTGAGCTGAACGTGATAGCGCACGTGGACCACCTGAGAGGGTGCGTGGCCTTGAGCTTGGGGAGGACTGCATTCACCTCGCGAACAAACTGCTTGAAGGTGCGTTGAGAGGCTGGGGCCTGGGCACTGCCCAAGATGCAAGCGATAGCACGTGGCTCCTGGAAGCCCCCAGCCCCCTCGTCCTGGTTGTGGTCGTCATTCCTTCTTGGTGGTGGCGGCAGAGGAGGAAGTCCTGCATTGCCCTGCGGGCGATCCTTGCGAGGCTGATTCCTCCAAGCCCCCTCGCGAGGCTAATCCTGCCATGGGTCCTCGCGAGGTCGGTCATGCCACTCCTGGTGAGGGCCTCGGTCATCCCATCATCCTCCACCTCTTCCTCCTCGGCCATAGCCCCGGTCGTTGTGTTCGGGGTGTCGACTGATGCGTCCTTCTCGAACGGCCCTAAGCTCTTGGCATTCGGGTGTTGTGGGTGTGGAGGTCGTGGTAGGCGCAGTATCAGCTGCCCTTGGACAACTCCGGCTGGTCCCTGCCGCGCTTCGTGTCTGGTTTTGTTGCAAGCACAACTGCTCCTTTGCGCTTCACGTCCTTGGCCTTGGCTTTCTTCTCTTCAGGATCAGCAGCTGGAAGCTCGAGAAGGGAGAGGCGCCCCTCCTCAGCCCTTGCGCACTTGGTCGCCAGGTTGAACAGCTCCAGATATGTGCATAGATCCTCATGAATGGCCAGCTCCTCCTTCATCTTGACGTCGCGGACGCCGTAGGAGAAGGCCGAGATGATGGCCTCCTCGGTCACCTTGGGAATCTTGAGGCGAGCGTTGTTGAAGCGCTGGATGTACTTCTGCAGGCTTTCTCCAGGTTGCTGCTTGGTGCGGCGTAGGTCACCCATGACTGGAGGACGGTCGCGAGTGCCCTGGAAGTTGGTGATGAAGCGGGTGTGCATCTCGTCCCAAGAGGAGATCGTGCCGGGAGGCAGGTTCAGGAGCCAGGTGCGGGCACCATCCTTGAGCTCCATGGGAAACCAATTCGCCATGACCTTTTCGTCTCCGTTGGCCGCTTCGATGCCCAGCTCGTAGAGCTGCAGGAACTCCGCGGGATCGGCAGTGCCGTCGTAGCGAGGAGGCAGATCCGGCTTGAACTTGCCTGGCCAGGCAACACTGCGTAGCTCGGTGGTGAAGGCGCGGCAGCATGCGGTAGCCACTGGAGCCCTTTGCAGACGTGGGGCTTGCTCTTGGAGATTCCCGCGCACCGCTGCCAGGGGCAACGCGGGGTCCTGACGTGCTGGCGCAGGGATGCGGCCTTGACGTGCCAGAGCGGGGAGCACGCGAGCGCCTTCTTGAGACCGAGGGATTTCTTGGCAGCTCCTTTCTTGTCACGCGGGCGCTGGATGCAGTGGGTCTCGTCCAGGGGCCGCACGCCTTGGAGCCAGGGTGCCTTCTTGGGGAGGAGGTGGCGGTGGCACCTCCTAAGCTGCATCGCCCATGCAGGACGGAGGGCGAGGCAGCGAGAGGGACGGCGCAGGGGAACCCCCTGCGGCGCTGACGAGCTCAGTGATGCAAGCGAGCCACTCCTCGTAGAGGTCGTCGACGGGGCGGTAGTGCTGGAGCTCACGTGCCAGGAGCAACGCGACTTGCGCGTCCGTGGGAGCGCGACGGGCGTGAGACGATGAACCAGCTGGAGTCAGCGACGGAGTGGCAGTGCGGCCTTCCCGTCGCACCGAGGGATGCAGTGACGACGCTTGCTGCTCGTTCCCCGCCGGGCCGGTGGCGGCGTTGGTGGCAGGCAACGGAGAACGACAGGGAGGCCCACCGACGGGAGCCGTCTGGGCGACGCGGGCGGCAAGAGCAGCCCGACGCTCGGCGCGAGCTTGGCGAGCGTCTGTCATGGATGCGACGAACAACGGAACGCGGAACAGTGGAAGAAAGATTTCGGTGCACCCCTACCTGGCGCGCCAAATGTCGGATATCGGGTTCCGGTAAAACCCTTAAGGTTCAAACTCTGGGGTGCGCGCGAAGATCTTCCCCCTACCGATCCACGTCCCAACGCCTCGCCGTGAATCTAAGCTACACGATGAATAACACAAGGGACACAAGGTTTATACTAGTTCGGGCCACCATTGTGGTGTAATACCCTACTCTAGTTTGTGGTGTGGTGGATTGCCTCTGGGGCTGATGATGAACAATACAGAGGAAGAACAGCCTCGCGAGAGGTGTTCTTGAGCTGGTGCGGTGTTCTACTTGGGATGGATTTAATCTGTTGTAGATCAGACCTTCCTAGGCTTTGGATCCGATCTCCCTAGGCTCTGGATCCAATCTCCCTCTACTATGGTGGTGGCTATATCTATTTATAGAGGCCCTGGTCCTCTTCCAAAATATTGAGCGGGAAGGGAGCCAACAACGGCCATTTTGAAGGGGAACAACTAGTACAAGTTATCCTGACTAAAGTTGGTCTTCAACTGCCAAAGGCACTGGCGATGACACCGTCTTGGGCTCCACGGTGACCTCCATCCCGCCGCTCCACTGGTCTTGGTCTTGTTGCACCGATATGGTAACCTTTGCTTGATGCCTCGGTACTCCGTGCCTGTGCTTGCCCCCTTTGCACCAAAGAGGAAATGAGGACACTGCGCAGGCTGGCGCCCACCTGGTCTCGATCGTCATGGCTTGCGTCATGAGCACCTCGCGAGGTACCCCTGCCTTGATCTCTCCGCCTCCTCGCGAGCCTGCCTGGGGAGGCCGCCCCTGAGGAAGTCTTGCATCGTCCGCCCCACGAGGCTTGGCCCCTTGCGAGGGTCTTGAGCTTGGGTTGATGTAGACGGGCCATACTGGGCCACCCCTTGAGCCACGCCGCAGGCCGCAGGCAAGCAAGTCTGGGGACCCCCGTTCCCAGAATGCCGACAACTCCCCCTATGTCCATGCCTACACCTAATTAAACAAGATAGCACGTTGAGCATGGTGGGGTGTGCAAGGGTTCAAGCTACATTGCTCGAATCAATGATATTTAGCTCATGCCTTAACTCGCGAAATCTTGCTTCATCCAAGGGCTTCGTGAAAATATCTGCAAGGTTATCATGAGTGTTGACATACTTGAGCTTGATCTCCCCTCGCCTAATGTGATCCCTGATGAAGTGATATTGAATCTCAATATGCTTCGTCTTGAAGTGTTGCACCGGGTTGAGAGAGATATTGATGGCACTTTCTGTCACACCAAAGAGGCATTTCGTCACAAGTGACACCGTAATCCTTCAAAGTTTGCCTCATCCATAGAAGTTGAGCACAACAACTACCGGCAGCCACATACTCCGCTTCGGTGGACGAGAGAGATACACAACTTTGCTTCTTAGAAGACCAACTCACCAAAGAGCAACCAAGAAATTGGCACCCTCCGGAGGTGGACTACCTATCCACTTTGTCTCCCACCCAATCTGAGTCTGAATAGCCCAAAAGATCAAAGTTGGTTCCTCTTGGGTACCATAAGCCAAAGTTTGGGGTATGAGCCAAATATCGAAAGATTCGCTTGACCGCCACAAAGTGGCTTTCCTTAGGTGCGGCTTGAAACCGTGCACAAATTCCCACACTCAACATGATATCCGGTCTAGATGCACAAAGGTAAAGCAAGGATCCAATCATGGAGCGATATACCTATTGATCCACCGCTTTACCATTTGGATCAATGCCAAGTTGGCATTTGACGGGCATTGGAGTGGAGGCCGGCTTGACATCACTTAGCTTGAATCTCTTGAGCATGTCTTGAGTGTATTTGGCTTGGTTGATGAAGGTTCCTTCTCTTCTTTGCTTGATTTCGAACCTGAGAAAGAACTTCAACTCTCCCATCATGGACATCTTGAACTTTGAGGTCATGAGAGCGGCAAATTCCTCATTGAAAGCTTTGTTAGGGGAACCAAACATAATATCATCAACATATGGTTGGCACACAAATAACTCCCCTTTGACCTTCTTAGTAAAAATATTGGGGTCGATTTTCCCAATTTTGAACCCACGTTCTTGCAACAACTCAGTAAGATGCTCATACCACGCACGTGGGGCTTGTTTAAGGCCATAGAGCGCCTTGTTGAGTCGATACACATGATCGGGGAAATAGGGATCCTCGAACCCCGAGGGTTGTTTGACATACACCAACTCATTAATGGGACCATTAAGAAAAGCACTTTTCACATCCATTTGTTGCAACTTGAAATTATGATGAGAAGCATAAGCAATCAACAAACGAATAGATTCAAGGCGAGCAATGGGAGCAAAGATTTCACCATAGTCAGTACCCTCGACTTGGGAGTAGCCTTGTGCCACCAAACGAGCCTTGTTGCGAACAATGATTCCATGAGCATCTTGCTTGTTCTTGAATATCCACTTGGTTCCAATGACATTATGATTCCCGGTTGGCCTTGGCACTAATTTCCACACTAGGTTGTGCTCGAAGTTGTTGAGTTCTTCATGCATGGCATTGAGCCAATCTGGATCCTCGAGAGCCTCATAGACCTTTTGGGGTTCGACACGAGAAACAAACGCATGATGTTCACAATAGTTTGCTAATTATCTATGAGTGCTTACCCTCTTTCTTAGGCTTCCAACCATATTCTCCATGAGATGACCTTTGGTTGTGAGCTTGGAGGCGATCTTCATGGCACGACGCTCTACTTCCTCCTCGGGTGTGAAAAGAGGAGGGGTAACTTGATCATCTTGAGCGCCGTCTTGAGCTTGTTCTTGATCTTGAGCTTGCTCTTGATCTTGAACTTGCTTGAAAGGGAGAACTTGACCTTGGGCATCACTTGGTGGCTCACCACCATCTTGAGGTTGATCTTGCCCTTGATCTTGTTCACGTGGTTGAGGGCCTTCACTTTGTTCTTCGGAAGCGTGTGGGTCTTGGGTTGGTGATGGCTCCACTTCAGGAGCATTGTCCTTCTTCTTCAGCCACAAGGGGTTCCTCAATGGGTAGGATATGACCAACACCCATTCTTCTTATGGCTTGGGGAGGAATTTCATCACCTACATTACAAGTACCACTTTTCTCCACTTGGGAGTCGTTATTCTCGTCAAACTCCACATTACACGTCTCCTCAATGAGTCTCGTGGACTTGTTGAGGACACGGTAAGCATGAGAGTTTGTAGCATAACCAACAAATGTGCCCTCATGAGCTCTATCCTCAAATTTAGACAAACGAACACCTTTCTTGAGAATGAGACACTTACATCCGAACACCCGTAAGTACTTGAGGTTGGGCTTGTTACCGGTGAGTATTTCATAAGGAGTCTTGTCCAAGCCTTTGCGGAGATAGAGCCGATTGGATGCATGACATGCAGTGTTGATGGCTTCGGCCCAAAAGTTGTAAGGAGACTTGAACTCCGCCATCATGGTCCTTGCCGCATCCATCAACGTCTGATTCTTCCTCTCCACGACACCATTTTGTTGAGGGGTGTAAGGTGCATAGTATTGATGCTTGATCCCCTCATCACTAAGAAACTCATCCAAGCTGTAGTTCTTGAACTCGGTGCCATTTTCACTTCTTATTGTCAAAATATTTGCATCGTGTTGACGTTGAGCTTCATTTGCAAAGTCGGTGACGGTTTGTTGGGTCTCACTCTTCCTCTTGAAGAAATATACCCAAGTATATCTTGAATAATCATCCACAATCACCAAGCAATACTTTCTACCCCCAAGACTTGGAGGCCCAAAGAGATCCATGTGAAGGAGCTCCAAGGGTCTCTTCGAGTACATGATAGTCGTGGGAGGGTGAGCCTTCTCATGTAGCTTTCCTTCGATGCAAGCACTACAAGCACGATCTTTGGCAAAACTAACATTTTTTAGTCCACGGACATGGTCCCCCTTGAGAAGACTTTGCAAAGATCTCATATCGACGTGGGCTAAACGGCAATGCCAAAGCCACCCCACATCAACTTTAGCCATTAGGCATGTCGCGGTCTTAGTGGGTCGCTCCGAAAAGTTAATCACATAAAGACCGTTCTCGACATGCCCAACAAAGGCTACTTTAAGAGTCTTGCTCCACAAGAGGGCTGTGGTATCAATATCAACGAATGTGGCAAAGCCCATGAGTGCAATTTGACGAACGGAAAGTAGATTGTATGCAAGGGACTCAACAAGCATGACTTTCTCGATCATGAGATCATGAGAAATAACAACCTTGCCAAGACCCAATACCTTAGAAGACGGGGCATCACCCCACTCGACATTGGTGGGCATAGATGGGATCTTGTGCACGTCCACCACCAAGTCCTTGCTTCCAGTCATATGATTTGTGGCTCCACTATCGAGCAACCATGATCCCCCACCGGAAGCAAACACCTACAAGAGATCAATGCTTGGTTTTAGGTACCCATTTTGTAATGGGTCCTTTGATGTTAGTAACAAGGGTCTTAGGAACCCAAATAGACCATTCAATGTACTCATAAGGAGAACCAACAAATTTAGCATAAACATGCCCATCACTAGCACGGCACAGCACATAAGAAGGGTTAAAGTCGCCAGCTTTGTTGGAAGGGGTGGCATTGCCCTTTTTGACATTACCACCCTTCACATTGTTCTTCTTATCCTTTGGAGCACCCTCTCCCTCCTTCACAAAAGTTTGCTTGAGAGGGGGAGGTCGTTTGGTCTTGTCGTTCTTCTTCTTGTTCTTGGACTTGGGTGCAAACCCAACTCCCTCCTTAGCCACAACTTCCTTTTAATTGCTTACTCATAAAAGACTCCAATTCATTTACTTCCTCATTAGACCCCTCACTTTCATCAATGCAATCCATCAAGGAGGGACTAGTAATGATGGTGGTTTTGATGTTGAGGGTTACCTTGTTGGTGGCTTTAGCCATGAGGCACTTGGCGGTGATGTTCTCATTGGGTGAGTCGAAGAGGGACACCCGTGGAGTTGTGGCAATGGTAACGGAGGCCATGGCCATGGCTTCACTATCTTCATCATCATCATCATCATCCTCATGGTATTCTTCTTGAGCCACCAACCCTTTAGTTGGAATCTTCTTGGTGAAGTTGTTCTTGTTCGGGAAGGACTTGGCTTTGTCTTTTCGGATGAGCTTGCCACCATTGTCTTCCCTCTTCTCGTAAGGGCACTCCGCAACAAAATGGCTCACATTGCCACAATTATAGCATGTTCTCACACGTTGCTTGCCCTTGAAGCCACTTGAGTTATTCCTGTTGAAGTTGGGCCTTGTGTTCTTCTTGCTCCAAAATTGCCTTGAAGCAAGAGCCATGTGCTCATGGTAATCATACTTAGTATCTTCGGGGTTGCTCTCCTCTTCTTCCTCATCATCCTCTTCTTCCACACAAACCTTGGCCTTCAAGGCAAGGTTGGGCTTCTTTGCTCTTTGAGAATGCAACACCGCATTATCGGCGGTCTTGTCCAAGATCCTCATTGCCACAAACTCATCCTACACTTCACTTGAGGATAAAGTGTGGAAGCCCGGCCTTTGACGATGACAGAGGACATGGCCTTGTGATAGGGCATCATGGCCTTGAGGAACTTGCGCTTGATCCAATTGTCATCCGTATCCTTGCTCCCATGATCTCGGAGTGAGACCATGAGAGTGGTTAATCTCCGGTAAAGCTCATGAGGTTCTTCATCTTCATTCATTGCAAACTCATTGGCTTAATCTTGCACAACTTCATAGTTGGAGCGTTGAATGCTTGCACTTCCCTTGTAGAGGGAAACAACATGGTGCCATGCTTCCTTGGCCACGGTGAAGGGTCGGAGATGAGCAATATCTTCGGGTGGAATAGCATCTTGGAGGATGAAGAGAGCATTCTCATTGAATTGATTATCCGCAGCTTCTCTTGGGGTGAAGTTGCTTCGGTCGTGCGGATAGAAACCTTCTTCAATGATTCTCCAAAGATTAGTGTTAACATGGTTTAAATGACGCTTAAAGCAATAGACCTAAGCATCAAAATCCTCATTTTTCACAATCTTAGGGGGAGAACCGCCATGATTTAAATGGGTAGAGGGAATCAGTCCTCCATAAGTAAGTGGAGGTTCCACATGGGCAAAAGTGCCACTACCATTTCTGTCACTAGACAAAGGAACTTTCTCACTAGTAGCTTCCCCCTTGTCAGAGTTAGCATCTGTCACCTTGTTAGTGGGATCGACCACTTCCAACGGTGCGGTGGATAATTTGAGACCATAAAGAAAGTTCTTAAGCATGCCTTTGACCTCAGTCGTCATGGAGGTTATCAATGTGTCAAAAGCCACATTGAATTCCTCTCATGAGACCGAGGTTTCCCCATCGGCCGTAGACAAGGACGGAGTCACACCGGGGTGCTCCTCCTCACCGTCTACGGTCTCAACCATACTCTTTGGACGGCAAAGTCCTTAATAAAGAGACGAGGCTCTGATACCAATTAAAAGGATCGATATAGTTGACTAGAGGGGGGATGAATAGGCAACTAACAATTTTTAGTTTTTCTTTACCAAATTAAACTTTGCATCAAAGTAGGTTGTCTAGATAAGCAACTAGGTGAGCAACCTATATGATGCAACAACAATAAACACACAAGCAAGAAAAGGATAGAACACAATATATCTTGCACAAGTAAAGGTAAGAGATAACCAAGAGTGGAACCGATGGAGACGAGGATGTGTTACCGAAGTTCCTTCCCTTTGAGGGGAAGTACGTCTACGTTGGAGCGGTGTGGAGGCACAATGCTCCCAAGAAGCCACTAGGGCCACCGTATTCTCCTCACGCCCTCGCACAATGCGAGATGCCGTGATTCCACTATTTGTGCCCTTGGAGGCAGCGACCGAACCTTTACAAGCAAGGTTGGGGCAATCTCCACAACTTAATTGGAGGCTCCCAACGACACCACGAAGCTTCACCACAATGGACTATGGCTCCGCGGTGACCTCAACCGTCTAGGGTGCTCAAACACCCAAGAGTAACAAGATCCGCAAGGTATTAGTGGAGGGAATCAAATTTCTCTTGGTGGAAGTGTAGATCAAGGCCTTCTCAAGTAATCCCTAAAGAATCAACAAGTTTGATTGACTAGGGAGAGAGATCGGGCGAAAATGGGGCTTGGTGATGGAAGAGGTGGTCGACTCGGAGAAGAATACACCCCTTTTATAGTGGAAGAACAAATCAAACCGTTATCCACCAACTCAGCCCGCAACACACGGTACTACCGCAACAACCAAGCGGTACTACCGCACGGGCCTGCGGTACTACCGCTGGCCAGGCAGGGGCCAGGACTAGACCTGATGTGCGAAGACAAGGAGCGGTAGAACCGCTCACGCGGTACTACCGCGACCCCTTGCGGTACTACCGCAAGGCACGGATAGTCAAGGCTTAGAAGGGCAGGGACATAAAAAATTACATCCGTGACAACTTCCGCTGAGTTTAGGTCCATGCAAAAATCCGATATGGTACTACCGCACGCCTGGCGCGGTACTACCGTGTAGGGCGCGGATGTAAAAAATTACATCCGCCCCTACTTCCGCTCATGCTGCTGAGCCTGGCCATAGCTCACGGTACTACCGCGCCCAAGGCGCGGTACTACCGCGTAGGGCGCGGATGTAAAAAATTACATCCGCCCCTACTACCTCTTGAGCATTTGCGCCTGGCCTGAGGCCATGGTACTACCATTCCCAAGGAATGGTACTACCGTGAGCACCTACGGTACTACCGTGCAGGAGCCGGTACTACCGCAAGTGCCAGCGGTGGTACCGCTCTGGGGAGCAGTACTGCCGCCTGTCTCGGTTTAGCAACACTAGGAGTCCTTCATTTTGGCTAGATATGGAAAGACGGAGGATGCTCCAAAGAGCCTAAGAAAAGGTGGTGCAAAAGGAACATGTGTACATGAGATTCCACCCAAACCTTTCCAACGCGGACCCCCTCTTAATAGTACGGCTTTCCTACGACTCAAATCCACCGAAAAGAAACGTAGAGAAACGCCGTCTTCAATAGTATTCGAGGGGCACCAAATCATCTTGTATTTAGACATGATATATATGAAATGCTCAAAGCACACGATTAGTCCGCAAAAGCATTGTCATCAATCACCAAAACAACTAAGGGATAAATATGCCCTTACAATGGCGTTTAAGGAGGTGTAATCAGTTTTTTGCAAGTTTGTTTGGTTCACGTTCAGGTAAAGGAATCGATTACCATCGCTCTGCTCTTCTTGCTCGGCCTTGTTGCTCGCCGGCCGCCATCCTCCCCGTAGATGGCTTGCTCTTGCTTGACCCCAGCCAACCAGGATCTCAAACGCCGCTAGCCGTTCCCGAAATCAACCGTCACCGGCCGCCCTTGAGATCAAGCGCCATCGGCCGTTCGGATCTTGTGCATCGCCGGTCGTCCGCGAAATCAAGCGCCGCTGAAAGCCCCGAGATCAAGCGTCGCCGGACGCTCGGGTCTTGTGCACTGTCGGATGCTCGGGTCTTGTGCGTTGTCGGCCATCCCCAAGCAAGTGCGCTACCGGCTGCCTCCGATGTCAAGCGCCGCTAGCACTTTTCGATCAAAAACGCCGCCGGCTACTCCGATCTCGGCGGAGTGGAGGCGGCAGCAAACGAGGAGGGGGGAAGGGGGCGTGACGAGGAGGAGTGCGCTCGAGGGGGAGGAGGAGGGGGTCGTGCGCGGAGGAGTGTGCTCGGGAGCCCGGGAGAGGAGGAAGAAGGGATCATGCGGGAAGAGGAGGGAACGGTACCGCAATTAGCGGTGGGGGTTGGGCGGTATCGATCGATAACTGGGTTGGACCCGTTTACGGAGGGATGTGTTTACGGTGTCCATTAAACAAACGCAGGTAACGTTTCCCCTTTACGGCGTAAAGGGATAGCGGGCAAAACTCGCTGAAACAAACACCTCCTTGGTGTGACAGTGCTTCCTCGGCGTTAGGTGCGGAGGATTCCTCCCTCCGTGGTGGCGGTTTCATCGTGTTGCTATTTGCAGGACCTTCAAGGGTAAAACTGTATTTTCCTTCTTCTCTTTGGATCCTTTCTACTTATGGGAAATTCGTTTTTGCATATACAACAGTGAACATAAGTTACAAAAATGGCAATAGCAAAAATTGCAAGTCAGCTTTTTTTATTCAGTCACAATTGCAAGTCAGATAAGGAAGCACCATACCGAACGTTCTGAAATTTCACGCAATACTTGGCCCATCAGGACATGGTAAAATTATACCACATTCCACGAAAATATTCAGCAAACATAACTCCTGGATTGGAGGGGAAGAACACATGGACATAGCATAGTTATACGACGCACTCAAAGGCTACATAATGTAAAAAAAATCAAAAAATCTGATTTTTTTTTTTCCTGTAGCAAACTTTGACAAATACTTTGTGTGCTTACAAAAAGTTATCATGAAACAGCATTCCTGAAAGCTGTGACAAAAAAAATCAATGCTCCAAAAATGCTAGTATTTCTAAAGCATTTTGGACTGCTTTTTTTTTTGCCATGACTTCCACCAATGTCATTTCATGATTAAATTTGCCAAGCACTCAAACCATCGTCAAAGTTTTCCACAAAAAAAGTTCAGAATTTTCTGAAACCTTTTCGGATTTCACTGTTCATGAGCTCGGGAGCAGACTTTCGTGGACATCTGTCCTTTCCTTAATAAAACAGCTTTGGGGGATCTGCCATGTGGGACCGGACGAAGTGAACATGGACTCGGTACAGTCACTCGGTCAGGCTCATCGCCGAACGCCGGCCAGGGCCAGCGATGCACGACGTGAGCGCTGCCGAATTCCAAATTCTGATTCCTAGCACCGCCAAACCCAAACGATAAAAGAAGCTCCTGTCTTTTGACAGGCAAACTCGATCTACATCCGACTCCAGATCCTTTACCTTGCAGCACCAAAGATCAACAGGTCAGATTACCAGCATGGAACATTAAACTCCATATGGAACAGAATAAACATTCACCGAAAACAATCTGATCAAAGCGCAGCTAAACATCTCGGTTATCAACTTTACACAAAACCCATAGCTGGGCCTTCATCTCAGGGCAGCTGGATGGATGGGTATTGTCATATAACTTATACATATAGATTTTGGCCGCACCCTAGTAGCTACTAGCGACTAAGGTATGGGGGGGCGGGAATCGTCAGCTATCTTATAATACATATATGTACACAAGTCTTTTCGTCGTCATACTGTATGTTTGCTAAGGATCCCCATAGGCGGGTTTCTCCCCAGTCTTGGCATCATCCCGGGGCAGCGCCTTCGCGCGGTCCAGTATCGATTCTCTGATCGCCTTGTATTTCTTTAGCTCCTCCAGCGCATCTGCTGCCGTCTTTGATTGGAGCAAAGCAGAACTCAATGTGGCCTCGCCGTGTTCCTCGGTCATGACCCTCTGAACCGAAGATTCTTGAGGAACTGGGGGAGGAGCTTCGATTGATGGGCGGCTTGCCCTGAGGCCCGGGGCCGTCTTGAGCATGCGCACAAGAGCGCCGATGGCTGCAGCCGGAGTCCTTGTCATCGAGCCTCCAGCATCCTGGTTTGTCTCTTGGCCCTCCCTATCCGAGATACCAACCCTGGAAAATTTTGAGTTTAGCTTGCGTGAATCAAGATAGGTGGATATCTGAGGAACTAGAAGACAAGTAAATACATTGCTCCCTTCAACTGTGTCTTGTTAACTTACACTAATAATAGCATAATGTTAACTGCTAATGTCTGCATAGCTGGATAGGAGGATAAATGCATAGTGATCGACTTACCCCAACATTATCAAGTTAACAGAACATTTAGTCAGTCAATGTGGAATAAGCTTTACTTCCTAGAACCTTCTTGCTTAGCAAAATGGCGTACAAATGCTACAAATAATAACTAATTATAACAGCAAACAAAGAACAAAGAGTGGTTTATCCTGCAAAGAGCAACTTCATATGCTGGATAAATAATTCCCCAACCTGTTTGGCAAACCATATTCAATCATCAAGGGGGTGATTGGCTTCCTGAATCACCACAGGCTGGCCCATTGGGGGCTGGGATAGGCTGGTTTAGCAAGACAGGCTATGGGGTAGGTAAGGGCGTTTGTTTGGTTAGTTGCAGGACAGCATGAGTGATTGCAACTTAAAACTATACTGTGGTTAGAAACACTTTGAAAACCATTAAAAATGTTACCTCCACCCCACTGATCATTATTCTACATTATACAACTTTTAATATACCCTAATCCATTTAACCTCAGTTCAAAACTGCGACACTTATTTTGGATCAGAGGTAGTAGTACAAATAATCAATACATGCTAATTATAAACTACCAACTTAATTGGCTAGAAGACATGGTTATTAAAAGTATATGCTCGATAGCAACATGTCACAGCACCCACTTGATACACATTAATTACCCTTAATTAGTCGCATTGTGTACTAATCATTTGATAAAGATTAGTACACGCTAGCCACTGAATAGCCACTGAAAAAATTGCCTGCATGCGGGGGAAGCTTGATATGAGCTTCTGACTCCTCTATTTTTGACAGGATATGAGCTTCTGCTCTAGCCTGGCTCTGGAGATGCACCTGCACCTGACAACCTGGCCAGCTGATGCAGGCCACCCGACCATTGCAAGGTTCCCAACAAGATGCCACACTACTGGACCAAACTCGTCGGGATGCACCCTAGACCCTACCAATCACACTCCAGCATGCATGACCACATCCTAAGAACAAGAATTACAAGGGGATTAAAAAAATACTGAATGACATTTAGCTCCTATGTGCCATATGAACATTTGGCGCTACATGCTTATATCGATTTGAGTATAACTAATGCTCTGCAAATAGGATATGGACAGGGAACGGTCAAGTACTTTTATCCATATAAAAATTTCATGCTCAGAAAGACACCTTTCAATATATTGGGCCAATGCTACAGAAGGATGGGGATATTGATGAAGATGTGAACCATCGAATCAAAGTAGGATGGATGAAGTGGCGCCAAGCTTCTGGCGTTCTCTGTGACAAGAGAATGCCACAAAAGCTAAAAGGCAGGTTCTAAAGGATGGCGATTCGACCCGCAATGTTGTATGGCGCTCAGTGTTGGCCGACTAAAAGGCGACATGTTCAACAGTTGGGTGTGGCGGAGATGCGCATGTTGAGATGGATGTGTGGCCGCACAAGGAAGGACTGGGTCCGGAATGATGATATACGAGATAAAGTTGGGGTAGAACCGATTGAAGAGAAGCTTGTCTAACATCGTCTGAGATGGTTTGGGCATATTCAGCGCAGGCCTCCAGAAGCTCCAGTGCAAAGCTGATGGCTAAAGCGTGCTGATAATGTCAAGAGAGGTTGGGGTAGACCGAACTTGACATGGGAGGAGTCCGTAAAGAGAGATCTGAAGTATCACCAAAGAACTAGCCATGGATAGGGGTGCGTGGAAGCTTGCTATCCATGTGCCAGAACCATGAGTTGGTTGCGAGATCTTACGGGTTTCAACTCTAGCCTACCCCAACTTGTTTGGGACTAAAGGCTTTCTTGCTGTTGTTGTAAAAATCTCATGCTCATTGCCTAAAATTAACTTTTCATTTTCATAGAGTTAAACTAAGGGTATGCATGATATTTTCACTTTGAATGTCTACCTACTTGATTGTGAAATCCTAGAAGAGTCGGAATGCAATCCTAGAAGAGCATATATCCTCATTCCACACTGCCCACTCCTATATACACCACACAAGACTTTATCAAAATCAAGCCAGACTCGACTCAAACCAGGGGGTGGCCCATATTGGTCCAAGGGTAGGGGATAAGCTTAAGTACCCAGCCTTTCGATGTTTAGCTCCAAGCTAAGAACAGGATGAGGTATCAGAGCTTGTTTGCAATAATACCGAATTAGTAACAATTGCTTACAGTGTCTAGCACCTTCCATATTGCCTTCTCAGGTTAACTGATTCAAGTCTACCCCCCACACAGCCTAACCAACATCTGACTGTTAGCGAAAAAAAATCTCCTACTAAAGATATACCTTTGATACTGGTCCAGAGCTTTTCATGTACACTGGAAGCTACCCCGTATGACAATCTTTATGTTTCTGTGAATGCAACACACTTATATACGTACTACGCCTAGAAGAAAGTAGAAGCCAGGCCGAAAAGTTGTGTGTGGCACAGTACATACTACATACTGAGCACTGAGAAGCAAGGAGACAGAAACGAGCTACTGTAGGAAATAAGGAACTTAGGAAGTAATGAGAACCTTGAGAAGTATGAGGAGAAAACTTGAAAAACATTAAAATTAAGTCTCTCAAAAGTGGTTTCACTGAACAAAGATGAGGTGTATATTCATCCTCACGCACAAGACTGTATTTTATATTTATCCTCTAGGTGGAAGACCGAGGATGGTTTCATTTGAACAACAGACAGCCCAGATAATTAAAATGCAGACATTTCTGAACTATAAATATTGCAAGTGATCAGCTAGCTTATCTCGATAATAGAAAGAACAAAATGGGTTCAGACCATCGAAAGAACCATGAAAAAATATATGAAAAATGAGTTATCCGCTGATATATTGCAATTAGTGTAAGGAAAAAAGCTGCCCTGAGTTCTGACTTCTATAACAGAAATGCAAGCATATTATGTAGACACTGAACATCTATACTAGCACTTCTAAGCAAACATGATGCCTTCTCATTTAGAAAATACTAATACAATAACTGGATAATTTGCAACTTCAGTTGAATATAGTAAGTGCAACAAACAAGTTGATAGACCTAAATGAGCATTGGACAAGTATATTATTGCCCTCTTATTGTGGAACAAACAACAAAAGCATCCAGTAACCAGAACTAACTATAGTATCTTGATTTCTGATGATTATTACTTTGCCTCTGAATATGTTTGTGTCTTAAACATCCATTATCCTTCATGAAGCTAACACATGGTAGTGGTTAGCGTGGTTAGCTGCCGTCGGTCCGTATTTACTAGAGATTTAACATCCGTAAGATACAACAGTACAATTTGTGTACATGATGTCAGAAGCATGAAACATTACACCATGCAGTTTGAAAATGAATAACTGAGCATTTATCCTAGAGTTGCTGCTTCAAGGGCCACCTGAAATATAAGATGGTCCACTACAGAATATGGGATTAACTTAGTTTTCAGATCACTGGGCATCTGACTGACATAGCCGTCTTAGTGAGATTCCACAACTACAGAATTGTCTTAACTAAACTAAAATAAAGGACAGCCCTGTAATTGCCAGATTTAGGATAAAGATATATGCTATTGCACTTGAGCCACTACGTGATACCAAAATCTATATGCAAGGAGAACCACACAAGTTTTCATGAGCATGTGCATGCAAAGGGAATCAGACACAAAGAACAAGGAACAGCTTTAATACTTGGTCCTGTGGCATAATGTCATAATCATATTCTGGAAGGAGGAGACGAGAACTACCTGTTAAGTTGATCAATAATGATATCTCTATCTTCCCATGCAAATGCCAACTCCCGCTCATCCAGTTCATCCGTGATGAAAAGTTTGCTTGCAGTCCGAGTCAACTTCAGTCCATGAAAATATCCCAAATCATATTTATCAAAAGATAGCGCCTGATCAAAGACAAAACCAGAAAATTCAACAGTAAAAATGTGAGATGTATCCAAAAGCAGAACCTCGTAATAAACCTACTGTTGCTACAGCAAGCTACACACATTGCTTGAGAAGATAATAAAATAAACTATGTGATTACCTTATGCATGGCTGCATTATTCTCAAATTCACCAAACCTGACCAAATCCTTCCTTGCATTTGAATTTCCATCAGGCGATGGGGTTAGGTTGTAGTTTTGAGATGGGAGCTGGTATTTACCCTTGAAAGATGGAGAAGGAGGCAGTCCACTACCTCCACCATCCCTCCCAGTGGGAATGACCACAGGAGCACTCTCATATCGGAACAAAGAATTTTTTGGGTAGCTAGCAGAAGGGGAACGGGATGGCGATGGTGACAACGGTGGTGACGGATAGCAGTCTTCAAATCCTGTACTTTTTTTCTTCCCAGAGGATATTGTGCTATGTGGATGCAAACGTGTTAGAGGACTATCATGCAAAAGAGGAGATGTTGATACCGATGGTCTAGCTCCAGGGTCAATACTCCAACTGTGACGCCTAGTCATTGCAGCACAATCAGGTGCAATGCCATCTGAAGGCAGGGAATTGAACGTCCTGAGGAAGTCTGTTGTGGGGCTCCCGACATAATCCATTATAAGCTCTGTTGACATGTGTGTGGTTGGCTCTGGTGCTGCCACCACCTCCAGCACTGGCACATAAGAAACTGACAAGCTCAGGCGGCCAAACAGAGTTTCAATTGGAGCAAATGCATAGTGCTTCATCTCTGCATCCTCTGCCCTAGTAAACGGCTCGACGAATGATGATATCTTGTGTGACAGGTTAAGTGGACGGATTCTCCCAGATGAATTCAACTCCCTGAAGAGATTGTAAGCTGGCAAGAGCCTGACAACCAGATGCAATGACCGAAATAACACTGTTGAGCCCTTGTATGTACTCCTGTACAAGCTATGATCCTCAACCGGGCTGTTCCTAGACTTCCTGCTGTGGTTCTTGCTGCCATTACCATTGCCACTGCCAGGCTTGCTGGTTTCATACTGTATCACCCACCTCTCTATGATCTTGCCACCCTCAGCACAGGTGGTGTTGGGATTGTCACGCCGGAGCATCACAATATCAATAACCAGTGGCTCAAGATTGCTCTGTCTCCACAGGTCAAAGTTCTCAAGTGCAGCTGGGCAGTCCCGGAGGGCAAGGTTGAACCACCTGTCCCGTGGCTGGCTGCCAGAGAGCGGCGAAGATGGCGGTGAAGGCCGCGTGAAGCTGCGTGATGATTCATAGGGCGAGCGGGACTCCAGGATGATGTGGAGGCTCTTGGCAAAGAACTCGGTGATCACTTGCTCCACCATGGGCGGCTCTGAGGCAGTGGCGGCCATAGTTATGTGGTTGGGGATGATGCCAAAAGCAAGAACTTGGTCAAATTTGGAGCTACTGGAGGCCAAGAAGCCGGTGGAAAGTGCCAAAAACTGAGAATTTGGTGATTCTGGAACCTCTCCGGCAGCTAGATGGTAAACAAAATTCACAAATTCTAGGTGGTCTAGACTGCGATTTGATCTACGAGTTTGACTCCTTGGAGCAAGAGAGCGAAGCTACCAGATCAAATCCGATGAAATCGGAAGGCTCACAGACAGAGCAAGAACCCTAAACTAAACCCATCAAGAACTGAAGAAGAAGAAGAACAAAAAGTCGCCGCACCTTGAAACTGCACAAAAAACGCAGCTTTTCACCCCGATTCCCCCACGCAACAAGCAGAGAAAAACACCAATTTCGTGGGGAGCAACGCAAGGAAACTAAGAAACACGCAAGAAAAAAAAAGTTTCGAGTTGAACGGAAGAACCCTAGCAAAATCCCTAGAAAGCTAAGCGAGCGCGCTCGTGGAATCCCGATTCGAGCCCAAGAAACTGGAAGGGGAGCCGCATTGGAAGCGAGCCCCTGCTGTCTCGTGGAGGATCGGAGCGGCCGGGGCCTAGTAGTGGTTGCCGACCACGATGAGTCGCGGCGGAACTGGAGGTGAACTCATGACTCCATGGAGGGGGAGGGGATAAAAAAGAGATCTCCGGAAGCCGTTGGCTCCATGGAACGATTTTATCTTATTTCTCCTTTCCTTTCTCTAAACGACTTTTTCTCCTCGCTTTGTTACTTTATAATATTGCCTTTCTTTCTTTTGCTGCCCGTAAAAACCGTATTTTTTTTTCCTTTGTTTTGTGCTAGTGTTCTCGGACCCTTATCTGATGTTTTTTTTTCCAAAAAGATAGTACTAGTACTGTAGATAGATCGAGTAATCGTTGGTTTAATAGACTTTTCCCAGCATATTTGACTGGTTGTATTTCTTCTTCTCGGTTGAAATGACATATACAATCCGTTTTTCAAAAAAAAAATGATGTTTGCTTTGTTCCCATACATAAGTTGCCTATAGTTTTCATGAGTTCATAAGACACTTTGCTATGAGTTGAAACAACATATGTGAACCACACTAAAGAACACCGGAGAGGACAATTATCTTGACACATAACAAAAAAACCTCACATAAAAGAAATTTAAAAGTAGGTTTTTGGGGTTGAAAATGCTGAAGCATGTTAGAAGTACGATCCAATTGTCTGGTTTACTCATGATTTATATTTATATGCTGAAGTCGGAGTTATGCCATGCTAACATGATAAAATGAATGGGGATAACATTCGTTAAGGATCGTGTATTTTGAAGAAGTAATGATTATGTTTCTTATGTTCATGGATATTATTATGTTGATATTTTTACTTCATCGTTTCTCAATATTTATACCGTAAAGAGATTACGTGATACACATGTTAGGTAGCATTTCACATAAAAAATTCTGTTTTTATCATTTACCTACTCGAGGACGAGTAGAAATTAAGCTTGGGGATGCTTGATGCGTCTTCAACGTATCTATATTTTTTTATTGTTTCATGCTATTATCTTATCAATCTTAAATGCTTTATATGCATTTATATACTATTTTATATCATTCTCTAGGACTAACCTATTAACTCAGTGCCCAGTGTCAATTCATGTTTTTAGCTTGTTTTTGTCTCTTTAGAAAATCAGTATCAAACGAAGTCCAAACACGATGAAACTTTACGGTGGTTTTTTCTGGACCATAAGGGACCCTAGAAGCTTCGGGAGGAGGCCAGAAGAGCTATGAGAGAGCCACGAGCTCATAGGGCATGCCCCAAGGGGTAAGCGCGCCCCTTGAGCTCATGGACCCCACGCAACTCAGTTTGACCTAATTCCAATCCTATAAATTCACAAATATTCTCAAACCAATATAGAGCCACCTGAAACACTTTTTTGCCGTCGCAAGCTTCTGTTCTTCCATGATCCCATTTGGAGGCCTTTTCCGGTACTCTGCCGGAGGGGGATCGATTACGGAGGGCTTCTGCATCATCCTTGTTGCCTTCCGATGATGCGTGAGTAGTTTACCGCATACCTACGGGTCCATAGCTAGTAGCTAGATGGCTTCGTTTCTCTCTTTGATCTTCAATACCGTGTTCTCCTCGGTCTTCTTGGAGTTCTATCCGATGATATCTTCTTTGACGGTGTGTTTTTGGGATCCAATAAATTATGGGTTTATGATCAGATTATTCATTAAAAGTAATTGAGTCTTTTCTGAACTTTAATATGCATGATTGTTATAGATTTGTATTTCTCTCTGACCTATACGTTTGGTTTGACCAACTAGATTGATTTATTTTCAGTGGGAGAGGTACTTTGTAATGGGTTCAATCTTGCAGTATCATCACCTCTTGACAGAAGGGGGTAGCGAGGCATGTATTGTATTGTTGCCATTAAGGGTAAACAACGGGGTTTATTCATATTGATTAGGTTTACTTTCTCTACATCATGTCATCTTGCTTAAAGCGGTTCCTGTTTGTTATCAACTTAATACCATAGATGCATGCTGGATAGCGGTCGATTGGTGGAGTAATAGTAGTACATGCAGGCAGGAGTCAGCCTACTTGTCACGGACATGATGCCTGATGACCCACAAGTATAGGGGATCTCTCGTAGTCCTTTCGATAAATAGGAGTGTCGAATGTTGGAGATATGCCCTAGAGGCAATCATGTATGATGATATTTCCTATGTGTTTATGAATAAAGATAGTCCTTGGGCATTATCAATGATGTGTATCAGCAAGTACGTGACTTGTTTGTGGGACTATGCATTGTATGATGACTGTCCTAAAAGGTCCCTAGTCGAAAGGGCTATGTGGACGCGCAGCCGACTAGACTAGCATATGACACGGATAATATGGACTTGGAAAGGTTTGGTCGGATTCGACGTAGTCGGATCCGAGTCGAGATAAGGTCTGAGTCAGACAGACCCAACTATGAGACGCAGCGATATGTCATCTGTGAGTCTCTAGTACAATATACGTTCTGTGTCCTAAGACCTGAGCTGACGCATATACTTGGGATGGTGACAGACTTGCTTTGGGCCGACCAAACGCTACTCCGTGACTGGGTAGTTACAAAGGTAGGTTTCGGGTTTGTCTAGTCTCATGCTGCGAGACATGGTCGAGCAAGATGGGATTTGCCCCTCCGATAAGGAGAGATATACTCTGGGCCCCTCGTGTGATCCGACAGGGATAAGCATGGCCATGCGACAAGGATTATGAGACAATCCGGTTTGTGGTCGGTATCACTTGAAAGAGAAAGAGGTCGGGCTAGCACATGGATGACAGTCTCGCCTTGAGCCCGACAACATATATCGTGAGGCAAAGGGAACAGAAGTGTGACACGTTGTACAGGTTCGCCTAACCAGCTTCATAGTCTGCTTGGTGGTCGGCATGCCTTGCTAGAGGCCGCTACCAACCGTGCAGGTCGGAGGTGATCCGAACTATGACCAAGCCGACTTGAACCTAAGGGGTCGCGCGCTTAAGGGATGGAACCTACGAGGTCAGTTCGTAGGACACTGGTCGGATGTGATCCGAACTGGACTAGGAACGTGACCAAGTAGACTTTGGGCTTTAGGGTCCGTGCGAGGCCCAAGTGTTGAGCCTGCGATGGACGCCTATATAAAGTGGAGGTGCAGCGCACTTATTTGGTTGATCGCTTCGGCGCTGTGACTAGGGTTTGCATGTGTTGCGAATAGCCACCTCCACTCGCTGCCGACTGTGTGATCGGACCTAGCAGTCCGCCGCACGGTGTTCCTCTTGCACGCGCGGATACCGTTAGAGGCGGTGCACTTGCGCCGCTCCGGCGAACTTGTACGTGGGATCGGACGACTGGCTGTTCGAGGGAGATCGGACGAGGAGGAGACAATCCACGCGGACGCGCTGCCTCAACTCTACTTCCGTTGCACGGCACTGCGCGTCTAGTGGTAACGAACTGTGATCCATCTCCCGTAGCATGTTCTTGGTTGTTCTGCGTGTAGGAAATTTTAATTTGCAGTCGACGCACCCTACCATAGAACCCAACATCGAACCCAACAAGGAGCAGAAGGAAATGACAAGCGGTTTTCAGTAAGGTATTCTCTGCAAGCACTGAAATTATCGGTAACAGATAGTTTTGTGATAAGGTAATTCGTAACGGGTAACAAGTAACAAAAGTAAACAAGGTGCAGCAAGGTGGCCCAATCTTTTTGTAGCAAAGGACAAGCCTTGACAAACTCTTATATAAAGCAAAGCGCTCCCGAGGACACATGGGAATTATTGTCAAGTTAGTTTTCATCATGCTCATATGATTCGCGTTCGTTACTTTGATAATTTGCTATGTGGGTGGACCGGTGCTTGTGTGCTGTCCTTACTTGGACAAGCCTCCCACTTATGATTAACCCTCTCGCAAGCATCCGCAACTACGAAAGAAGAATTAAGGTAAACCTAACCATAGCATGAAACATATGGATCCAAATCAGCCCCTTATGAAGCAACACATAAACTAGGGTTTAAGCTTTTGTCACTCTAGTAACCCATCATTTACTTATTACTTCCCAATGCCTTCCCCTATGCCCAAATCATGGTGAAGTGTCATGTAGTCGAGGTTCACATAACACCACTAGAGGAGAGACAACATACATCTCATCAAAATATTGAACGAATACCAAATTCACATGATTACTTATAACAAGACTTCTCCCATGTCCTCAGGAACAAACGTAACTACTCACAAAGCATATTCATGTTCATAATTATAGGAGTATTGAATAGAATTAAGGATCTGAACATATGATCTTCCACCGAATAAACCAACTAGCATCAACTACAAGGAGTAATCAACACTACTAGCAACCCACATGTACCAATCTGAGGTTTGGAGACAAAGATCGGATACAAGAGATGAACTAGGGTTCGAGAGGAGATGGTGCTGGTGAAGATGTTGATGGAGATTGACCCCCTCTTGATGAGAGGATCGATGGTGATGATGATGGCGATGATTTCCCCCTCCCGGAGGGATGTTTCTCCTGCAGAACAGCTCCGCCGGAGCCCTAGATTGGTCTTCCCCAGGTTCCGCCTCGAGACGGCGACGCTTCGTCCCGAAAGCTTCTCTCTGATTTTTTTCCAGGGCAAAAGAGACCATATAGCAGAAGATGGGAGTCGGGGGCCTGCCAGGGGGCCCGCGAGGCAGGGGGTGAGCCCAGGGGGTAGGGCGCGCGCTCCACCCTCGTGGCTGACTGGTGGCCCCCCTTTGGTGCTTTCTTCGCCCAATATTTTTAATATATTACAAATCTGATCTCCGTGAAGTTTCAGGACTTTTGGAGTTGTGCATAATAGGTTTCTAATATTTGCTCCTTTTCCAGTCCATAATTCCAGCTGTCGGCATTCTCCCTCTTCATGTAAACCTTATAAAATAAGAGAGAAAAGGCATAAGTATTGTGATATAACATGTAATAACATCCCATAATGCAACAAATATTGATATAAAAGCATGGTGCAAAATGGACGTATCAATTCCCCCAAGCTTAGACCTCGCTTGTCCTCAAGCAAAAGCCGATATCGAAAAATATGTCCACATGTTTAGAGATAGAGGTCGATAAAATAAAATACAGACATGAGGGAATCATGATCATCTTTAGAACAACAACATATACTGTTATATGATTTCTTGTGCTAAATTAACAATCTATTCACAAGGTAAAGTATGAATCAGAAACTTCATTGAAAACTAACAAACTATGGTCTCAGTCATTGAAGCAATTCCAATTTATCATAACATCAGAAAGAGTGAATATAAGAGCTTTTCATCAAGTCCACATACTCAACTATCATCTATTCTTTCACAATTGCTAACACTCAGGCGATACTTATGGGTACAAAGTTTCAATCGGACACAGAGAAAGATAGGGGCTTATAGTTTTGCCTCCCAACCTTTTACCTCAAGGGTAATGTCCACAATAATATTTTATGAAAACCTACATCCAAGTGGGTATATATATCAGGATCTTTCTGACACATAGTGCTTACCAAAGGATAAAGTGTAAAAAAGAAAGGTGAAGATCACCATGACTCTTGTATGAAGGTAGAAGGTAAAAATAAAAGATAGGCCCTTCGCAGAGGGAAGCAGAGGTTGTCATGCGCTTTTATGGTTGGATGCACAAAATCTTAATGCAAAAGAACATCACTTTATATTGCCACTTGTGATAGGGACCTTTATTATGCAGTTCGTCGCTTTTAATTCTTCCATATCACAAGCTCGTATAAAGCTTATTTTCTTCACATTAATAGATGATACATATTTAGAGAGCAATTTTTATTGCTTGCACCGATGACAACTTACTTGAAGGATCTTACTCAATCCATAGGTAGGTATGGTGGACTCTCATGGCAAAATTGGGTTTAGGGATGTTTGGAAGCACAAGTAGTATCTCTACTTGGTGCAAAGAATTTGGCTAGCATGAGGGGGGAAGGCAAGCTCAACATGTTGGATGATCCATGACAATATAACTTATTCGGATATAAGAAAACATAACCCATTACATTGTCTTCCTTGTCCAACATCAACCTTTTAGAATGTCATATTTTAATGAGTGTTCACAATCACAAAAGATGTCCAAGATAGTATATTTATATGTGAAAACCTCTCTTTCTTTATTACTTCCTGTTAATTGCAACGATGACCAGAACTATGTTTGTCAACTCTCAACAACTTTTATTCATCATACTCTTTTATATGTGAAGTCATTACTCTCCATAAGCAATATGATCTTTTTATTTCTTTTTATTCTTTGTTTAATTCCCTCAAGATCATAGCAAGATAGCAAAGCCCTCAACTCAAAACTACTCTTTATTATATATAACTCATGGACTCGATTACATAGATAGAGATCAAAACAAAACTCAAAGCTAGATCATACTAAAACTTTATTCTACTAGATCAAGATATAACCAAAAGGATCGAACTAAGAAAAACAATAAAGATAGAAGTGTGATGGTGATACGATACCGGGGCACCTCCCCAATCTTGGCAGTTGCCAAGGGGAGTGCCCCTACCCATGTATTTATGTCTCTTTCTTCGGCGGTGGTGATGTGATATTCTTGGCGATGATGCCCCTTAGAATATGATTCTCTTCCTTGAGCTTATTAACTTGGTGCTTAAGATCCATTATTTCCTTACACAGTTTACCCGTGACGATTAAAGCTCCATTCACCCATGGATGTTTCATAGCTGTTCGAGAAAAGGCAACACTCTTTTTCATATTTTCATAAGAAAGAAATCTAGCATTGGGAGGGATGACCGAATTGGGAATTGCTGAGCTTTGAAGTTCCTCCATCATGAATCTGGCTTGGAGGCGAGAAGTAACTTCTTGATCCTCCTCCATGGCATCCACCCTTTTCAAGTCGGCCTCCATCTCTTCCTCCATTGATGGCCCAAAGTGATCAGCTTTGCTGTTTGCTCTTGGCCCCGGTGTAGGATCAGATACCCGACTCTCCCCAACTGACTCTTGAGAAGACATCTTGCTCTAAATCTGCGGCAGAAACAACTCAAAACAAGATCAGAGGATTTCGCCGTCGTACGGCGGTAAAAACCTTTGGGAGATTATATAATGAATTTTTACCGACCAAAAGAAGTATCATGCATGAAAACAGAGTCCGGAGGGCACATGAGGTGGCCACGAGGCAGGGGGCGCGCCCAGGGGGTAGGGCGCGCCCTCCACCCTCGTGGATGCCTCGTGTCTCTTTCGGACTAACTTCTAATTTTCCTATTTTTTTTTAAATATTCCAAAACGGAGGAAAAATTGCTATTAGAACAGTTTTGAAGTCAGTTTACTTACCGTACCTCATACATATTCCTTTTCGGAGTCTGAAACATTCTGGAAAGTTTCCCTTATATACTCCTCTGGTGTTACGGTGTTAATTATACTGGTTTCGACATTTATGGGATTACCTGAGATATAATGTTTGACTCTTTGACCGTTTACCACCTTCGGCGTTTTTGATTTTGATGGCGCCTGAACGATAGACCTCCTCGATAATGTAAGGACCTTCCCATTTAGAGAGAAGTTTTTCCTGCAAAAAATCTTAAACGAGAGTTGTAGAGCAAAACATAATCACCTATATTAAACTCACGCTTTTGTATCCTTTTGTCATGCCATCTTTTAACCTTTTCTTTAAACAACTTTGCATTCTCATAGGCTTGGGTTCTCCATTCATCAAGTGAGCTAATGTCAAATAACCACTTCTCACCGGCAAGTTTGAAATCATAATTGATCTCTTTAATGGCCCAATATGCCTTATGTTCAAGTTCGAGAGGAAAGTGACATGCTTTTCTATAAACCATTTTATACGGAGACATATATACCCATAGGATTTTTATATGCAGTTCTATAAGCCCATAATGCATCATCAAGTTTCTTAGACCAATTCTTTCTAGATCTATTAACAGTCTTTTGCAAAATCAATTTAATCTCTCTATTACTCAATTCTACTTGATCACTAGACTGAGGATAATATGGAGATGCAATTCTATGATTAACATCATACTTAGCAAGCATTTTACGAAAAGCACCATGAACAAAATGTGAACCACCATCCGTCATTAAATATCTAGGGACTCCAAACCTCGGAAAAACAACTTCTTTAAGCATCTTGATAGAAGTGTTATGATCAGCACTACTAGTTGGAATAGCTCCTATCCACTTAGTAACGTAATCAACAACAACTAAAATATGTGTATACCCATTGGAGGAAGGAAAGGTCCCATATATTCAAAGCCCCAAACATCAAATGGTTCAATAACAAGTGAATAGTTCATAGGCATTTCATGACGTCTACTAATATTACCAATTCTCTGGCATTCATCACAAGACAAAACAAACTTATGAGTATCTTTGAAGAGAGCAGCCAATAAAAGCTGGATTGCAATACCTTATGTGCAGTTCTATCTCCAGCGTGGTCTCCTCCGTAGGCCTCGGAGTGACACTTGTGTAGGATCTGTTCCTGTTCATGCTTAGGTACACAACGTCTAATAACACCATCTAGTCCTTCTTTATGAAGGTGAGGGTCATCCCAAAAGTAATGTCTTAACTCATAGAAAAACTTTTTCTTTTGTTGATATGTGAAACTAGGTGGTATAAATTTAGCAACAATATAGTTAGAATAATCAGCATACCATGGAGCAATACGAGAAGCATTTATGACAGCTAATTGTTCATCAGGAAAGCTGTCATCGATAGGTAGTGGGTCATCAAGAACATTTTCTAACCTAGACAAGTTGTCCGCAACGGGGTTCTCAGCTCCCTTTCTATCAATAATATGCAAATCAAATTCTTGTAGCAAGAGAACCCATCTAATAAGTCTAGGTTTAGCATCTTTTTTTGTAAGATATTTAATAGCCGATCAGTGTGAACGGTTACTTTGGAATTAACAATATAAGGTGTGAACTTATCACAGGCAAATACAACTGCTGAAAATTCTTTTTCAGTAGTAGCATAATTTCTCTGGGCACTGTCTAGAGTTCTACTAGCATATTGGATAACATTTAATTTCTTATCAACTCTTTGTCCTAGTACAACGCCAACAACATAATCACTAGCATCACACATAATTCAAAGGGTAAATTCCAATCAGGTGGCTAAACAATAGGTGTAGAAATCAAGGCTTTCTTAAGTATTTCAAATGCTTCTACACAATCATCATCAAAAACAAAAGGGACATCTTTTTGCAAGAGATTAGTGAGAGGCCTAGAAATTTTAGAGAAGTCTTTAAAAAACCTCCTATAGAAACCAGCATGACCAATGAAACTTCTTATACCTTTGATATCTTTAGGACACGACATCTTTCAATAGAATCTACTTTAGCTCTATCAACTTCAATACCTTTTTCAGAAATTTTATGCCCCAAGACAATATCTTCGTTAACCATAAAGTGACACTTTTCCCAATTCAAGACAAGATTAGTTTCTTCGCATCTCTTCAAAACTTGATCAAGGTTGCTTAAGCAATCATCAAAAGAAGTTCCGTAAATGGAGAAATCATCCATGAAAACCTCAACAATCTTTTCTGAAAAGTCAGAGAATATAGCAGTCATACATCTTTGAAAGGTAGCAGGTGCATTGCATAAACCAAAAGGCATACGTCTATAAGCAAAGGTACCGAAAGGACAAGTAAAAGTGGTCTTTTCCTGATCCTCTTTTGACACAGGTATTTGAGAGAAACCAGAATAACCATCTAGAAAGCAAAAATATGTTTGTTTGGATAGTCTTTTCTAGCACTTGATCAATGAAAGGTAAAGTTTAATGATCTTTTCTAGTAGCTTTCTTTAATTTGCGGAAATCAATAACCATTCTATAACCTGTGACAATTCTTTGTGGGATCAATTCATTCTTATCATTAGGAACAATAGTAATACCTCCCTTCTTAGGGACACAATGAACGGGACTTACCCACTGACTATCAACAATAGGATAAATTATACCTGCCTCCAGAAGCTTTAGTATTTCATTTCTTACCACTTCTTTCATCTTAGGATTTAACCTTCTTTGATGATCAACAACTGGTTTAGCGTTCTTTTCCCATTTTATTTTGTGCTGGCATAGAGTGGGACTAATGCCCTTAAGATCATCAAGAGTATATCCAATAGGAGCACAGTGCTTTTTTAGAGTTTTCAATAATTTCTCTTCTTCATGCTCTGAAAGGTTAATTAGCACTAATAATAATAGGATATATCTTATTTTCATCTAGATAAGCATATTTAAGAGTATCGGGTAATTGTTTAAGCTCAAACATGGGATCACCCTTGGGTGGAGGAGGATCTCCAAGAATTTCAACAGACAAGTTGTGTTTCAAAATAGGTTCTTGCTTAAAGAATACTTCATCTATTTCCGTTCTTTCATTCATAAACATATCATTTTCATGGTTTAGCAAATATTGTTCTAAAGGATCATTAGAAGGCACAACAATAGAAGAAAGACCAATAATTTCATCCTTACTAGGAAATTCTTTATCATGGGGTTGTCTACGCAATTTAGAGAAATTAAAATCATGAGACATATCCCCTAAACCAACAGTAACAACATCCTTTTTGCAGTCTATCTTAGCATTAACAGTATTCAAGAAGGGTCTACCAAATATAATGAGACAAAAGTCATCTTGTGGGGAAGCAAGAACAAGAAAATCAGTAGGGTATTTAATTTTCCCACACAAGACTTCAGCATCTCTAACAATCCCAACTGGTGAAATAGTATCTTGATACGTCTTCAACGTATATATAATTTTTGATTGTTCCATGCTATTATATTACCCCTTTTGGATGTTTATGGGCTTTATTTTACATATTTATATCATTTTTGGTACTAACCTACTAACCGGAGGCCCAGCCCGTATTGCTGTTTTTTTGCCTATTTCAGTCTTTCGAAGAAAAGGAATATCAAATGGAGTCCAAACGGAATGAAACCTTCGGAAGCGTGATTTTTGGAACAAACGTGATCCAGAGGACTTGGAGTGCAAGTCAAGAAGCAGCCGAGGCGGCCACGAGAGGGGGGGGCGCCCCCTACAGGGCGCGCCCCCTGTCTTGTGGGCCCCTTGGGCGGCCACCGACGTACTTCTTCCTGCTATATAAGCCTACGTACCCCGAAAACATCCAAGGAGCACCCAAAACACAATTTCCACCGTCGTAACCTTCTGTATCCGCGAGATCCCATCTTGGAGCCTTCGCCGGCGCTCTGCCGGAGGGGGAATCGACCAAGGAGGGCTTCTACATCAACACCATAGCCCTTCTGATGAGTTGTGAGTAGTTTACCACAGACCTTCGGGTCCATAGTTATTAGCTAGACGACTTGTTCTCTCTTTTTGGATCTCAATACAATGTTCTCCCCCTCTCTTGTGGAGATCTATTCGATGTAATCTCTTTTTGCGGTGTGTTTGTCGAGATCCGATGAATTGTGGGTTTATGATCAAGTTTATCTATGAGAAATATTTGAATCTCCTCCGAATTCTTTTATGTATGATTGAGTTATCTTTGCAAGTCTCTTCGAATTATCAGTTTGGTTTGGCCTACTAGATTGATCTTTCTTGCCATGGGAGAAGTGCTTAGCTTTGGGTTCAATCTTGCGGTGTCCTTACCCAGTGACAGAAAGGGTTGCAAGGAACATACTGTATTGTTGCCATCGAGGATAAAAGGATGGGGTTTATATCATATTGCATGAGTTTATCCCTCTACATCATGTCATCTTGCTTAATGCGTTACTCTGTTCTTTGTGAACTTAATACTCTAGATGCAGGCAGGAGTCGGTCGATGTGTGGAGTAATAGTAGTAGATGCAGGCAGGAGTCGGTCTACTTGTTGCGGACGTGATGCCTATATACATGATCATGCCTAGATAATCTCATAATTATTCGCTTTTCTATCAATTGCTCGACAGTAATTTGTTCACCCACCATAATACTTATGCTGTCTCGAGAGAAGCCTCTAGTGAAACCTATGGCCCCTGGGTCTATCTCTTATCATATTTGCTTCCAATCTACTTTTATTTGCATCTTTACTTTTTGCATCTATCCTATAAAATACCAAAAATATATTTATCTTATCATACTATCTCTATCAGATCTCACTTTCGCAAGTGGACGTGAAGGGATTGACAACCCCTTTATTGCGTTGGTTGCGAGTTCTTTGTTTGTTTGTGTAGGTGCGTGGGACTTTTGAGGAGCCTCCTACTGGATTGATACATTGGTTCTCAAAAACTGAGGGAAATACTTACGCTACTATTGCTGCATCACCCTTTCCTTTTCAAGGAAAACCAATGCAAGCTCAAGACGTAGCAAGAAGGATTTCTGGCGCCGTTGCCAGGGAGGTCTTCGCTCAAGTCAAGACATACGAAGTACCCATCACAAACTCATCTCCCTCGCATTTACATTATTTGCCATTTGCCTCTCGTTTTCCTCTCCCCCACTTCACCCTTGCCGTTTTATTTGCCCTCTCTTTCCCAATCTCCTCCTCTCTTTTCGCTTGCCTTTTTTAGTTTGCTTGTGTGCTTGTTTGTCCTTATGGCTTTGCCTAAGAGTACCGAAAACCTTCTTACAAGGATGGAAGAGATTGAATCAAATATTAGAAGCTTTATGAATTTGCAATTTGAGCATAATAATTTCTTCAGAAAAGAGCTTAAGGAACAAAAAGGTTTTTTGGGTTTTATGAACAAAGAGCCTGATGATATGAATAAAGAATTTTATGGTGTGAATTCTCAAATTGCCCGTCTTGAAAATGCTTTAGCCAAAATTTCTGATAAGTAAGCCACCTTAGTCAATAAGATGGCCGCCAACCCAGAAAAGGACATGAAAATAATGATGAAGATCTTAAAGTTATTGATGTGTCTCCAATTAGATCTTTGTTTTGCAATATGAATCTTGATAATAATGGGACTAAAGATGAGTCTGTTGGGGAACGTAGTAATTTCAAAAAAATTCCTACACACACGCAAGATCATGGTGATGGCATAGCAACGAGAGGGGAGAGTGTTGTCCACGTACCCTCGTAGACCATAAGCGGAAGCGTTATGACAACGCGGTTGATGTAGTCGTACGTCTTCACGATCCGACCGATCCAAGCATCGAACGTACGGTACCTCCGAGTTCAGCACACGTTCAGCTCGATGATGATCTCTGGCCTCCGATCCAGCAAAGCTTCGGAGATGAGTTCCGTCAGCACGATGGCGTGGTGACGGTGATGATTTTCTACCGGCGCAGGGCTTCGCCTAAACTCCGCGACGATACGACCGAGGTGGAATATGGTGGAGGGGGGCACCGCACACGGCTAAGGAACGATCCGTAGATCAACTTGTGTGTTTATGGGGTGCCCCCCGCCCCCGTATATAAAGGAGCCAGGGGGGAGGAGGCGGCCGGCCAAGGAGGGCGCGCCAAGGGGGGAGTCCTACTCCCACCGGGAGTAGGACTCCCTTCTTTTCCAAGTTGGAGTAGGAGAAGGGGGGAAGGAGGAGGAAGAGAGGAAGGAAAGGGGGGGCGCCGCCCCCTTCCCTTGTCCTATTCGGACTAGGAAGGGGAGGGGCGTGCAGCCCCCTCCTGCCTCCTTCTCTCTTCTCCCTCGAGGCCCATGTAGGCCCAATAACCCCCCGGGGGGTTCCGGTAACCTCCCGGTACTCCGGTAAAATACCGATTTCACCCGGAACGATTCCGATGTCCAAATATAGGCTTCCAATATATCGATCTTTATGTCTCGACCATTTCGAGACTCCTCGTCATGTCCGTGATCACATCTGGGACTCCGAACAAACTTCGGTACATCAAAACTTATAAACTCATAATAAAACTGTCATCGTAACGTTAAGCGTGCGGACCCTACGGGTTCGAGAACTATGTAGACATGACCTAGAACTATTCTCGGTCAATAACCAATAGCGGAACCTGGATGCCCATATTGGTTCCTACATATCTACGAAGATCTTTATCGGTCAAACCGCATAACAACATACGTTGTTCCCTTTGTCATCGGTATGTTACTTGCCCAAGATTTGATCGTCGGTACCCAATACCTAGTTCAATCTCGTTACCGGCAAGTCTCTTTACTCGTTACGTAATGCATCATCCCGTAACCAACTCATTGGTCACATTGCTTGCAAGGCTTATAGTGATGTGCATTACCGAGAGGGCCCAGAGATACCTCTCCGACAATCGGAGTGACAAAACCTAATCTCGAAATACGCCAACTCAACATGTACCTTCAAAGACACCTGTAGTAATCCTTTATAATCACCCAGTTACGTTGTGATGTTTGGTAGTACCCAAAGTGTTCCTCCGGTAAACGGGAGTTGCATAATTCTCATAGTTACAGGAACATGTATAAGTCATGAAGAAAGCAACAGCAGCATACTAAACGATCAAGTGCTAGGCTAACGGAATGGGTCATGTCAATCACATCATTCTTCTAATGATGTGATCCCACTAATAAAATGACAACACATGTCTATGGTTAGGAAACATAACCATCTTTGATTAATGAGCTAGTCAAGTAGAGGCATACTAGTGACTATATGTTTGTCTATGTATTCACACATGTATCATGTTTCCGGTTAATACAATTCTAGCATGAATAATAAACATTTATCATGATATGAGGAAATAAATAATAACTTTATTATTGCCTCTAGGCATATTTCCTTCAGAGTCAACTTTACCTAGAAGGCGTCCTAAGAATTCGGAGTTTTTAGATCTTGATGCTAAATTTGGTAAAAGTGGGATTGGAGAGGTCATGACTTTAAATAGCATTGAACCCACTATCTCGGATTTCAAGGAATTTGATTATGATAATTGTTCTTTAGAAGGTTGTATTTCCTTGTTGCAGTCCATTGTTAATTCTCCTCATGCTTATAGTCAAAATAAAGCTTTTAGCAAACATATCGTTGATGCCTTGTTGCAGTCTTATGATGAAAAACTTAATTTGGAAGTTTCTATACCTAGAAAACTTAATGATGAGTGGGAACCTACTATAAAGATTAGAATTAAAGGTTATGAGTGTTTTGCTTTGTGTGATTTGGGTGCTAGTGTTTCCACAATTCCGATCTTGATGATTGCTCTTTAAATTTGCACCTTGCGGATTCCACCATTAAAAAGCCAATGGGAAGGATCAATGATGTTCTCATTGTTGCAAATATAAATTTGGTGCCCGTAGATCTTATTGTTCTTGATATAGATTGCAATCTTTCTTGCCCTATTATTCTTGGTAGACCTTTCCTTAGAACGATTGGTGCAATTATTGATATGAAGGAAGGGGATATTAGATTCCAATTTCCATTAAAGAAAGTCATGGAGCACTTTCCAAGAAAGAAAGTCAAATTACCTTATGAATCTATCATGCGAGCTACATATGAATCTAGTGCCAAAGATGGCACTACTTAAATCTATCTTCACTTTTATGCCTAGCTAGGGGCGTTAAACGATAGCGCTAGTTGGGAGGCAACCCAATTTTCTTTGTGTTTTTTGTTTTTGTTCCTGTTTAGTAGTAAATCTTGCATCTACTCTCTGTTTAGATGTGTTTTTATCTTTTAATTAGTGTTTGTGCCAAGTAGAACCTATAGGATAACCTATGATGATAGTTGATTTGATTCTGCTGAAAAACAGAAACTTTGCACACACGAATTTAATTTTGTTAAATCACATAAACGTGATTTTGCGTTGATTATTTTTGCTGCTTATCAATAGAAAAATTGTCCAGGACTTCCTATTTTTGTAGGATTTTTAGAGTTCCATAAGTTTGCGTTAGTTACAGATTGATACAGACTACTCTGTTTTTGACAGATTCTGTTTTTCGTGTGTTGTTTGCTTATTTTGATGCATCTATGGCTAGTAAATTAGTTTATAAACCATAGAGAAGTTGGAATACAGTAGGTTTAACACCAAAATAAATAAAGAATGAGTTCATTACAGTACCTTATGTGGTGGTTTTGTTTTCTTTCACTAACGGAGTTTATAAGATTTCCTGTTGAGTTTTGTGTTGTGAAGTTTTCAAGTTTTGGGTAAAGCTTTTATGGACTATGGAATAAGGAGTGGCAAGAGCCTAAGCTTGGGGATGCCCATGGCACCCCAAAATATTCAAAAATATCCAAAAGCCTAAGCTTGGGGATGCCCTGGGAAGGCATCCCCTCTTTCGTCTTTGTTCATTGGTAACTTTACTTGGAGCTACATTTTTATTCGCCACATGATAAGTGTTTTGCTTGGAGCTTCGTGTATTATATTAGTTTTTGCTTTTTAGTTTACCACAATCATCCTTGCTGTACACACGTTTTGGGAGAATCCTACTTTATTAGAATTTATTAGAATATGCTATGTGCTTCACTTATATCTTTTGAGCTTGGTAGTTTTTGCTCTAGTGCTTCACTTATATCTTTTAGAGCACGGCGGTGGCTTGATTTTATTGAATTTTCTAGTCTCTCACGCTTCACTTATATTATTTTGAGAGTCTTTTAGAACAGCATGGTATTTCCTATGGTTATAAATTGGTCCTAGAATGGTAGGCATCCAAGTTGGGTATAATAAAAACCATCATAGGAAGTGAATTTGATACTTGATAATTGTTTTGAGAGATGGAGGTAGTGATATTAAAGTTATGCTAGTTAGGTGATTATGAATTTAAAGAATGTTTTTATTGAAGTTAGCAAGTCCCGTTGCATGCATGTATGGTTAAAGTTGTGTAACAAATTTGAAACATGAAGTGTACCTGGCTTGTGCATCCTTATGAGTGGCGCCCGGGGACGAGCGATGGTCTTTTCCTACCAATCTATCCCCCTAGGAGCATGCGTGTAGTGCTTGATTTTTGATGGCTTCTAATTTTTTGCAATAAGTATATGAGTTCTTTTGACTAATGTTGAGTCCATGGATTATACACACTTTTACCTTTCCACCATTGCTAGCCTCTTCGGTGCCGGGCATTGCCCTTTCTCACCTTAAGAAGTTGGTGCAAACTTCGCCGGTGCATCCAAACCCCGTGATACGATACGCTCTATCACACATAAACCTCCTTATATCTTCCTCAAAACAGCCACCATACCTACCTATTATGGCATTTCCATAGCCATTCCGAGATATATTGCCATGCAACTTTCCACCGTCCGTTCATCATCATCATGACATACTTTACTTTTGTCATATTGCCATTGCATGATCATGTAGTTGACATCGTATTTGTGGCAAAGCCACCATGCATTATTTTTCATACATGTCACTCTTGATTCATTGCACCATCCCGGTACACCGCCGGAGGCATTCATATAGAGTCATATCTTATTCTAGTTTCGAGTTGTAATTCATATGTTGTAATCAATGAAAGTGTGATGATAATCATTATTAGAGCATTGCCCAAAAATAAAAAAAAGAAAGGCCAAAAGAAAAAAAGAAAAAAGAAAGGCCAAAAAAAATAAAAATAAAAGAAAAGGGACAATGTTAGTATCTCTTTTTCCACAATTGTGCTTCAAAGTAGCACCATGTTTTTCATGTAGTGAGTCTCACATGTTGTCACTTTTTCATATACTAGTGGGAATTTTTCATTATAGAACTTGGCTTGTATATTCCTACGATGGGCTTCCTCAAATGCCCTAGGTCTTCGTGAGCAAGCAAGTTGGATGCACAACCACTAGTTTTCTTTTGTTGTGCATTCATTTATAGCTCTAGTGCATCCGTTGCATGGCAATCCCTACTCCTTATGTTGACATCAATTGATGGGCATCTCCATAGCCCGTTGATTATCCTCGTCAATGTGAGACTTTCTTTTTTTTGTCTTCTCCACACAATCCCCATCATCATATTCTATTCCACCCATAGTGCTATATCCATGGCTCACGCTCATGTATTGCGTGAAGGTTGAAAAAGTTTGAGATTATTTAAGTATGAAACAATTGCTTGGCTTGTCATCGGGGGTATAGAAGTTGGGAACATCTTTGTGTGACGAAAATGAAGCATAGCCTAACTATATGATTTTGTAGGGATGAACTTTCTTTTGCCATGTTATTTTGAGAAGACATGATTACTTTGATTAGTATGCTTGAAGTGTTACTATTTCTTTTATCAATATGAACTTTTATTTTGAATCATTGGATCTGAACATTCATGCCACAATAAAAGAAAATTACATTGAGAATTATGCTAGGTAGCATTCCACATCAAAAATTCTGTTTTTGTCATTTACCTACTCGAGGACGAGCAGAAATTAAGCTTGGGGATGCTTGATACGTCTTCAACGTATCTATAATTTTTGATTGTTCCATGCTATTATATTACCCCTTTTGGATGTTTATGGGCTTTATTTTACACATTTATATCATTTTCGGGACTAACCTACTAACCGGAGGCCCAACCCGTATTGCTGTTTTCTTGCCTATTTCAGTATTTCGAAGAAAAGTAATATCAAACGGAGTACAAACGGAATGAAACCTTCGGAAGCGTGATTTTTGGAACGAACGTGATCCAGAGGACTTGGAGTGCAAGTCAAGAAGCAGCCGAGGTAGCCATGAGAGGGTAGGGCGCGCCCCTTGTCTTGTGGGCCCCTCGGGCAGCCACCGACGTACTTCTTCCTCCTATATAAGCCTACGTACCCCGAAAACATCCAGGGAGCACCCGAAACACAATTTCCACCGCTGTAACCTTTGGTATCCGCGAGATCCCATCTTGGAGCCTTCACCGGCGCTCTGCCGGAGGGGGAATCGACCATGGAGGGCTTCTACATCAACACCATAGCCTTTCCGATGAGTTGTGAGTAGTTTACCACAGACCTTCGGGTCCATAGTTATTAGCTAGATGGCTTCTTCTCTCTTTTTGGATCTCAATACAATGTTCTCCCCCTCTCTTGTGGAGATCTATTCGATGTAATCTCTTTTTGCGGTGTGTTTTTCGAGATCCGATGAATTGTGGGTTTATGATCAAGTTTATCTATGAGAAATATTTGAATCTCCTCTAAATTATTTTATGTATGATTGAGTTATCTTTGCAAGTCTCTTCGAATTATCAGTTTGGTTTGGCCTACTAGATTGATCTTTCTTGCCATGGGAGAAGTGCTTAGCTTTGGGTTCAATCTTGCGGTGTCCTTACCCAATGACAGAAAGGGTTGCAAGGCACGTATTGTATTGTTGCCATCGAGGATAAACAGACGGGGTTTATATCATATTGCATGAGTTTATCCCTCTACATCATGTCATCTTGGTTAATGTGTTACTCTGTTCTTTGTGAACTTAATACTCTAGATGCAGGCAGGAGTCGGTCGATGTGTGGAGTAATAGTAGTAGATGCAGGCAGGAGTCGGTCTACTTGTTGCGGATGTGATGCCTATATACATGATCATGCCTAGATAATCTCATAATTATTTGCTTTTCTATCAATTGCTCGACAGTAATTTGTTCACCCACCGTAATACTTATGCTATCTCGAGAGAAGCCTCTAGTGAAACCTATGGCCCCCGGGTCTATCTCTTATCATATTTGCTTCCAATCTACTTTTATTTGCATCTTTACTTTTTGCATCTATCCTATAAAATACCAAAAATATATTTATCTTATCATACTATCTCTATCAGATCCCACTTTCGCAAGTGGATGTGAAGGGATTGACAACCCCTTTATTGTGTTGGTTGCGAGTTCTTTGTTTGTTTGTGTAGGTGCGTGGGACTTTTGAGGAGCCTCCTACTGGATTGATACCTTGGTTCTCAAAAACTGAGGGAAATACTTACGCTACTATTGCTGCATCACCCTTTCCTCTTCAAGGAAAACCAACACAAGCTCAAGACGTAGCATATCTCTATTGGCAAGCTTAATAGTAACATCAATATCTTCTATCTCAGCAGGTGCAATATCATTCATAATTTCTTTATATAAGGTAGAAGGTATTGCACGCACACTAGCACCCATATCACATAAGCCATGATAACAATGATCTCCTATTTTTAACAGAAACGACAGGCATGCCAACAACATGTCTATGTTTATCTTTAGTATCGGGTTTAGCAATCCTAGCAGCTTCATCACAGAAATAAATAACATGCCCATCAATATTATCGACCAAGAGATCTTTAACCATAGCAATACTAGGTTCAACTTTAATTTTTTCAGGGGCTGTAGGTGTTCTAGTATTACTCTTACGAACCACAGTTGAAGCTTTAGCATGATCCTTTATTCTAACAGGGAAAGGTGGTTTCTCAATATAAGCAGTAGGAACAATAGGATCAACATTATAAGTAATAGTTTCTTATTCAACTTTAATAGGTTCTACTACTTTCACTTTAATGGGAGGATGATATTTAAACAACTTCTCCTTAGGGAGATCAACATGACACTACAAAAAAAAGACACATCCGTGACATTTTGGGCCGAACGAATTTTTTTTCTGTCATACATATGACACTTCTATGACGATAATTTTGACAAAACCCGGTATCATCATAGATATGGTGGGCTCCTACTTCTATGACAAAAAATCATGACAGAAAATGGGCTTTTCGTCCTGGGCGGGCCGGAGACGCAGCTGCATGACATTCTTTGGGCCGTCCATGACGGAAAAAACCGTGGTAGAAGTGAGGGGGAGGAAAATTTCAGGGAGTTGCCGGTTACGGTGGGAGGTCGGGGGCGGAGCAATGCGCGTTTCTCTCGTACGTACGCGCGTATGTGCAAGGCGTTGGCTGTAACTGAAGCCGAGTGAGGCGTTAGGCTCTAACTGAACCCGAGCGATTGCACTGCAGGCTACGTGTTACTGAACCCGAGCGATCGATCGATGGATGTTAACTGAACCCGATGGAGCGATTCCTTCGCTACTGCTGCTAACTGAAGCCGATCGATTGGATGAACAGTGAGCGTTGCGGGGGGGTTTGGATGAACAGTGAGCGGTGGCGTTGCCTCTGGATGAACAAGAACCCGTGGTGTGGAGGGCTGGATGAACAGTAGACGGTGGAGGGGTGGTTGAACAGGACCCCGTGGTGTGGAGGGCTGGATGAACAATAGACGGTTGAGGGGTGCCCGTGGAGGGGTGGTTGAACAGTAGCCGATGGAGTAGCGCGCGGTGGAGGCTGGATGAACAGGAGCCCGTGGAGGCTGGAGGAGGTCGATGGTAGCCCGTCGAGGCTGGAGGAGGTCGACGGTGGAGATGAATAGTATCCCGTGGAGTCCTGTTTTGCGGTACGCCACACCCCTCCCGATGAACAGGACCCCCATTTTGATTGTAGGAGGTCCGTTTCGTCCGTTTTGCGGTACGCCACACCCCTCCCGATCAACAGGACCCCCGTTTCGACCGTAGCGCTCCAACACAAGTCCGTTTTGTCTGTTTTGCGGTACGCCACACCCCTCCCGATGAACAGGACCCCTGTTTCGACCGCAGCGCTCTAACACAAGTCCGTTTCGTCCATTTTGCGGTACACCACACCCCTCCCGATCAACAGGACCCCCGTTTCGACCGTAGGAGGTCCATTTCCTCCTTTTTGCGGTACGCCAGGCCCCTCCTGATCAATAGGACCCCGTTTCAAATGTGGCCGGTCGAACACAAGGCCGTTTCCTCCGTTGTGCGGTACGCCAGGCCTCGTTTCCATCGCCTATTCCGTCCAAGCCCTCCCGATGAACACGACCACGCATTCCGTTTCGACCCAGCCGGTTGGCTCCCCATGAACACGACGACAACGCCGTTTCTACGTTCCGACCCAGCCATGTACGTATGCGTGATAGGCGTTAGAGACCCTGCCCATATGTACGTACGTGGCTGTATTTTCTTTCTTGCACCCTCGCCGCTGTACGTACGTGTACATGCTACATGCGCGCCTCTACTATGACATGTGCACGCCTCTACATCCACCAGTATATATGTACGTACACATTCACGATCAGAATGACAACGGTACGTACGCTTCGACCAGGTGGGTCCCGATTGTCAGGCACTTCCTTGCCTGCGAAGATGTAGCTGGTGGGTCCCAGCAGTCAGGGGGGCGAATCGTTTTTTTTTGCCCGGACGCACTTCCTTGCGTGCGAAGATGTAGCTGGTGGGTCCCAACAGTCAGGGGGGCGAATCGTTTTTTTGCCCAGACGCACTTCCTTGCATGCGGAGATGTAGCTGGTGGGTCCCAGCAGTCAGGGGGGCGAATCGTTTTTTTTGCCCGGACGCACTTCCTTGCGTGCGAAGGTGCAGCTGGTGGGTTGATACGTCTCCAACGTATCTATAATTTTTGATTGCTCCATGCTACTTTATCTACTCTTTTGGACTATATTGGGCTTTATTTTCCACTTTTATATTATTTTTGGGACTAACCTATTAACCGGAGGCCCAGCCCAGAATTGCTGTTTTTTGCCTATTTCAGTGTTTCGAAGAAACGGAATATCAAACGGAGTCCAAACGGAATGAAACCTTCGGGAACGTGATTTTCTCACCGAACGTGATCCAGGAGACTTGGACCCTACTCCAAGAAGCTTCCGAGGAGGTCACGAGCCTCGTGGGCCCCTCGGAGCTCCACCGACGTACTCCTTCCTCCTATATATACCTACGTATCCCCGTATGATCAGAACGGCAGCAAAAAACCTAATTCCACCGCCGCAACCTTCTGTATCCACGAGATCCCATCTTGGGGCTTGTTCCGGAGCTCCGCCGGAGGGGGCATCCACCATGGAGGGCTTCTACATCATCACCATAGCCCCTCCGATGAAGTGTGAGTAGTTTACTTCAGACCTTCGGGTCCATAGCTAGTAGCTAGATGGCTTCTTCTCTCTTTTTGGATCTCAATACAATGTTCGCCCCCTCTCTCGTGGAGATCTATTCGATGTAATCTTCTTTTTGCGGTGTGTTTGTTGAGATCGATGAATTGTGGGTTTATGATCCAACTTATCTATGGAAAATATTTGATTCTTCTTTGAATTCTTTTATGTATGATTGAGTTATCTTTGCAAGTCTCTTCGAATTATCCGTTTTGTTCGGCCAACTAGATTGGTAGTTCTTGCAATGGGAGAAGTGCATGGCTTTGGGTTCAATCTTGCGGTGTCCTTACTCAGTGACAGAAAGAGTTGCAAGGCACGTATTGTATTGTTGCCATCGAGGATAACAAGATGGTTTTTTTTATCATATTGCATGAATTTATCCCTCTACATCATGTCATCTTGCTTAAAGCGTTACTCTGTTTTTAACTTAATACTCTAGATGCATGCTGGATAGCGGTCGATGAGTGTAGTAATAGTAGTAGATGCAGAATCGTTTCGATCTACTTGTCACGGACGTGATGCCTATATACATGATCATTGCCTAGATATGCTCATAACTATGCTCAATTCTGCCAATTGCTCAACAGTAATTTGTTCACCCACCGTAGAATACTTATGCTCTTGAGAGAAGCCACTAGTGAAACCTATGGCTCCCGGGTCTATTCTCATCATATTAATCTATATCACTTTATTTACTTGCCTTGCTTTTACTTTGCCTTTACTTTTTACTTTGCATCTATCTATCAAAAATACCAAAAGTATTATCTCTATCAGATCTCACTCTTGTAAGTAACCGTGAAGGGATTGACAACCCCTAAGCATTGGTTGCGAGTTGCTATCATGTTGTGCAGGTATGAGGGACTTGCGCGTGACCTCCTACTGGATTGATACCTTGGTTCTCAAAAACTGAGGGAAATACTTATGCTAATGTGCTGCATCATCCTCTCCTCTTCGGGGAAAACCAACGCAAGCTCGAGACGTAGCAAGAAGAATTTCTGGCGCTGTTGCCGGGGAGGCTTACGCAAAAGTCAACATACCAAGTACCCATCACAATCCCTATCTCTCGCATTACATTATTTGCCATTTGCCTCTCGTTTTCCTCTCCCCCACTTCACCCTTGCCGTTTTATTCGCCCTCTCTTTCCCAATCTCCTCCTCTCTTTCCCGTTGCCTTTATGTTTGCTTGTGCCTTCTCTTTGCTTGCATCTTTGCTTGCTAAAAGTCTATGGATCCTGATCCGCTTGCCAATCTTTTTAAGAGATCCAATTATGATGAACCAATTCCTAGTGATTTGGATGCACTAGATTATCTTTATAAGCTTTTGCCTAAAACCCGTAGATCTGAAAATTGTGATGAAGTGCTTCATGATAGATCTTTAAATAAAAAGCATGATTGGAATGATTTTATGATAAAATCTTTTAATGTAAATTATGCTAATAATATGCAAAACCCTAAGCTTGGGGATGCTAGTTTTGCTATGTCTACTACTTGTTGTAATGATTGGGGTGATTCTTCTTATGATCTTGAAAATTTATTTAATCCCCATGATGAATATGAGATTGATAATATTGTTTGCAATAATATTGAAAGTGGGTTTGGAGAGGTCATGACTTTAGTTAATGTTAATCACACTATTTCAGAAGAGTGTCAACTTTGCATGCATGTGATCGTGTTGAAAATATGTTATGTGATAGCTATTTTGTTGAATTTGCTTATGATCCTATATGTAATTATTATGAGAGAGGAAAATATGGTTGTAGAAATTTTCATGTTACTAAATTACCTCTCGTCATGTTGATATTGCTATCGTCTCTTTCTTATTCCTTGCATATGCTAGTTTTTGTTTGCCTTGCAAATTTGTTGCTTATAATATGCCTATGCATAGGAAGTATGTTAGACTTAGATGTGTTTGTCACGTGTTTCATGATGCTCTCTTTGCGCTTCAATTCTTGTCTTTCGTGTGAGCATCATTAAAATTATCAATGCCTAGCTAAGGGCGTTAAACGATAGCGCTTGTTGGGAGGCAACCCAATTTTATTTTGTGTTTTTTGTTTTTGCTTATGTTTAGGAATAAATAATCCATCTACCTTCTGTTTTGATGTGGTTTTATGTTTTAATTAGTGTTTGTGCCAAGTAGGAGCTATAGGATAACCTACGATGATAGTTGATTTGATTCTGCTGAAAAACAGAAACTTTAGCGCTCACGAGATTAGCTTTGATTTTTTACTGGAGAGTGATTTTGCGTTGATTCTTTTTGCTGCTGATCAATAAACAAATTGTCCAGGACTTCCTATTTTGGTAGAATTTTTAGAGTTCCAGAAGTTTGCGTTAGTTACAGATTACTAAAGACTGTTCTGTTTTCAACAGATTCTGTTTTTCGTGTGTTGTTTGCTTATTTTGATGAATCTATGGCTAGTAAATTAGTTTATAAACCATAGAGAAGTTGGAATACATTAGGTTTAACATCAATATAAATAAAGAATGAGTTCATTACAGTACCTTGAAGTAGTCTTTTGTTTTCTTTCTCTAACGAAGCTCACGAGATTTCTGTTGAGTTTTGTGTTGTGAAGTTTTCAAGTTTTGGGTGAATTCTTTTGATGGATTATGGAACAAGGAGTGGCAAGAGCCTAAGCTTGGGGATGCCCATGGCACCCCCAAGATAATCCAAGGACACCAAAAAGTCAAAGCTTGGGGATGCCCCGGAAGGCATCCCCTCTTTCGTCCACTTCCATCGGTAATTTACTTAGAGCTATATTTTTATTCACCAACATGATATGTGTTTTGCTTGGAGCGTCTTGTATTATTTGTGTCTTTCCTTGTTAGTCTACCACAATCATCCTTGCTGTACACACCTTTTGAGAGATCCATACATGATTTAGAATTTGTTAGAATACTCTATGTACTTCACTTATATCTTTTGAGCTTGATAGTTTTGCTCATAGTGCTTCACTTATATCTTTTTGAGCGTGATAGTTTTTGCTCTAGTGCTTCACTTAGATCTTTTAGAGCACGGTCGTGGATTTGTTTTAAAGAAACTTGATCTCTCATGCTTCACTTAGATTATTTTGAGAGTCATTAATAGCATGGTAATTTGCTTAATGTTAATATACTTAGTGTTCAAGATATGTGAAACTTTCTTTTGAGTGAATTGAATACTAAGATAAATTTAATGCTTAATAATTGTTTTGAGATATGGAGGTAATAATATCAAAGTCGTGCTAGTTGAGTAGTTGTGAATTTGAAAAATACTTGTGTTGAAGTTTGCAAGTCCCGTAGCATGCACGTATGGGTAAAGTTGTGTAACAAATTTGAAGCATGAAGTGTACCTGGCTTGTGCATCCTTATGAGTGGCGGTCGGGGATGAGCGATGGTCTTTTCCTACCAATCTACCCCCCTAGGAGCATTGTGCGTAGTACTTGATTTTTGATGGCTTCTAAATTTTTGCAATAAGTATATGAGTTCTTTTGACTAATGTTGAGTCCATGGATTATACGCACTCTCACCTTTCCGCCTTTGCTAGCCTCTTCGGTACCGTGCATTGCCCTTTCTCACATTGAGAGTTGGTGCAAACTTCGCCGGTGCATCCAAACCCCGTGATATGATACGCTCTTTCACACATAAACCTCCTTATACCTTCCTCAAAATAGCCACCATACCTACCTATTATGGCATTTCCATAGCCATTTCAAGATATATTGCCATGCAACTTTCCACCGTTCCGTTCATCATGACATACTTTACTTTTGTCATATTGCCATTGCATGATCTTGTAGTTGACATCATATTTGTGGCAAAGCCACCATGCATTATTTTTCATACATGTTACTCTTGATTCATTGCACCATCCCGGTACAACGCCGGAGGCATTCATATAGAGTCATATCTTGTTCTAGTTTCGAGTTGTAATTGTTGAGTTGTAAGAAAAATAAAAGTGTGATGATCATCATTATTAGAGCATTGTCCCAACTGAGGAAAGGATGATGGAGACTGTGATTCCCCCACAAGTCAGGATGAGACTCCGGACGAAAAAAAAGAGGCCAAGGAAGCCCAAATAAAAAAAAGAAGAGGCCATAAAAAAAGAAGAGAAAAGGCCCAAATAAAAAAAATAAAATAAAAAAATGAGAGAAAAATAGAGAAGGGACAATGTTACTATCCTTTTACAACACTTGTGCTTCAAAGTAGCACCTTGTTCTTCATGTAGTGAGTCTCATATATTGTGCTTCAAAGTAGCACCTTGTTCTTCATGTAGTGAGTCTCATATATTGTGCTTCAAAGTAGCACCTTGTTCTTCATGTAGTGAGTCTCATAAGTTGTCTTTTTATACTAGCGGGATTTTTTTATTATATAACTTGGCTTGTATATTCCTACGATGGGCTTCCTCAAATACCCTAGGTCTTCATGAGCAAGCAAGTTGGATGCACACCCACTAGTTTTCTTTTGTTGAGCATTCATAGCTCTAGTGCATCCGTTGCATGGCAATCCCTACTCCTCATGTTGACATCAATTGATGGGCATCTCCATAGCGCGTTGATTAGCCTCGTCAATGTGAGACTTTCTCCTTTTTTGTCTTCTCCACACAAACCCCATCATCATATTCTATTCCACCCATAGTGCTATATCCATGGTTCGCGCTCATGTATTGCGTGAAGGTTGAAAAAGTTTGAGATTATTTGAGTATGAAACAATTGCTTGGCTTGTCATCGGGGGTATAGAAGTTGGGAACATCTTTGTGTGATGAAAATGAAGCATAGCCTAACTATATGATTTTGTAGGGATGAACTTTCTTTGGCCATGTTATTTTGAGAAGACATGATTGTTTTGATTAGTATGCTTGAAGTATTATTATTTTTATGTCAATATGAACTTTTATCTTGAATCTTTCGGATCTGAATATTCATACCATGATTAAGAAGATTTACATTGAAATTATGCCAAAGTATCAATCCGCATCAAAATTCTTTTTTATCATTTACCTACTCGAGGACGAGCAGGAATTAAGCTTGGGGATGCCTGATACGTCTCCAACGTATCTATAATTTTTGATTGCTCCATGCTACTTTATCTACTGTTTTGGACTATATTGGGCTTTATTTTCCACTTTTATATTATTTTTGGGACTAACCTATTAACCGGAGGCCCAGCCCAGAATTGCTGTTTTTTTGCCTATTTCAGTGTTTCGAAGAAACAGAATATCAAACGGAGTCCAAACGGAATGAAACCTTCGGGAACGTGATTTTCTCACCGAACGTGATCCAGGAGACTTGGACCCTACTCCAAGAAGCTTCCGAGGAGGTCACAAGGGTGGAGGGCGCGCCCCCCTACCTCGTGGGCTCATCGGAGCTCCACCGACGTACTCCTTCCTCCTATATATACCTACGTATCCCCGTATGATCAGAACGGGAGCAAAAAACCTAATTCCACCGCTGCAACCTTCTGTATCCATGAGATCCCATCTTGGGGCCTGTTTCGGAGCTCCGCCGGAGGGGGCATCCACCACGGAGGGCTTCTACATCATCACCATAGCCCCTCCGATGAAGTGTGAGTAGTTTACTTCAGACCTTCGGGTCCATAGCTAGTAGCTAGATGGCTTCTTCTCTCTTTTTGGATCTCAATACAATGTTCTCCCCCTCTCTCGTGGAGATCTATTCGATGTAATCTTCTTTTTACAGTGTGTTTGTTGAGACTGATGAATTGTGGGTTTATGATCCAACTTATCTATGGAAAATATTTGATTCTTCTCTGAATTCTTTTATGTATGATTGAGTTATCTTTGCAAGTCTCTTCGAATTATCCGTTTGGTTCGGCCAACTAGATTGGTAGTTCTTGCAATGGGAGAAGTGCATGGCTTTGGGTTCAATCTTGCGGTGTCCTTACTCAGTGACAGAAAGAGTTGCATGGCACGTATTGTATTGTTGCCATCGAGGATAACAAGATGGTTTTTTTATCATATTGCATGAATTTATCCCTCTACATCATGTCATCTTGCTTAAAGCGTTACTCTGTTTTTAACTTAATACTCTAGATGCATGCTGGATAGCGGTCGATGAGTGGAGTAATAGTAGTAGATGCAGAATCGTTTCGATCTACTTGTCATGGACGTGATGCCTATATACATGATCATTGCCTAGATATGCTCATAACTATGCTCAGTTCTGTCAATTGCTCAACAGTAATTTGTTCACCCACTGTAGAATACTTATGCTCTTAAGAGAAGCCACTAGTGAAACCTATGGCTCCTGGGTCTATTCTCATCATATCAATCTATATCACTTTATTTACTTGCCCTGCTTTTACTTTGCCTTTACTTTTTACTTTGCATCTATCTATCAAAAATACCAAAAATATTATCTCTATCAGATCTCACTCTCGTAAGTAACCGTGAAGGAATTGACAACCCCTAAGCGTTGGTTGCGAGTTGCTATCGTGTTGTGCAGGTACGAGGGACTTGCGCGTGACCTCCTACTGGATTGATACCTTGGTTCTCAAAAACTGAGGGAAATACTTACGCTACTGTGCTGCATCATCCTCTCCTCTTCGGGGAAGACCAACGCAAGCTCGAGACGTAGCATGGGTCCCAGCAGTCAGGGGGAAATGTTTTTTTTGCGAAATACTGTGGCCCGTCCGGTGGGTCCCCGCTGTCAGGTGGAGGAATAATTATTTTCCGCGTAATAAGGAGGCACTTCCTTGCTGCGGCCGTGGACCCAGCTGTCAGCCTCTCCACATACAGTCCACGTCCGATGGAAGTCGTTCCTTGACCATGTTGACCACACCGCGCCGAGAGCACCAGGGCGGTGGACGACAGCGAGGCCTAGGAAGGGGACGACGGGGAGCCGGGGAAGACGCGACAGTGGTAGCCTGCGTGGAGAGGAGTACGAGGGTTCACTGGTTCGGCTGCGGTGTGAGGCTGCCGTCGCCGCAGGGCCAGCGATGGGAATAGTAGGGGGCGGTGAGGCCTCTGCGGCAGCACATCCGGCCACGGTAAGCAGGAGCATGCGGCACGACCGGCGCTGCTTTGGGCGGCTGGAGCAAGAAGACCAGAGGTTGAAGAAGCACTACGGCCGTTGGATGGACATCGTACGGTCACTGGAGCTAGAATCATTTATATTGACTAAGTTGACAAAGCCCTTTGTCCCCGTCAACTTAGTAGGCCCACAAGTCAGCCTCCCACCAAGGTGGGTCCCAGCTAATAGGGGGGTATTCATTTTTTTGTGCGTAATAAGGAGGCACTTCCGGTGGGTCCGAGCTGACAGCAGGGGGAACGTTTTTTTCGTGAAATATGGTGGCCCGTCGGGTGGGTCCCAGCAGTCAGGGGCAATTTTTTCGCGAAATACTGGTGCCCGTCCGATGGGTCCTTGCTGTCAGGTGGAGGAATAATTATTTTTCGCATAATAAGGATGCACTTCCTTGCGGCTGCCGTGGACCCAGCTGTCAGCCTCTTCACGTACAGTATTCTTCCGATGGAATTCGGTCGTTGACCACATTGACCATGCTGCGCCGAGAGCACCACGGCGGTGGACGATGGCGAGGCCTAGGAAGGGGACGACGCGGAGCCGGGGAAGACGCGGCAGTGGATGCCCACGCAGAGAGGAGTACGAGGGTTCACTGGTTCGGCTGCGCTGCCGTCGCCGCAGAATAACAGGGGGTGTGGGTGAGTGGAGTGGAGGGATGGCCTGGCCAACGGTGGGAGTAGTATGGAGGCGGTGAGGCCTCCGCGGTAGCACAGCCGGCCACGGGAGGCAGGAGCAGGCGACACGACCGGCGCTGCTTTGGGCGGCTGGAGCAAGAAGACCAGAGGTTGAAGAAGCACTACGGCCATTGGATGGACATCGTACGGTCACTAGAGCTAGAATCGTTTATATTGACTAAGTTGACAAAGCCCTCCGTCCCCGTCAACTTAGTAGGCCCACAAGTCAGCTTCCCACCAAGGTGAGTCCCAGCTAGCAGGGGGAGTATTCATTTTTTTGTGCATAATAAAGAGGCACTTCCGGTGGGTCCGAGCTGACAGCGGGGGAACGTTTTTTTCGCGAAATACGGTGGCCCGTCCGGTGGGTACCAGCAGTCAGGGGGGAAACGTTTTTTTTTCGCGAAATAAGGTGGCCCGTCCGGCAGGTACCTGCTGTCAGGTGGAGGAATAATTATTTTGCGCGTAATAAGGAGGCACTTCCTTGCGGCCGCCATGGACCCAGCTGTCAGCCTCTCCACATACAGTACTCTTCCAATGGAAGTCGTTCGTTGACCATGTTGACCACGCCGCGCCGAGAGCACCAGGGAGGTGGACGACGGCGACGCCTAGGAAGGGGATGACGCGGAGCCGGGGAAGACGCAGCAGTGGAAGCCCGTGCGGAGAGGAGTACGAGGGTTCACTGGTTCGGCTGCGGTGTGAGGTTGCCGTCGCCGCAGAATAACAGGGGGTGAGGGAGTCCTTGACTAGGGGGTGTCCGGATAGCCGAACTATCATCATTGGCCGGACTCCAAGATTATGAAGATACAAGATTGAAGACTTTGTCCCGTGTCCGGATGGGACTTTCCTTGGCGTGGAAGGCAAGCTTGGCAATATAGATATGTAGATCTCCTACCATTGTAACCGACTCTGTGTAACCCTAGCCCTCTCCGGTGTCTATATAAACCGGAGGGTTTTAGTCCGTAGGACGAACAACAATCATACCATAGGCTAGCTTCTAGGGTTTAGCCTCCTTGATCTTGTGGTAGATCTACTCTTGTACTACCCATATCATCAATATCAATCAAGCAGGAGTAGGGTTTTACCTCCATCGAGAGGGCCCGAACCTGGGTAAAAACATCGTGTCCCTTGTCTCCTGTTACCATCCGCCTAGACGCACAGTTCGGGACCCCCTACCCGAGATCCACCGGTTTTGACACCGACATTGGTGCTTTCATTGAGAGTTCCTCTGTGTCATCACCTATAGGCCCGATGGCTCCTTCGATCATCAACAACAACACGGTCCAGGGTGAGACTTTTCTCCCCGGACAGATCTTCGTATTCGGCGGCTTTGCACTGCGGGCCGATTCGCTTGGCCATCTAGAGCAGATTGAAAGCTACGCCCCTGGCCATTAGGTCAGATTTGGAAGTTTGAACTTCACGGCCGACATCCGCGGAGACTTGATCTTCGACGGATTCGAGCCACAGCCGAGCACGCTGCACTGTCACGATGGGCATGATCTAGCTCTGCTGCCGGACGGTGCCCTAGAGGCCGCACAAGAGTCCGCTCCGACCCTTAACTCGCAGCCGACCGCGCCGATCGAGGATGGGTGGCTACACACCGCCTCGGGGGCTGCTACCTTTACGGCGATGGAGCCGAATACCGACCCTGTCCCTTGTGAAGCTCGTGACTCCGAGGTGCCGGACTCCTCGCCGGGCTGTGAACCTCCCGCGCCCCTACCAATCAAATCCGATTGGGCGCCGATCATGGAGTTCACCGCTACGGACATCTTTCAGCACTCGCCTTTTGGCGACATCCTGAATTCGCTAAAGTGTCTCTCTTTGTCAGGAGAGCCTTGGCCGGACTATGGCCAGGACGGTTGGGATGCGGACGACGAAGAAATTCAAAGCCCACCCACCACCCACTTCGTAGCCACTATCGACGACTTAACCGACATGCTAGACTTCGACTGCGAAGACATCGACAGCATGGACGACGATGCCGAAGACGACTAGGAACCAGCGCCTACCGGGCACTGGAAAGCCACCTCGTCATACGACATATGCATGGTGGAAATCCCAAAGGATGGGAATGGCGAGGGAACAGTGGAGGAAGACCCCTCCAAGAAACAGCCTAAGCGCCGGCGTCAGTGGCGCCGCTCTAAATCCCGCCATAGCAAGAATGAAAATTCCGGCACCGGAGACAATAACACCCCAGACAGTGCCGAAGACAACCCCCACCAGCAAGATTCAGCATAGGAGGACGGAGAAGCCAGCCCTCACGAGAGAGCGGCAGACGAAGAGGTAGAGGACGATAATTACATGCCTCCCTCCGGAGACGAGGCAAGCCTCGACGACGATGAATTCGTCGTGCCTGAGGATCCCGTCGAACAAGAGCGTTTTAAACGCAGGCTTATGGCCACGGCAAGCAGCCTCAAGAAAAATCAGCAACAACTTAGAGCTGACCAAGATCTGCTAGCCGACAGATGGACCGAAGTCCTTGCAGCCGAAGAGTATGAACTCGAACGCCCCTCCAAAAGCTACCCCGAACGCAAGCTGCTGCCCCGATTAGAGGAGGAAGCATATAAACCTACATCACCAGCGCACAATACGGCCGACCGGCCACCTCGTGGCCGCAATAGAGAGTCCTCTAGGCCTTCCACTAAAGCCGTACCCCGGCATCGCTCGAAAAGTACAAAGCCACGCGGGAATGCGCCGAACTTGTGAGACATATTGGAGGATAAGGCAAGACAATCAAGATCGATCTACGGATCGTGCGGGCGCCCCACGACACGCGACGGCAACCGTCGCGCCGGATACAGTAATTCTGGCCGAGCCGAACACAGTAGACAAAGCTCGCTTGAGCTACGTCGTGACATAGCCCAATATAGAGGCGCCGCACACCCACTATGCTTCACAGACGAAGTAATGGATCATCAAATCCCCGAAGGGTTTAAACCCGTGAACATTGAATCCTATGATGGCCCAACAGACCCTGCGGTTTGGATCGAAGACTATCTCCTTCATATCCACATGGCCCGCGGCGACGATCTTCACGCCATCAAATACCTCCCACTCAAGCTTAAAGGCCCAGCTTGGCATTGGCTTAACAGCCTGCCAGCAGAATCAATTGGGTGTTGGGAGGACCTGGAAGCCGCATTCCTTGATAACTTCCTGGGCACATATGTGCGACCACCAGACGCTGATGACCTAAGCCACATAATTCAGCAGCCAGACGAATCGGCCAGACAATTCTGGACACGGTTCTTAACCAAGAAAAATCAAATCGTCGACTGTCCGGATGCAGAGGCACTCGCAGCCTTCAAACATAACATCCGCGATGAGTGGCTTGACCGGCACCTAGGACAGGAAAAGCCGAAATCCATGGCAGCCCTCACATCACTCATGACCCGCTTCTGCGCAGGAGAGGACAGCTGGCTAGCCCGAAGTAACAACCTCAACAAAAATCCTGGCAGTCCGGATACCAAGGACCGCAATGGCAGGTCACGTCGCAACAAGCAAAAATGCCGCATTAATGGCGATAATACTGAGGATACGACAGTCAATGCCGGATTCAGAGGCTCCAAACCCGGTCAGCGGAAAAATCCATTCAAAATAACTACCCCGGGTCCGTCCAATTTGGACCGAATACTCGACCGCTCGTGCCAGATACACGGCATCCCCGAAAAGCCAGCCAATCACACCAACAGGGATTGTTGGGTATTCAAGTAGGCAGGCAAGTTAATCGCCAAAAACAATGACAAGGGGCTGCATAGCGATGACGAGGAAGAGGCCCGGCCGCCGAACAATATAGGACAGAAGGGTTTCCCCCACAAGTGCGGACGGTGAACATGATATACGCAACCCACATACCCAAAAGGGAGCGGAAGCGTGCACTCAGGGACGTATACACGATGGAGCCAGTCGCCCCAAAGTTCAACCCATGGTCCTCCTGCCCGATCACTTTTGATCGAAGGGACCACCCCACTAGCATTCGCCATGGCAGGTTCGCCGCATTGGTTCTAGACCCAATCGTCGATGGGTTTCACCTCACTAGAGTCCTAATGGACGGCGGCAGCAGCCTGAACCTGCTTTACCAGGATACAGTGCGCAAAATGGGCATAGACCCCTCAAGGATTAAACCCACAAAGACGACCTTCAAAGGCATCATACCAGGTGTAGAGGCCAATTATACAGGCTCAGTTACACTGGAAGTGGTCTTCGGATCCCCGGATAACTTCCAAAGCGAGGAGTTAATCTTCGACATAGTTCCGTTCCGCAGCGGCTATCATGCACTACTCGGACGAACCACGTTTGCAAAGTTCAATGCGGTGCCGCACTACGCATACCTCAAGCTCAAGATGCCAGGACCTCGAGGAGTCGTCACGATCAATGGAAACACTGAACGCTCCCTCCAAACGGAGGAACATACAGCGGCTCTCGCGGCAGAAGTGCAGAGCAGCCTCTTAAGGCAATTCTCGAGTCCGGCCGTTAAGCGTTCGGACACTGCTAAGCACGCCTGGAGTAACCTACAACAAGACCACCTGGCACATTCCGAGCACGCGTAGCAATGCGGCCCCAACCCCAGCCCTTGCAAAATTGCAAAACCAGTACCCCGCGTACATCACTACGCTCTGGAAATACCATGGGCAAAGGGGGAGGGGCACGACCACGGCAGGCCCAGAGTGCGGCTCAACCACACCAGGGGCTCCCAAGTGTGTCATCCTTTTTTCTTTCTTTTTTTATCCTCAGGACCCCATTTACCAGAGGCCCTATCCGGCAGCAGACCTGCCGAACTCATGATGCAACAGCCAGGGAAGGAGAAAAGCTACGACGAGTATCCAGGTGGTCTCCATTATGAGCATTATACCTGTTTTATACACCATTCCGCAGCCTACCCCTGGAGGGGGACATGCTAAATAGTTCCACCCCTTGCTTACCGCACTATTTGTATCGTTCTGCATTCACGACAGTATTATTTGAATAAACAATGCATCGCTTTTTGCCTATAATTGCATTCCTTTCTTATACATATGTTCATTTATGACATGTTGCATCCGTACACTTTGGTACGGCTAAATACACCAGGGGCTTAAGTTCCCCACATCATGGTGTGATAAGTCCGAACACTTTCACAAGTGTAGCACCCCAAACTTATAGCATTATATGCATTGGCTCCGAATCATGTCTTGGGTCAATAGTTGGGTTTGCCCGGCTCCCATGTTTTGGTACCTTACATTCCGTTATATCGGCTAAGGTAGCGCTGGAAGAACTACTACGATTGTGCCCCAATTGAGCTGGGCGAGCACCTCAGTGGAGAAAGCTAAAGCTGACTGTCATGATGAGGCGAGAGCTGGTCGCTGTTCGAGAGGTTTTTTTGAGTCCCTAAAGACTTATGCCGCTTAGAGCGAGGAACCGGATTTGTCCGGCCCAGGTGTGGATAGCGCCCCGAGTTCGGCCTTCCGAACACTAGGGGCTTCGCCGAAATTTAAAATTATAGAATTCTATGGCTAAGTGAGAGTGTTCAAGCATTATAAGTCCGGTTGCCTCGTTCGTTGTGTTGAGTGCCTCCCTAGATGGACCCAAAAATGAGAACAAGGGCGCTCAAGTTTATCCCGAACACCCCAGCACTCGTAGCATGGGGGCTGAAGCCGACGACTTGCCATCTCTCAGATTTGATAAACGGCCGGACAGAAGGTAATATTTTAAATTAACAAGCGTTGCTTAGCGCATATGAACAAAGTTTTCGGCGCACAAGATAACAAAATGCGAGTCTACTCAAATATTACATCTTTGGAGCACTCACCCGCAATAATGCGGGCACCCTTCAGGACACCCTTATAATACATCTCGGATGTGCAATACTCCTTGCCCGGCGGTGGCGCGTCCGTCACAAGCTTCTCAGCATCCATCCTGCCCCAGTGCACTTTAGCATGGGCAAGGGCCCGACGGGCACCTTCAATGCAGGCGGAGTGCTTGATGACTTCAACCCAGGGACACGCATCCACCAGCCGCCGCACCAGGCCGAAGTAGCTCCCAGGCATGTCCTCTTTGGGCCATAGCCGAACTATAAGGCCCTTCATGGCCTGTTCGGCCACCTTGTGGAGCTCGACCAGCTGCTTCAACTGGTCGCTAAGGGGCACCGGATGTCTGGCCTCAGCATACTGAGACCAGAACACCTTCTTTGTCGAGCTCCCCTCCTCGGCTCTGTAGAAAACGGCAGCATCGGACACGCTGCAGGGCAGATCTGCGAACGCTCCTAGAGAGCTCTGAATTCGGGTAAGTAACAGGTAATTCACTTTTACATGCTTGCTTTGCATGAAGAATGCCTTACCCGCCGCTATTTTCTTCAATGCCTCGATTTCCTAGAGGGCCTTGTGGGCTTCGGCCTTAGCGGCTTTGGCACTCTCAAGAGCCGACGCAAGCTCGGACTCTCGAGTCTTCTAGTCACACTCCAAACCCTCGTGTTTTTCCACGAGAGCCTGGAGCTCTTGCCGTACCTCCGCCACCGGCGCCTCCTGCTTCTCTCGCTCGGTGCGTTCCGCGGCCGCATTGCGTTCGGCTGTGGACACCGCCTCCTTCAGGGTCGCCACCTCGTTCGTAGCCCCTGGAGTACCCATGTTATCCTTGTCATTCTTATTGCAACCAAATCCTTTTTTGTAAGGTACAATTCTAATAAGGTGTTACTCACCTTCCTTGTCCTCGAGCTGCTTCTTGGCACGGCCGAGCTCGCTCTCGGACCGCTCGAGGCTCTGCTTCAAGGCATTGACCTCCGCAGTCAGTGCGGCAGAGGTCAGCAGCGCAGCCTACATTCCCATATTGACATATTTTTGTTAAGACTCCTGCGTATATCTTGTTTAGATCCTCAGTCCGGCTTTTCTTTCCGAACACCGAACCGAGCATCAGGGGCTACTGTCTATGCAGTACTATTTTACATATCTTAAAATTCTTACCTCAAATCCTGTTAGAAGGCTGCTACAAGCTTCGGTCAGCCCGCTTTTGGCGAGCTGAACCTTCTGAATCACCGCACTCATGACAGTGTGGTGTTCTTATTCGATGGAAGCGCCGTTGAGCGCCTCCAGCAAGTTATCCGGCGCCTCCGGTTGGACGGAGGCCGCCGGCGTCACAATCTTTCCCTTCTTACGAAGGGGCCGCCCGCCGGACTCCAGAACCACTGAAGGTTCCGGTGCGGAGTCCGGTCCGAAGTCTGGGAGGTTGCCCTGCGGCACCTCCGGGGCCTCCTCTTCCTGGTGGGTCCCTTTCCGGGATCCCACCTCGCCGTCGTCAGCGTCGCGGGGGGAGGAGGCGGCTGGAAGTGAAGTGCTATTCACATCTGACGTGCCCAAGGACCCGCTCGACGAAGCGGGAAGATCATCCTTGGGCGGACTACAGGGTTGTATGCGGCATTAAAAGATGCTATGCGACAAAAATAAAATTATGAGTTATTCAGGAGTACGGATACTTACGATCTCGCCAGGGGCTTGGACCTTGAGGGGCACTCCTCGTCGCCGTCATCGGCGTTGGCGGAACAGTCCGGGGGAAGGGTCCTTCCCTTCTTGGACCCTTCGGACTCCCTCGTTGGGGAGGCCTTCCTCTTCTTCTCTCCCGCCGCTGGGGGAGAGGCCTCTTTCTTCTCCTCCTCGTCCTCGTGGGAGGAGTCCGCCTTGGAGTCATCGGACGATGAATCCGATAACACCTGACGCCGGGAACTCCTCCGGGTTCCCGTGGCCTTCTTCTTGGCCTTCTTCTCCGGCACCACGTAAGGCGCCGGGGCCAGCAGCCCTGTCAAACGGGCATCCGCTAGGTCTTCTGGAAGGGGAGCCGGATAGTTAACCTGTCCGGACGTCTCCTGCCAGGCCTGTTAAAGGTGTTGGGAGTTTAGATCCCACAAAGAGTCAAACTATGAAAAGCAAGTGTCCCATAAAGGATAACATGGCTTACCTTGCCAGCCGGACGCTGCGAGCTGAATCCGCGATCTTCGGTAGCGGATGCGGGAGCCTCGGCAACCTTGAACAGCACCCTCCAGGCCTCTTTGTACGTAGTGTCGAAGAGCCCGCTCAAGGTTTGGTGCTGTGCCGGATCAAACTCCCACAAGTTGAAGTCCCGCTGTTGGCAGGGGAGAATCCGGTGGATGAGCATGACCTGGATTACGTTGACAAGCTTGAGCTTCTTGTTCACCAGGGTTTGGAGACAGGATTGAAGTTCGGTCAGCTCTTCCGAATTACCCCACAGCAGGCCCTTCTCTTTCCAGGAAGTGAGCCACATGGGGATGCCAGATCTGAATTCGGGGGCCGCTGCCCATTTAGGGTCACGCGGCTCGATGATGTAGAACCACCCTGATTGCCACCCTTTGATGGTTTCCACAAAGGCGCCCTCGAGCCAAGTGACGTTGGGCATCTTGCCCACCATGGCGCCTCCGCACTCCGCTTGGCTGCCCTTCACAACCTTCGGCTTGACATTGAAGGTCTTTAGCCACAAGCCGAAGTGGGGTTGGATGCAGAGGAAGGCCTCGCACACGACGATAAACGTGAAATGTTGAGGATGAAATTCGGGGCCAGATCGTGGAAATCCAGGCCGTAGTAGAACATGAGCCCCCGAACAAAGCGGTGGAGTGGGAAGCCCAGTCCGCGGAGGAAATGGGGAAGGAATACCACCCTCTCATGGGCCCCGGGGGTGGGGATGAGCTGCCCCTCGTTGGGGAGCAGGTGCGCGATGTCGCTGGACAAATATCCGGCACTACGCAGCTTCTTGATGTGCCCGTCCGTGATGGAGGAGGCCATCCACTTGCCTCCCGCTTCGGACATGGTCGGAGAAGGTTGAGGTAAGATGTGCGGATTTGGGCGCTGGAGCTCGAGTGCGCGGAGATGGATAAGCAAAGGAGGAAGAAGGCGTAGGTAAAAAGGTGGATCCTTATCCCCTTATATATGGGCGGATGAAACTATGCGTCCCCACCAGCCTGGTAAAACTCGCTTATCTCCCAAGCGCCACAATCAATGGTGTGGTTGGGTTACCCACGTCCATATTGATGAGAATCCCGGAATAAGGGGACACGATCTCTGCTTCGACAAGACGTGCCAAGGAAACCGCTTCTCTAAACGCGCTGAGGTGGAATAATAAAAATGATTCGAGTAAAGGCTTGGCCATGGCGTGACGTCACGCCACGAAATACATCAGCAGATTGAACTTGTGTAAATATTATTCTCTCTACGGAGGTATGTGGAATTTATTTTGCAGAGCCGGACACTATCCTAGTGTTCACAAAATTCTATGAATTATTCAGAGGAGGAACCCGCCTTGAAATGCCGAAGACAATATGCGCGCCGGACTCGTCGTCATTGAAGCCTGGTTCAGGGGCTACTGAGGAAGTCCTGGACTAGGGGGTGTCCTGATAGCCGAACTATCATCATTGGCCGGACTCCAAGATTATGAAGATACAAGATTGAAGACTTCGTCCCGTGTCCGGATGGGACTTTCCTTGGCGTGGAAGGCAAGCTTGGCAATACGGATATGTAGATCTCCTACCATTGTAACCGACTCTGTGTAACCCTAGCCCTCTCCGGTGTCTATATAAACCAGAGGGTTTTAGTCCGTAGGACGAACAACAATCATACCATAGGCTAGCTTCTAGGGTTTAGCCTCCTTGATCTCGTGGTAGATCTACTCTTGTACTACCCATATCATCAATATCAATCAAGCAGGAGTAGGGTTTTACCTCCATCGAGAGGGCCCGAACCTGGGTAAAAACATCGTGTCCCTTGTCTCCTGTTACCATCCTCCTAGACGCACAGTTTGGGACCCCCTACCCGAGATCCGCCGGTTTTGACACCTTCAGGGGGTTTGGGTGAGTGGAGGGATGGCCTGGCCAGCGGTGGGAGTAGTATGGGGGCGGTGGGAGTAGTATGGGGCCTGGCCAGCGGTGGGAGTAGTGGAGAGACCGCACACTCAAAACGGAGCAACGGCGCAACACATACACTATACAAGTCATAACAACAATCTGTCCATAACAGCAACTAGGCATCTTGCAAGCACCAAAACTACATGCTACATTACCACAATATGAGAACAAAAGGCATGGTCATGATGTACAGGTAAAGCATAACAAAACATGAACACTGAGCTATCTCCAGAAATCACTAGAACATGCTCAAACACACATGGAAAAATTGCAAATAATAACAGTTTCAGACTTATCAGGAAATAACATCAGGTTGCAATGTTTAGAGTAAGCAAACAACATGTTACAGGAACATATCATGGCAAGAAAAGGCATGGCATGATACTACTAAATGCATAGAACAAAAGTCCCTTACTGACCATGAGCCAAAAGGGCACAGAAAATATGATGGCACCCATGTAAACATGGCAAGTTATATGACAGATTCAAACATGGCAGGGTCAACGATAAGTAGGCATGTTGGTGAGCTTGAACCACTCACCACAGAGCAATACATGGCATGGCAAGGCAACCAGCAGTAAGAAGACATGTTTATGAAGCAAAGCATGTCAAGAGAAAGTTCATAGGGTGCATGGATCACTAGGAAAGCTCATGGAAAAACTGAACATAATGTTAACAGGCTGACAGCAACATTATTTAGCAAGTTTGGAGCAAGATAACAACATGTTACAGCAGGCTATAATTGCAACCAGGGGCATGAATGGATAGGCAAGACATGTATAACAATTCATCCTTAGTGAACATCTCCAGATTATGCACGAAATGACTTGTAGCAGCAGGTTTATATGGCATCACAAAATAACAGATTCAGCCTAGCAAAACAGTAATAGCAAGTACCCTACTTAACAAGCTTGATGCACTCACTACACAACTCAACAAAATACATGGATGGCACCACTGGAAAGATGGCATGGCATAGATCAAAACACATGAAGACATCAACCTCATAGGATGCACACATCAAACATGGCAAAAATGACAAATGAGCATGTTATAACAGTTTCAGTAGGTTAACATCACATAGCACTCTTCCAACAGCATTTCGGGCATCAAGATGTGCTCAAATGAAAATCATGCAATGGAATGAAATGAAGAACTTGTCGAGACGAACAATTGGACATATTACACGCACAAAATGGAGCTACGGATGCAGATCTATGATGCGATGAACATGGCATGATAATGTCAAAATATTCGGGACTTAGTGAAAAACGGAGGGGGGAAAAGTCAACTTCGGGATTTAGGATCTGGCACGGATTGCGAAGATCGCCTGAGCTGCACGCCGGCGAGGAAGAAGAGGCGGCCGGAGCTTGAGGAGACCGCCGGAGAGGGCGGGGATGCCGGATCCGGGGCGCGGGGCGGCGAGGAGGCGACGTGGGCCGGCTCCGGTGGCCGGGGCGGGACGCCGGCAGCGGAGGCGGATGGAGGCGGCGATCGCCGGCGAGGGACGGGGCGCGGGCGGCCGCGGGGATCTGGGGCGGCGCCGGGCCAGCGACGACGGGGCTGATGGCGGCGCGCTCGGGCGGAGCGGGCCGGTGCGGGTCCGCGTCGGAGGCGACGGCGGGAAGCCGGGGCGGCGCCGGCGGAGCACGGGCGGCGGGGCTGGACGGCGGAGGCGGACGGTCGGGCGTGGGGGCACCCGCGGGCCGGCGGCGGCGCGCGTCAGGCCGGGCGGGTCTGATCCGGGCCCCGGCGGGCCGCGGCGCGGGGACGGCGGCGGAGCCACGTGGCAGGACGCGAGTGGAGGGGAGCGGCGGCGGGGTGACGTGGCGGCTTGGGAGTGGCCGGAGTGAGGTGGCTGCGGGCGGCGGACATGTCCGGCTGCGGCCGGACGTGTCCGGTGGCGGCAGGGAGGATTAGGCTAGGGTTTCACCGCGAATTTCGGAGGGGGAGGTGTTTATATAGGTAGAGGGAGCTAGGAGACTCCAAATGAGGTGCGGTTTTCGCCCACACGATCGTGATCGAACGACCGAGAGCATGGAGGGGAGTTTGCTGGGTTTTGGGCCAGTTTGGAAGGGTTGTTGGGCTGCAACAAAAGAGGCTTTTGCGGTACCCGGTTAACCGTTGGAGTATCAAACGACCTCCAAATGGCACGAAACTTGACAGGCGGTCTACCGGTGCTATACCAAGGCCACTTGGCAAACCTCGGGCCATTCCGAGAATGCATAATACCTGCTCACAACGAGAGACCAAAGGGGGACGCCGGAGGACATAGGAGTGCCGGATAGCAAAACGGACAACGGGGAAAATGCTCGGATGCAAGAGATGAACACGTATGCAAAATGGAATGCACATGATGACATGATAAAAAGCAACAAGCAAGCAAATGACATGGCAACAACAGTGAATAACTGGCAGACACCTGGCGCATCGGATCCAGGGCGTTACAACACTCCTCCACTAACAAGAGATCTCGTCCCGAGATCTTAGGACCGAGACGGAAGGAAAAAAGGATGGGGTGAAACAAGAACTCAAGAGAAGAAGCAAAGAATCGAGAGCACTCGAGAAGAAGAGAGGAACAACGAGAATGACGAGAATCGAAAAGCTCACGGAATCAGATAGGCTATGAAACCACTCCGGTTAGAACGAGATAAGAAACGAATAAGACTGAAAGTATTTAGGCAGCACTCCGGCTGAAGATGGAAGGAATAGAACACGAGCTAGAGAGGATGGAATGATACTTGACGAGAGGAACGACACAATGCCTCCGGAAGAATTGAAAAAGTTGAAAGAAAAGAATGGAGAAGAAGATGACATCTTCTAGCACGAATGAATTTGAAAAGAATCCTTGCGAGAAAAGATTGAACGAAGTTGTTGAGAAAATCAACAACAAAAAGAATAAGCTTGTTGTGGACTTATGGATAACATCTCAAAATTATAAGGTGATAACCAACCACAAGCGGAAAAGATTAAATAGCTGAGAAGAATGAAGAAATGCAAAACTCCACTTCAAAAGTATATGGAGAATTAATTGCACTTCGAGACGTGAGAAGAAAAAATACTTGAACTCCACCAACAAGAATCTTGATGAACTCTTGAAGAAAGAATTAAATCATGAAGAACCACCATGAAGAACTCCAGTATCGTAAAGGATGATGAGATAGAATGAAGTATGAAAGAATAAGATGAGCCTTGCGATGATTTAGATGAAGGTTCCGACGAAATGGCCGAGGAAATTTGAACTCCGGAAAAGAAAAGATGAAAAACACTTGGAACTAGAATTTATTCATGAAGAACAAACTCCGAAGGAAGGGGTTAATCGCTTTGAGGAAAATTAGAATAAGATTTATTGTATGCTTATCCTTCATCAAATTAAATTGATGATAAGCAATGGATTTAGCATACTACTTATTCTTCTTGAAAAGGATTAAGGGAAATATGGCGCAAAACTTGAGAAAGTCTTCATGAACCACCGGTAGGATTGAAAAGAACGAATGGGTTAATATGATGAACAAGGAAAAGAATCTTGAATGAACCACCGTGAGAATTTGGAAATGACTGATGAAAGAGAAAGAATCACCGGGAAGGATTCGAAGAACAATATACTAGAGGGAATTTAGATGCAAAAGAACGAAGAGATCGCGAACTGGTTGAAGAATACTTGAACGAAGCACCGGAAGAATATTGAGACGAACGAAAGGGCACAGATAATAATTGGAGAACGAATCTGAAAACTTAGAACGAAGAAATCTTCCGAAAAGATGGCCTCCGGATGATCGAGAGAGAAAGCAACTCCTGAAATGCTCCGGATGGATGAAAAGAATAACTGACAGATGGAATAATTCGAGAGGATAGCATGAAGCTAGAACCACAAAACTTCGAGAGAACGAGCAAGATTTAGAGGAAAAACTCTTCTTCGATCTTCAAATGACGACGAGAAAAACCACCAAAATTACAGAGATACTCCGGTAGAATGAAAAACGAAAAGGTTGAGGAAACCATGAAAATGTTTCGAAATCGATCTTGGAAAAGGCATCTGACTGATGAAATTCGTACTTACGTCACCCTTGAAAAGAATTGAGAATAACTCCGGGGAATTAGATACAAGTGTTGCAGTTTTGAACTAAGATTCAGTAGTTAATTAATTCTGAGAGTGGCATTGCTTAATTTTACCAGCGGCATTAGATTAACAAAAAACATAAACAATTCCAGGGGAGAGTGGGCGCAACAACAATATGTGCTTCCATCTACTTATAAAGGGGGTGATGCAGAGTTTGTTGTAACAAAGCAACAAGCATCATGTCTGGGTTGGTTCCATTTTTGTTCACTACTTAATGGGAAAAGACAGCAATACAATAGCTTCAATTCAACATTTATTTAAAATAGTACCAATACAAGTAGCACAACATCTCAAAGCACACTGCACAATCATGTGGATGAAGGCCTGTTGACCTTTCATGAGAACACTAGGATAAAATACGAATCTGCTAACACGAATAGGAAATCCAATCTCATTTTGTGCAGTTGCACTGAAATCAAGCAAAGTGTTTCGCGTAGCGAAGCAAAATGTCGCAATAGCTACAACTTGAATAGATATCATGTGGTAGAGACCAACATTTGAAACAACTCGACAGGAACAATGGAAACAAATCTCAATCTCCTTTTGTGCAGCTCCACCAAAATTAAGCAAAGTCACCGGTGTGACATTCAATTTGAACTGCACAAAGCACTCTTAAAACATAAGTGTTTCGAGTAGCGAAGTAAAATGTCGCAATAGCAACAAGTTGAATCGATACTCCTGTTTTAACAGAGGCAAAAAAGGAAACAATTACTTGCTGATAAAGGAGGATGAAACAAACGGTGACAGAAAGAAGCATCTAACTTATCTTGGATGGAAAACAAAGTAGGATAGTAGCATTTCTAAAACGGTAGCATTGATTCATATTAACAGAGACACTCTTGAAACAACATTCGTTAAAAAATGTAATTTACTTTTAACAGTGGCATTGCTTCAATTTTCCGGCGGCATTCTTAGATTAACAACAGCAAAATAGCTGTATGGGACATGCTAGCACCATGTGCGTCCACACGTATAAATGGGTGATGCAGAGTATGTAGCAAAGCAGCATATCTGTGTTGGTCCCATATTTTTCTCTTTGAACTTTTTTCCTATGTGAGGGCAGCAAATCTAGTCCTGCACAAACTACCCAACCCCCCCCAGTTTCTTTCCCTTTTCAACAAAGAGATCGGTTCCTTACAGATGTGTGTACTGGGTTACCCCCTTTTTCCCTTTTCAACCAACAAAGCGGCTGGATAGCCAGTCTATACTACTTTTCCTCCCTCCTTTCCTCATTGAACCACATCCTAGATTCATGCTCCACCCCACCGCACCTTTCTTTCCTCTTTGAACCAAGACCTAGATTCGACTACAGATTGAAAAAGATCCACATGCAGCTAGAGCAACGACGGTTTCAAAGAAACTTATACCTTAGGGTCGTCGGGATGTGGCAAGGCGTGCGGCGGGAGGCCGGATCTGCTCACACTACGTACGACAGCGAGGAATAAGGGGTCGGTGGCCCTCCCGCACAGGCGCTGGGTGAAAGAGAACAGCGCAGCCGACAGTGGATTGCCTCCCTCGCCGAAGGCGATAGAGTTAACGCTGCACCTCCTCCCCTTCCCGGTGCGATGGGATACGGACGCCTCCTTCACCAGCTGTGAGGGGGGAGTGAGACAAGAGCCAACGCAATCTTGTTTAGATCTCGTGAAGAGAGGGTGAGAGACTGTGAATATAGCAAACCCTAGTAAATGAACGCTGAGCCTCCAACGTGTAACATATATGTATTGCGGCGAGCGTGTGGAGAGTGCAAACCCTAGCGAACAAGCGCTGAGGCTCCCGCTTATATATATACTAATGTAGTACGGACTGAACTCCGGTGCCTTCACTCCATCTGCTTTTGACTGTATGACAGGTGTGCCAGCCACATTTTGGGCCCACCTGACATAAACCCAAAGGCAGGTGCACTAAGTCAATGAAGCTGCGTCCATATAGTACTCTTGTGTGTATACGACTAATATATAGTGGAGTGGTTTTCTTATTCTCTCAATAACAATCATTTTAAATTGTGTAAGTACGAAACGAAACTCTTTATTTAATGTACAGAGGGAGTACTACTTCCGATGAACTAACGATCCACGCCCACGCGTCCTGGTCGCACTTCCTGTCCTTCACGTGTGGTACAGTACCCTCCCTTAAGTGAACAACCACACATGCGCCAAATTATTGGAAACGTATGAGAGTGTGTACAAATAAAGAATTTTAATTTCAATTGTCGGAAAGGTTTGAGAGTATTACAAAGTTTGACTTCAGTCAAATCTAATATGCAGAGTAAATAAAAATGGAGGGCTACTACATCCATCCGGGTTTTTAGTCCACACCATTTTTTAAATCAAAGTTAATAGCTAGACAAATAAAATTACAGGGGAGCTGGAGACAAAGTTGTGAGAAGGCTTAGAAATCAATACAAAACTTATGCTCTTAGTACCAACGTCGATCCTTCTTCGAGGAAACATTTGGTTCATAGCCAATTGTGTGATAAAACTGCACCAACATGAAAGACGACTGCGTCTCCAACGCAACCAAGGTGAACTGACAAAGGATATCATCTTTTTGCGTAACAAGCAAAGAGCACTGATGGAAGACAGCTTGTTTTTCATCGAAAATCGATCAGCTTCACCAGCCGACGCAACCATGAGGCGCGACCATGAGCATCGATAGTTTATGGTCTATTTTTTTTGTCCTAGTTTTTTTTGTTTCTTGTTGCTACATTATATACTTGTGGGAGCTTAGATGTGATATCCTTAAATAACATCTAGATGTGAATTGGACAAACTGATTTTCTAACATACCAAGAAAGAAAACTCGATCAAAAACACGCCCCCGCTTCCAGGTCGCGAGAGTCGTCACGCACACACACATAGACATAGACATGCATATCCATGTTTACGTAAAATTCCATTTCCATCTCCATCTTCAATCATATTTGTCCAACTGGCACATTATTCACGTTGTTAATTATATACACAGCAATATTAACGTACAACATCTCTTGTTTGCGCACGTCCGGACCGCTGCCACGGCCGGTCCTGACCAACCCGAACCCTCTTCATCACCCACGCGTGCTTCCCGCCCGAAACGGTCAGGGCCGCATTCATGCCCAGCCAGAGCGGATGCGACCTCTCACTGGCGCCGACATTGAAGCAGCGCGCCTGCCGAGAGAGCGTCGCCCGCGCCGCTTCCGGGTGCACGCGGCTGCTCCGCGTTCAAAGGTCGCAATAGCCGGCTACAACATGCATGTAAAAAGTTTTTGGGAGTCCGTGCTACAGCTAGCTGTCCTCCCCCAACTCGTCAATCTCTTCCAGTAGTGCTAGTAGTACTCCACGGCGCGATCCATCGACAAGCAGGCGGGAAAGTTATGGTATACTCGGTTTGCGGTGAGTGGCATGCCGAGCGACCGTGTGGGGTCGAGCCGTGGAGGAGGGTGAGACACGAACACGACAGACGTGATTTACTGTGTGATTTGACTGCTCCTTAGTGGCCCCTACACGTACTCCCCCTACGTGTATGCAACAGTCACATGTACACATGGACGCAAAAACGCGCGCGACGCCCTAATGCATGCATGTCCGAGCACACGACGAAACACACACGGTCACGCTAAGTGCTCAACCTACACGTGCATGCACACACATACTCAGTCAGGGTGAGCTAGTGACCGTATAAACACCGGAAAATATATATATTGAGGGCAATGAGCGTATTATGAAGTCCACTGACCATATTTTTACAAATGTACAGTGATAGATAGTGTATTTATCTCATTTAAAATTAATCCATATTAACCAGAGAGGAGGCAGTATGGACTAGCATTACTTGCGCGCGGTGGCTCGCAAGACAAGGAGAAACTTTTGACTAATGCAAGCTCTCCCTCGCTCAGGCGGTGGACGCGCAACAGTTAATTCGTGTAAGATTGCCAGAAGCATACACTATACTACTAGTGCTACTATAGTTCGACTTCCCGAATAGGCGAACAGTCAAGCGCAAAGTTTACTAATATAGTCTATAAAGGTACGTACTATACTAGTACGTACTAGGAAACGGATGGAGGAGCGTCTGCACTCTTATTATAATTTTAAAATGTGATAAAGCAATCTTCAACACATTTGGTTATCTTCGAGGGTTCTCGCATGTGATAATGGAAGTTGATTGCATGGAACACTCGCCACAATTCTCGCTTAATTCTGGCTCATATCCTGTTACAGATAGTAGCGCTCGGTAATATTTCCTCATTTTTTGTTATTCAGCATGTAAACAGGTCAGCAAACCTTGCGGCGCATCTTCGTGCGAACCGTGCTTGCTGCACTTTGAATGTGGCCGAGAGCTGGCTTGATGAAACACCTCGCTTCCTACTTCTTTTTTTGCGGGGTACCTCGCTTCCTAGTGACCAGTGTCTTGGCTGATCGTCCTAAAAATGCTTATATATGAATAAAGCTCTCTCATTTACCCGCAAAAAGGATTGAGCCATATTAACCGGAAAGGAGGGAGTATGGCCTAGGACTACTTTTTGGTGTGTCCCGTCAACTCGCAGAATGAGGAGAAGCTTGCAGGACAAGGTGAAGCTCGCTTACGCCTTTTGACTAATGCAACCTACCCTCGGTGGACATGCATCAGTCCATTCGGTGTCAGATTGTCAGAGGCATACACTGTAGTACCCAACATGCGGAGTACCATCATTGTTCGACTTCACGAAGAGGCGAAGAGCCAAGCGCAGTAGTATGAGTAGTACTACTACTAGAACCGCATGGTGGAGCGTTTGTACTCTTATTTCTTTTTATCTCTGATAAAGTACACGTTTATTCCAGAGAAGGGCGGAAAACGTCAGCCCAACATCAAAATGTAATGAATGATATCGATCAACCAACCATGCCTGAATATATCTTGGCCTCCATGCGAACCCGTCTGTGTGTTCTCGCTCCTTGTCTCTCTCAAGGAACGGCGGGTTGGCTCTTTGCCGTCAATTGAGATTGGTTTGCTCACACTTGTGACGCCCCCGATTCAATCGTACACTAATCATGCACGCAAATGTGTACGATCAAGATCAGGGACTCACGGGAAGATATCACAACACAACTCTAAAACATAAATAAGTCATACAAGCATCATAATACAAGCCAGGGGCCTCGAGGGCTCGAATACAAGTGCTCGATCATAGACGAGTCAGCGGAAGCAACAATATCTGAGTACAGACATAAGTTAAACAAGTTTGCCTTAAGAAGGTTAGCACAAACTGGGATACAGATCGAAAGAGGCGCAGGCCTCCTGCCTGGGATCCTCCTAAACTACTCCTGGTCGACGTCAGCGGGCTGCACGTAGTAGTAGGCACCTCCAGTGTAGTAGGGTTCGTCGTCGACGGTGGCGTCTGGCTCCTGGACTCCAGCATCTGGTTGCGACAACCAGAAAGAAAGGAAAGGGGGAAATAGGGGGGAGAAAGCAACCGTGAGTACTCATCCAAAGTACTCGCAAGCAAGGAACTACACTACATATGCATGGGTATATGTGTAAGGAGGCCATATCAGTGGAATGAACTGTAGAATGCCAGAATAAGAGGGGGATAGCTAGTCATATCGAAGGCTACGCTTCTGGCAGCCTCCGTCTTGCAGCATGTAGAAGAGAGTAGATTGAAGTCCTCCAAGTAGCATCTCCAAGTAGCATCTCCAGTAGCATCGCATAGCATAATCCTACCCGGCGATCCTCCCCTCGTCGCCCTGTGGAAAAGCGATCACCGGGTTGTCTGTGGAACTTGGTAGGGTGTGTTTTATTAAGTATCCGGTTCTAGTTGTCATAAGGTCAAGGTACAACTCCGGGTCGTCCTTTTACCGAGGGACACGGCTATTCGAATAGATTAACTTCCCTGCAGGAGTGCACCACATAACCCAACACGCTCGATCCCATTTGGCCGGACGCACTTTCCTGGGTCATGCCTGGCCTCGGAAGATCAACACGTCGCAGCCCCACCTAGGCACAACAGAGAGGTCAGTCCGCCGGTCTAAATCCTATGCGCACAGGGGTCTGGGCCCATCGCCCATTGCACACCTGCATGTTGCGTACGCGGCCGGTGAGCAGACCTAGCAACCTCCATTACAAAGGAAGTTGCGTTAACGCAGTCCAACCCGGTGCGCACCGCTCCGTCGCTGACGTCAAGAAGGCTTCGGCTGATACCACGACGTCGGGATACCCATAACTACTCCCGCGTAGATGGTTAGTGCGTATAGACCAAATGGCCAGACTCAGATCAAATACCAAGATCTTGTTAAGCGTGTTATTATGAAGCAACCGCGGACGCCGACCAGGGCCAGGCCCACCTGTCTCCTAGGTGGTCTCAACCTGCCCTGTCACTCCGCCACAAAGTAACAGTCAGGGGCCGTCGGGAACCCAGGCCCACCTCTACCGGGATGGAGCCACCTATCCTTTCAGCCCCCACATCGGGATCACTTGCGGGTACTCAACGAGCTGACCCGACTTTAGTCACCATCTGTATAATATGTATGCATGTATAGTATATACCCGTGATCACCTCCCGAGTGATCACGGCCCAATAGTATAGCAAGGCAGACTGACAAGAATGTAGGGCCAATGATGATAAACGAGCATCCTATACTAAGCATTTAGGATTGCAGGTAAGGTATCAACAGATGTAGCAACAATGTCAGGCTATGCATCAGAATAGGATCAACGGAAAGCAGTAACATGCTACACTACTCTAATGCAAGTAGTATAGAGGAGAATAGGCAATATCTGGTGATCAAGGGGGGGCTTGCCTGGTTGCTCTGGCAAGAGAGAGGGGTCGTCAACTCCGTAGTCGAACTGGGCAGCAGCAACGTCGGTCTTGTAGTCTACCGAAGAGAAGAGGGGGAAGAAACAGTAAATACGGAGCACACAAGGCATCACAGAACATAACATGGCAATAAGCGGTGCTAGGGGTGACCTAACGCGGTAGGAGGTGATACCGGCGAAGGGTGGAAACAACCGGGAAAGTATCCCCGGTGTTTGGCGTTTTCGGACAGATGAACCGGAGGGGGAAAGTTGCGTGTTTGCTATGCTAGGGATGTGTGGCGGACAAACGGGTTGCATATTTGGATTCGTCTCGTCGTTCTGAGCAACTTTCGTGTAGAAAGTATTTTCATCTGAGCTACGGTTTATTTTATATTAATTTTAAAAGATTTAAATCATTTTTAGGATTTATTTAACTACTTAATTCTAACATTATCCAGAATAGTGTTTGCTGACGTCATCATGACGTCAGTAGTCAGCAGAGGTGTTGACTGGTCAACTGACGAGTGGGTCCCGTTCGTCATTGACTGTTTAGTCTAATTAGGGTTTAACTAACTTAATTACTGTTTAATTAAACTAACTAGTTAATTAGACTAAGTAAACAGGGTTAATTAACTTAATTAATTTACTAATTAATTAATTATTAATTTTATTAATATTATCTATAATTCTTTTAATTCTATTTTTTTTAAACACGTTCTGTGGGCCCCAGGGGACCATAGCGGTTTTGGGCGCGGGTGCGGGCACGCGCCCATCAGGGCGATCCCGGGTGAGCGGGCGACGGTAACGGGCGTGCGGGTGCGCAGGCCCGAGGCCACCAGGGGGGCGCCGACGACAGCAGGGCACGGCGAGGCCGGCCGCCGGAGGCGACAACGGTGAGGCCACGGCGGGGTGGCGCCAGGGCGCGGCAGCAGATGCGAGGGCGCGGGGAGCAAGGGCGAGGGCGAGGCAGAGATGTCTCAGCGGGGCGAGGCGCTGGGCGCGGCCAGCGCGCGGGCGATGCCGCGGCCGTGAGTGCGTGTACGAGACAGAAGGAGGAGAGGAGGAGGCGGAGGCTCACATCGTTGCAGAGGAGGGCTCGGGGAGGCCGGAAGTGGCTCGGTGCAGCGGATCCGACGGCGATGACCGGCGGGGCAGAGGTGGAAGACGAGGCCGGTCCGGCGAGATAGTGGTCTCGGGCTTGATCCTATGGGCGAAGTCGACAAAGAGGCGGTCGGCGGAGGCGATGCGGCGACGGCGTCAGGCGGGGCAGTGGCAACAGCGACGGGCGGGCTCGTGGCGCGTCGGGCTGTGCCCGATCCAGGCGAGGGCATGCTCGAAGGAGAGGGAGGACGAGGTGGATCGGTAGGGCTAGGGTTTTGGGAAGGATGACGGGGATGGGCAGCAAGGTCCAGGCGGCGGCGCGGGCTCCGGGCAGCGTCCGCGAGGCGACAAGGCGATGGGGTCGGGGCACCATTTTTGGGGGCGAGCGCCCCTGATCCAGATCCACGCGGGGAAGGGGAGAGAGATCGGGGGATCGTGGGGGGATGTGGGGTGCGTCAATTAGGTCACGGGGGAGAGGTTAGGTGTAAGCCGCGGGTGTGGGGTGGCTGGTTGGGCCGGCCTGGTGGGGTAAATGGGCTAGCTGGGCCGGCTGAAGCCAAGGCCCAGAGGGTGGGTGCAGGGGCTTTTCCCCTATTGCGATTTCTTTTGATTTTACCTTTTTTTTATCTTATTTCTTTCTGTTTTAATTATTTTAGAGCATTTTAGTATTTTACAAACAAGTGTTTTCTTTACTATAATTACCTATGTAATATTCGGCACAAACCGAACATTTTAGTTTTGACGTTTGAAAATATTTGTTGTTTGCCTTTAATTTAATTTTGAATTTGAATCGGTTTTCAACTAAACCGAGATTAACTCCAGTGGCAGAGATGACGTGGCATCATTAGCAGGGAATTAATGTAGTCTAATTATCTGGGCGTCACAATTCTCCTCCACTACAAGAAATCTCGTCCCGAGATTTAAGGGGTGGAGTAAGGGGGAAAGTTCTGGTTACGAAATTCTAACGGATCTTCTCGTTCTTGGCTGCTCTTCTCGAAGAGGCCGGTCCAATACATTGATGTCTTCATTTCTCTGCTTCAAGTCATCAAGATAAAGTCGGTATCCTTTCTTCGGGGGTTCCATCATACTTACGAAAGAATAAGGGGGTATTCCGGGAGAACTAACCTCTACAAGGTTGACTATCGGTCGATATCATCGGGGAAGGTGGCAGAAAGTAACTCTCGAATGGAATCTTAAGAAAATATCGAGAGTAAGGTAAGGAGGTATCATGGAAAGTTTCGAGCGGGCAGGCAATCGTTCAATGTCTGAAACGAACTGTTGAAGGGGTTTAGAGCAATGAGATTAAGCATTGCATCTGATACCTGAATAGATCAACAGGCTGCTGGCCCGTGAATTACATACAAAGTCAAACGCGAGGAATAACTTTGACAACAGGGTGTATAGGAGAGTCAGGTTTCGATCCTGTGGAACTGTGGGTTATGGGCCCACCATGTGGTTGAAAGTAGGAAGGGGGCCGACATCTTGCACGGTCACGATAGTAAGGCGTGTCAGAGGGTAGCCTATCAGTTATGTTGGCAACAACATCGATACCAAGGGCGAGGGACGAAGAGAACCATTTTCCTGCTCGTTGAACGAGGCGGGCCAATAGGCAAGGTTCTCGTCCATCGGTGGCTACCGGAATGTCATCAACAATAGTAACATGGTCTTACTGACAGAGCGGTACCACGAGGTGTTTACATAAGCAGGAGAATATTATTGCTTAGGTCATATATATCACAAGAAAGGTTAAATCAAAAAATGGAAAGGAAAATATGATTATCAGATTAAACAGAACAATGAAAAGGAAAATGTGTTAAAACACATATTTCAGGGATATATCCTTCCCAAGGACAAGCAGAGCATGATATCATGTCAGGATATAATTTTAGAAAACCCTTTAGGTAAGGGGAGAGAAATTTCAAGACATTACCCATACAACGACGTTTGGATAATTGAGCAAGAAACATCTTAGCATTGGGCTTCAAATGTTCTTGTTGAAAATCGGAGTACCACAGACATGCTTCAAGATAGCATTGACATGGTCTTCAAGCAAATGTCAGACTTTGGATACAAAGGATCCATCAGAAACAACTTATAGAATAAGTCTTACCATTTCCTCATGGAAGAATGGATAACCTTGCTGAAAAGGAATATATAACAATAGGGCCTCCGGCCAGGTGTGCTAGGCACGACATCACCTTACCGGGTCACATAAAGACCGTTGCTATAACTCTTGGAAATATGTTCCAACCATCATATCTGACCGAGATTCAGATCTGATTGGTGTCAGGATACCTCGGACTCAGGATGCCTGAGAAGAAAGGTGCAACACAAATTGTCGAGACGGCATTGTAAGATTCTCGGGAAATAACGTACGGAAGCAAGGCTTCGAAACAAGAGTTCATCAGTAAACCAAAGAGAGGATGAGGAGGTGGCTAATGGACTCAGCGACAATTCAACTAGGTATCCCAAAAGATGGATCTCCACAATTATGTGGATAAGGAGATAGCATTTGTCAGATCAAATGATGTAATGAAGTATGCTCGAGTAAAACATACACAATTAAACATTGGTTGAAAGGTGCGCCCGAAATATGGGTTGGGTTGCACGACCAATAACAGAATGGTGATTCAATAATCAATAGTCTAAGAATGAACGGCCGACCATTAACTTGAAAGCAATAGGGTTGATAGAAGGAAAGAATCCAAACAACACCGTTCACTTGTTGGAATCAACACGGGGACCAAGAAAGAATGGTGATGGTGAGAAGTATCACTTGTATTAAGAGTTCTCAAGAGGTAGTGAAATTCTCACAACATTGAGGTCATAAGAGATGTTAATGTCCCAAGGTAAAGAAGGACAATTACTGGATACCAAGGAACTCAAGGTATAACACAAAACAAGAACAAGTTTGTGTTGGAGGAAAGGTAGTAGAGTGGTCGATGATAACACTAATCATCGAGGGCAAGGATTGTCTTTGTCATCATGAATTCCATTGATATCCTGGAAGAGCTCAAAATGTTGATGATGATCACGACACAATTGTCGAGAGGTTTATGTAGGTGTAATCGATCGGCGATGACATCAAGTCAAAGAAATGATAAAGCGAAAGGTTATTCGAACCAAGGACACGACACAAACTCGAAACCAAGCTTGTTGTTCAAGGCGAAATGATATGACGAGGAGGATTGACATAAGGTTAGTTCATCGTCGAAAATTGTGCTCCGGAAGGAAGGGCCAGGTAGCACAGTTAAAATTTAGCATGGTAATGATATAGCCGATCAGGCTAGGGATGACGTGATCGAGTACAAACTCATAAGCAAAGAAGATTACTAAGAGTTGTTTAATCGCGATGCGGACTCGATTCAGTTATCGATGTCCTTGAGTGTTTAATAACTCGAAGCACGTGAAAAATTGGAATCAATGAGAATGTAGTACTTGATGGAGAACTCATAAGAAGTTATGTAGTTCCGTGACAATCTCGAGATACCAGGGGGTAATACTCGAAGAGGGATCAAAGTAGAGGTTGGACTAGGGTATTGATCCGCAGAAGACAAGTGCTTGAACTTGTCCGAGAAATTGGATCAAGGAAGAACAATATGGTCGGAAACCACGATTGCAAAAGACCAAATCCCAGATATAAGATGAAATTATATCAAGGGGATAATTATTGTTTACGAGAAGCTTACATGACAAGATCTACATCGTGTCCATGGGCATGAAAACAAAGTTCAAGGTCGACTCCCACTTCTCCAATGCATAACCTATCATTCACTCCTCATTTTCGATGGAGTTGTAGTGTTGAAATTTTATCTGGTAAATCACCCGGAGAATATGACTCGTGAAAACTTTCGGGTTCACACGGTTTTAGAGAAGGAATAGGTTCAACCCGTCAGGGTATCGTGGAAACATATACCACAAGCTTCAATAGTAAATACGACCAGCTCGAAAGCAGAGCATGGTTGGCCAAACAGATGATACAATTTACCAAAGGCACTATGTATCAAGGGAAGAACTCACAAGGTGATTGAATATGAAGGAGACTGTCGGATAGCAATCCAACAATGGATCAGGTGATCCACAACGGAGCTGATGTGAGTATCGGTACTCCATCAGAGGAAGAAAGAATGCACGAGCATCATATTATAGAACATCAGAATAATTTGATGCTTAGATAACAAAGGAATTACGATTTCCAAAAAAAAGGATCAGGAGCAGTCGCTCTGATCAAGGATGGATAAGTTGGATAAACCAGAGGCACAATTGGCGACAAATAGTTTGGTCGAGAACCAGCTCATGTTCAAAAATGATGTCTGAGTCGGAAAGATAATTTAGAAGGGTTGATAGATGATTGTGTGCATTCGCACACATGTTGAATCAATAGGATCAAAATGACGGTGTCAAAAGATACCAGTGAATATTGCCAGATATATGGGAAGCATCCATAATGCTAGTAGACAAGTATTTGCAGAGCAATAAAGCTGCTAAGGATTTTCGGAGGATTGAATAGTATTTCAAAGACTTTTGTGAAACACCTGAACAACTGGGATGAGCGGATACTCGGAAGGTGCGAGAAATTATTCTTAGGGGTATTCAGGTGGCGAAGAACTGCAAGGCAGTAGGCACAAAATATTCTCGGGGTATCTTGTAATAACAAGATCGACTGGGAATAAAAGTAAGCACGACAGGTGTAAGTATTTATCCATAGGGATATTTCGGTGGTAGGGAATTGCAAAAGCAACGAGCACAAGGTCTCGAGAGAAAATCGGAGAGTATCTTCGAAATCTTCTGGTGCAGCCAGCGATCATCTGGACTGAAGGGGCTCTCCGGGAAAAAGTATTTTCGAGAACCTAAAGTTAGATTTTAGTAAATGTCATTTAACCCAAATAGAAGAGAGTTCAGAATCCCAGAGTAAAGGTCGAGGAGTAAAAGATCCTTATACCACCCAATGGCGACGTGGGCCCATGGGCTGCACAGCCATGTTAGTAAAAGTTTTGCAATTTCTAGACTCGACTTCGGCCAAGGAGTGTGGAAGGGGGATTCCTACAGGCAGTCGGCTCTGATACCAACTTGTGACGCCCCCGATTCAATCGTACACTAATCATGCACGCAAATGTGTACGATCAAGATCAGGGACTCACGGGAAGATATCACAACACAACTCTAAAACATAAATAAGTCATACAAGCATCATAATACAAGGCAGGGGCCTCGAGGGCTCGAATACAAGTGCTCGATCATAGACGAGTCAGCGGAAGCAACAATATCTGAGTACAGACATAAGTTAAACAAGTTTGCCTTAAGAAGGTTAGCACAAACTGGGATACAGATCGAAAGAGGCGCAGGCCTCCTGCCTGGGATCCTCCTAAACTACTCCTGGTCGACGTCAGCGGGCTGCACGTAGTAGTAGGCACCTCCAGTGTAGTAGGGGTCGTCGTCGACGGTGGCGTCTGGCTCCTGGACTCCAGCATCTGGTTGCGACAACCAGAAAGAAAGGAAAGGGGGAAATAGGGGGGAGAAAGCAACCGTGAGTACTCATCCAAAGTAGTCGCAAGTAAGGAACTACACTACATATGCATGGGTATATGTGTAAGGAGGCCATATCAGTGGACTGAACTGCAGAATGCCAGAATAAGAGGGGGATAGCTAGTCCTATCGAAGACTACGCTTCTGGCAGCCTCCGTCTTGCAGCATGTAGAAGAGAGTAGATTGAAGTCCTCCAAGTAGCATCTCCAAGTAGCATCTCCAAGTAGCATCTCCAAGTAGCATCTCCAGTAGCATCGCATAGCATAATCCTACCCGGCGATCCTCCCCTCGTCGCCCTGTGGAAAAGCGATCACCGGGTTGTCTGTGGAACTTGGAAGGGTGTGTTTTATTAAGTATCCGGTTCTTGTTGTCATAAGGTCAAGGTACAACTCTGGGTCGTCCTTTTACCGAGGGACACGGCTATTCGAATAGATTAACTTCCCTGCAGGGGTGCACCACATAACCCAACACGCTCGATCCCATTTGGCCGGACACACTTTCCTGGGTCATGCCCGGTCTCGGAAGATCAACACGTCGCAGCCCCACCTAGGCACAACAGAGAGGTCAGCCCGCCGGTCTAAATCCTATGCGCGCAGGGGTCTGGGCCCGTCGCCCATTGCACACCTGCACGTTGCATACGCGGCCGGTGAGCAGACCTAGCAACCTCCATTACAAAGGAAGTTGCGTTAACGCAGTCCAACCCGGCGCGCGCCGCTCCGTCGCTGACGTTAAGAAGGCTTCGGCTGATACCACGACGTCGGGATACCCATAACTAGTCCCGCTTAGATGGTTAGTGCGTATATACCAAATGGCCAGACTCAGATCAAATACCAAGATCTCGTTAAGCGTGTTATTATGAAGCAACCGCGGACGCCGACCAGGGCCAGGCCCACCTGTCTCCTAGGTGGTCTCAACCTGCCCTGTCGCTCCGCCACAAAGTAACAGTCGGGGGCCGTCGGGAACCTAGGCCCACCTCTACCGGGATGGGGCCACCTGTCCTTTCAGCCCCCACATCGGGATCACTTGCGGGTACTCAACAAGCTGACCCGACTTTAGTCACCATCTGTATAATATGTATGCATGTATAGTATATACCCGTGATCACCTCCCAAGTGATCACGGCCCAATAGTATAGCAAGGCAGACTGACAAGAATGTAGGGCCAATGATGATAAACTAGCATCCTATACGAAGCATTTAGGATTGCAGGTAAGGTATCAACAGATGTAGCAACAATGTCAGGCTATGCATCAGAATAGGATCAACGGCAAGCAGTAACATGCTACACTACTCTAATGCAAGCAGTATAGAGGAGAATAGGCGATATCTGGTGATCAAGGGGGGGGGGGCTTGCCTGGTTGCTCTGGCAAGAGAGAGGGGTCGTCAACTCCGTAGTCGAACTGGGCAGCAGCAACGTCGGTCTTGTAGTCTACCGGAGAGAAGAGGGGGAAGAAACAGTAAATACGGAGCACACAAGGCATCACAGAACATAACATGGCAATAAGCGGTGCTAGGGGTGACCTAACGCGGTAGGAGGTGATACCGGCGAAGGGTGGAAACAACCGGGAAAGTATCCCCAGTGTTTGGCGTTTTCGGACAAATGAACCGGAGGGGGAAAGTTGCGTGTTTGCTATGCTAGGGATGTGTGGCGGACAAACGGGTTGCGTATCTGGATTCGTCTCGTCGTTCTGAGAAACTTTCATGTAGAAAGTATTTTCATCTGAGCTACGGTTTATTTTATATTAATTTTAAAAGATTTAAATCATTTTTAGGATTTATTTAACTACTTAATTCTAACATTATCTAGAATAGTGTTTGCTGACGTCATCATGACGTCAGCATGACGTCAGCAGTCAACAGAGGTGTTGACTGGTCAACTGACGAGTGGGTCCCATTCGTCATTGACTGTTTAGTCTAATTAGGGTTTAACTAACTTAACTACTGTTTAATTAAACTAACTAGTTAACTAGACTAATTAAACAGGGTTAATTAACTTAATTAATTTACTAATTAATTAATTATTAATTTCATTAATATTATCTTTAATTCTTTTAATTCTAGTTTTTTTAAACACATTCTGTGGGCGGGGCCCATATGTCATAGGCCCCAGGGGACCATAGCGGTTTTGGGCGCGGGTGCGGGCACGCGCCCATCAGGGCGATCCCGGGTGAGCGGGCGACGGTAACGGGCGTGCGGGTGCGCAGGCCCGAGGCCACCAGGGGGGCGCCGACGACAGCAGGGCATGGCGTGGCCGGCCGCCGGAGGCGACAGCGGTGAGGCCACGTCTGGGCGGCGCCAGTGCGCGGCAGCAGATGCGAGGGCGCGGGGAGCAAGGGCGAGGGCGAGGTAGAGAGGTCTCAGCGGGGCGAGGCGCTGGGCGCGGCCAGCGCGCGGGCGATGCCGCGGCCGTGAGTGCGTGTACGAGGCAGAAGGAGGAGAGGAGGAGGCGGAGGCTCACATCGTTGCAGAGGAGGGCTCGGGGAGGCCGGAAGTGGCTCGGTGCAGCGGATCCGACGGCGATGACCGGTGGGGCAGAGGTGGAAGACGAGGCCGGTCCGGCGAGGTAGTGGTCTCGGGCTTGCTCCTATGGGCGAAGTCGACGAAGAGGCGGTCGGCGGAGGCGATGCGGCGACGGCATCAGGCGGGGCAGTGGCAACAGCGACGGGCGGGCTCGTGGCGCGTCGGGCTGTGCCCGATCCAGGCGAGGGCACGCTCGAAGGAGAGGGAGGATGAGGTGGATCGGTAGGGCTAGGGTTTCGGGAAGGATGACAGGGACGGGCAGCGAGGTCCAGGCGGCAGCGCGGGCTCCGGGCAGCGTCCGCGAGGCGACGAGGCGATGGGGTCGGGGCACCATTTTCGGGGGCGAGCGCCCCCGATCCAGATCCACGCGGGAAAGGGGAGAGAGATCGGGGGATCGTGGGGGGATGTGGGGTGCGTCAATTAGGTCACATGGGAGAGGTTAGGTGTAGGCTGCGGGTGTGGGGTGGCCGGTTGGGCCGGCCTGGTGGGGTAAATGGGCTAGCTGGGCCGGCTGAAGCCAAGGCCCAGAGGGTGGGTGCAGGGGCTTTTCCCCTATTGCAATTTCTTTTGATTTTACCTTTTTTTATCTTATTTCTTTCTATTTTAATTATTTTAGAGCATTTTAGTATTTTACAAACAAGTGTTTTCTTTACTATAATTACCTATGTAATATTCGGCACAAACCGAACATTTTAGTTTTGACGTTTGAAAATATTTGTTGTTTGCCTTTAATTTAATTTTTAATTTGAATCGGTTTTCAACTAAACCGAGATTAACTCTAGTGACAGAGATGACGTGGCATCATTAGCAGGGAATTAATGTAGTCTAATTATCTGGGCGTCACAACACTCCTGTCCCACATGTCAGTGATATGCCAAGAGGAGGTGTGTTGACCGACTGGCCATACGCGTACTTGGTTTTGAACCTTCATACGTACTACTCCTCCCTCCTTCACAGTTTACAGGGCGCGCTTCATTATGATGCATTTCTCTCAATGCATTTCCACCACCAGAGAGACTTTAGACGTGTTTGGTTTAATGCTTAATTAATTAGGGCGTGGTAACCGCAATCAAGTCCACAATTTTCTCTCCATGTAACTACGGAATGGAATAAGTGCATGCATGTGTGTACCCGGGGTCGAAGCACTGCATGCATGTGTGTACACATTATTCCCTCTACTAGTAATAGACGCTGTGCTATAACTACCAATGCTATTTTTCAGGCCGATCGCTAGTCGCCTTGGTCCCACAGATCTTTTTTATTTTTTCTGAAGCACGTTGTATAAACAGTGACGGACGGAGTAGTATAAGCGGATTCAAAGAAGAGCGTATTGATGGTTGCTTCTTTAGAGCAACTTACAGTGGGAAAGGTGGGGCTTACGACTTGATTGCTCATTACTCACTATTAATGCGGCGCAACGACCGGGCTGAGTCTCCCATGCGGTTGTGCACTACCCCCTCGGTTCTTAAATATACTCCGGAGTATATTTGTCTTTCTAGAGATTTCAACGAGTGACTACTCAAATATTTGTCTTTTTAGAGATTTCAAATAGACTAGCACATACAGATGTATATACATATTTTAGAGTGTAGATTCTCTCATTTTTCTCCGTATGTAGTCACTTGTTGAAATCTCTAGAAAGACGAATAGAATATTTAGGAACGGAGGGAGTACACATACGAAGCAAAATGAGTGAATCTACACTCTAAAATATGCCCGTTTGAAATTTGTAAAAAGACAAATATTTAGGAACGAAGGAGTATAATTTTGTGCATGTCACATGGACCCGGATGACGAAGAGGCTTCTGGCAATGCTATCAAGCTTCCATCATTTGTTTACATAATTGACGTACTATACAAATAATTTTCCAGCGAGACATGAAATTGTGCAATGGTGTGAGCTTTCAGCTTCTGTTTCGCGTGTCTTGCCATCGATGCTCTTTTGGACACAATAAAAAACTAACTTCCTTGCTAATGCATATCAATTATTAGGAGATCAGAGCTAATAATTACATTACAACTGAAGACAGAGTTGTGAGAAGGTGTTAAATTAAAATTGATCCATGCTTTCATTGGCAGCAATGTCCCCCCAGCTTTGTCTAAATCAACAAGGCATGTTGGGAAAAAAGTAGCTGTTTGGAGCATGCAACATTCGGATCATTTTGTGCAGTTCCACTAAAATAGAGCTGAGCGTCCCTGTTCCAAAGATATTAAGTGTGATTACGATAATAGAGGACTGTTGACGAAACAATAAACACATAAATAGAAGCCGGTCACCTTTGCAGTCTCTTTTAAGACTAACTAGTTGGAGAAGATTAGGCTCGGAGTTGGATGAGGAGGATAGAGCAAAATCAATCTCCCTTTGTGCAGTCGCACTGAAATGTAGAGATGTTGCCCATGTGACATTTTAGTACAACTGCACAAAACACTCTTAAGAAAAAAGTGATTTGTGCAGTTCACCAAAAGGTCGCAATAGCAACGAGGTGAAATGGATAGCCCTGTTTGCAAAAAAGAGGTAGAAAGGAAACAATTACTGGCCAATAACAGTTGGTGACACATGCGACAACAAAAAAGAAGCATATTCCTTGCCCTAAGGGAAGATAACAACACGGCTGTGTTTGTCTAAAATGGTGTGAGGACGAGAATGCAACATGGAAAGTACGCTGGACGAGCTACGTTTTGGGCAAAGAACTATGGAAGATCCACATGCAGCGACGTGGGAAGACGGGCAGTGGAGCAAGGCCGGAGGGGATACCTGGAAGTCGTCGGGATGTAACTATGTGAGCAGCGGCGGGCGGAATCTGCGAGCAGGTGGCGTAGGCCCTGCCGCGTTGGAGCTTGGTTAGAGAGAATGACGTGTACCGCAGATCGGGACGTGCTGCCTCGGCGCCGTCGAACGGAGAAACGATGCACTTCCTCCCTTTCCCCCGGCGGACGGTATGCGGCCGGATCAGTGACCAACGGTGAGAGAGAGAGAGAGAGAGGCCACCGCACTCCCTTTCCCTCGGCGGACGGAATGCGGCCGGATCAGTGACCAACGGTGAGAGAGAGAGGCCACCGCAGCCTTGTGTGAGATACTCTGAAGAGCGACAAACCAGACACGCAAGGCTCCATTGTATATAGTGAGCGGACTACCTTTTTCTCCATAAAAATCATTTTATATTATGTGTACGTGCCATTGAGCGCTATAACTTTATTTAAAAATAACGCGGCAACGCATCAAGTCGAACTTTGTTTTGTGCAGGCGTGGTACACGACCTCCCTAGGTAAACAACCGCTACAGGCATTCAAATTAGCACGTGTGCTGCCATTTCGTAAAGAAATGAGCTCCACCATGTACCCGCGCGGGTGTGGCTGGGCACGAAGCGTGAGTACATGCACGGTGCACCTATTCTCTTATTGTATACGTACACCACCTACGTGGGGTTGTGTGAGAGTGATACAAACCTAGAGAGATATAGTGTGTGGGTTCTTGAGAGTTTTTTGGGGGGGGGGGTTCAATCAAAAAATGTAACATATGCAATGTGTGTGAAATAGAGTACTGGATATAACATATATATAGAGGGGGCGATCCACGAGAAGAGAGTGGAGGTATCACCGGCTTGAGGTGTCCATAGAATCGAAAAGAGGGATGATGTGTGTGTGTGCGCGCGCGATCGATAAAGAGTGCCATCGAATTTGTGTGTGCCCACGTCAAAGATATAGAGTGGCTGGCCTACTGGAACGTGAGAGGGGACATGTGCAGTTTGTCTCTGTGGCATGGATACCTACCTGCAGCACTCGACTATCGGTGTGTGGTGGGGGAAGAGGGAGCCCCAATTAACTATAGAGGTACAATGGCTGGTATATGTGTGGAGGAGGAGAGAGGCCTACCTCATGTATTAAGGAGATCGATCTGCCTCATGTATTAAGGGAGATCGATCGGCATCCATGCATATGTGCATGAGAGGAATAAGGTTGGGAGAGAGACAGAGCTAGAGTGTTGGAGGGGGTGGTAGTGGAGTTGCTTCTAACAAATGGTGGAATAGGCTTGCTAGACAAACGGAGGGCACGCCCGCAATATCAATAAGAGAGGAGATGGCTGCTTGTTGTCTGTGCACGTGCGTGTGAGAGACGGGTCAGGAGGCATGCATGAATGATGAGGGGGGACGATGTGGTTGTGGTAAGAAGACATAACTACATAGGAAGATCAATCGCCCTTTGTTAGAGAAAGGAGAGACATAACTTGTGAGGTACGTCGATCGATGGGGGGGGTAGTTAAAGTCGATCCAGGTATATGTTGGGAGATCGATCGGTATACATGCATGTGTGTGTTTGAAGCCGAGGCACGAGGAGAAGGATAGAGATAGAGGGATGCATGTAGGAGGTGGTACGAGAGGCATACTATATCGAGCGGAGAGGAGTGTGCGAGTACGAGAACGATGAAAAGATTGGTGGGAGTGAGGCATGGACGGTGACAAGAGAAGAGGGGAAGCTTGTGTTTGTGCTAGGCACACCTGGCTAGAGAGGCATATCGATCGATGTGTGCCGTAAAGAAGGAGCTGGGGGGCCTGCACACACCGTGGGTGAATGACCTAAAGTGAAAAGACGAATTTGCGCGATGGAGCTAGAGAATGCTGAGGGAGGGTGAGAGGGATGCGGGCGTGTGCATGCACAAGAGAAAGTTAGTGCTAGCTACAAAGATAAGAGGGTTGTGTGGGTGTAAAAGACGAATAGAGAGCATATATACTTCATTATAAAAAGCGAATTCGGATATTTGAAGAATTTATCATAGTGTTTTAAACCGACGTATGTGTGAATATATATAATGGTGATACACATGGTGTGTTTATGAACATGTTATACTACATTTAATATATTTTATCTCTACTCTTATAAAAAAACGGAGTTGTTGATGATGGTGTGCCTGCCATCCTGCATTATAGGCCGTCCGATTTATATCTGGTGGATAGCAAGGAAACTATGATGGTTGAAGTTGGCAACAATCATGATTGTAGATTCTTATTGAAATAGAGAAACGAATTCAAATTTAGTTCAAATTGCAGCGGTAGTATAGACATTTGGAATGCACTAAAATGTTGGTATGAGTAGGTTACATGCATTATACAGCAAAGCGAAAAAAATTAATCAGACATAACATGGATTCATACTCCCTCCTTCCATCTATATAGGGCGTAATGAGATTTTTAAGACCGCCTTTGACTATTGACAAGATTAATAGTACATGACATGCACAATGTGAAAATTATATCATTGAAAGAACCTTTCACAGACGAAGTTAATGGTGTGCTTTGTGTAAGTTGCATGTCATATATCATTGCTCTAATATTTTGTCAAAGTTAGCATCGAAAAATGCATTAGGCCCTATATAGATGGAAGGAGGGAGTAGCTTTGAATAGCATTTGTATACTAAAACGGGGCAAGACTCTCTCTTTGTGTGGTGTGAATAGTTTTATTTTTTTGTTTTCTTTTTGGTTGAGGGAAGTGAGAATTGATTTGGTACGTACAAGTACAATATTACTATGCAGTCAAAAAAAAGTACAATATTACTACACGTTAGGCTTGTCCCTAAAATTCAACCCGCGTCTTGTTATATCCCGAAAATTCAGATATCATGCTACCAAAACTGGCGCCTTCACAACCCGCGCCTTGCTATCCCGAAATTACAACGCACGCGAAAACTCCCTCCAGCTGCCAAATCCCGACACGCGAAATCCCCCTTCTAACCCTGAGCCCAAAGGGCCACTAGTTCAAATCGGTGGGGGGTACTTTTGTAACACACCCTACATTTTGGACAAGCGCGTCCCTAAGTCATGCTTCACCCCATCCCATCGCCCCCTTTTCGCCATTTGAAATCCCAGGCCGCCATAACCTCTCCGCTCCAGCCGCGAAACCCCACCCTCCTCCGTCCGCCACGTCACCGCTGCCCAGCCGGAGCCTCTTCCCCGACGATGTCGTCCACCACAACAGCTCGACGTCCCTCATCCACCTCCCCGGATGAGGATCCGTCGTCCATCTCGCCGTCTCGCCGGTTCAGCCGCCCCGTCCTCCACCTCCAAGGAGCTGCTCCTACGATCGCCTCGTCTATCATGGCTGCTCCATCCCCACAGCGCCGCCTTAACCTGCTCCACCGGAACCGCATCATCCTCACCGACTCCTCAGACGAAGCCGAGGCCTACTCGGCACCACCAAAGAGGTTGTACACTCATCGCATCGCACCTTCCCCTTAACTCGACCTCCCGGCACCGACGGTGCTCCATCCCGCACCGCCATGGAGCGGCTACCTTGAAGCCGGCGCCGCGGGCGACATCTCCATGGCGGCTGTCCCCTAGTGCGAGGCCCCTTCGGCGGCGGCGTCCATACCAGCCGGATCTGCTGCCGCTGCTCCGGCTCTCACTCGCTCGCTCGCGCTGCTGCTGCTGCTCCGGCTCTCGCTCGCTCTCTCGCGCTGCTGCTGCTGCTGCTCCAGCTCTCGCTCGATCCCTCGCTCGCCCAGCTGCTGCTGCTGCTCTCCCCCTCGCTCGTGCTGCTGCTCTGCTCTGATTAAGCCACACTTCAGTCGACTGAATTGACTTTTGGGTCAGTCGATTTCAGGGGTTGGGGGGGGGGGGGTCGCCGGAGTTAAGGAAGAACCACCCGCAGCGGGACGGGGGCTCGCCGGAGAGGTACCCCACTATCTATCTTAGGGTTCAGGGTGGGGGGGGGGGCCTAGAGGGCTGGCCGGGGCAGCGGTGGCGAGTTGTTTCGGGGTGGCGAGGCGGCACTGGGGCCGGCGGTTCGGCCGGTGGTGGCAGGCGGCTCAGGGGTGTGCAGGTTGAAGATGAACTGCAAGCCCTCCCTAAACTACATGTCAAGTGTCTCTCTACTACCATTGTGTTCAGTTTCGACAGTAGCATTCAGATTCCACAGTTAATTTCAGTTTCGACAATTAAGTTTAGAGTCAACAGTTTTTACCTCATCTGTTGTAGTCAGGTGGTTTTTGGTGATGTTAATTTTACATCCATTTTTCATCATCTATTGGAGATGCTATTAGAATCTCACTTGAGATTGATGATGTCTGTCTTGTGCTGCTTTAGCCTTGACGTCTTACGGCTCACCGGAGCTGCTCCAACGACAGAACGATCCATCACAACAGAGCAGTGCCCTGGACGCCGTCTACAGATTCCTCAGATCTTCCTCCACACCTCCGACAGCCACCTCTGTCTCAACTGCTTCAGCGACCAACCCAATGATGCTGAGGTTGACACGGCTACGGCAAAGAGGTTGTACACTTGTTGCGTCAGTTATTACTATACATTCAGGTCGATCCATTAGGGCTATTTTGGTTCAACGGAAAAACGTCAATCCACTGGTTGTTACCATCACTCTAAATTTCTGCATGCTCTCCTTACATAATCTCACCATATTTTTTTCGTATGCATGTCAGATATTGTACACAGTCATGCTGAACATGTAGAGAAAAAGAGAAGAGTTTTGCGCGGCAATACAATGTCATGCAGACATCGCTTCATGGTGGGTTCAATGGCAAACCCTCCCCACCCCTCTCCAGATTGTAATCCAGAGGAAGATATCTGTTCTGAGGCATATTCAGACACCGCTGACCACTCCTATTTAACCCCCAAGGTGTTTGCTCTACCTTGGCATGATGATGTTAGTCATATCATGCATATGTTGCCTTGCAGTGCCTACTTTTGACATCATATATGTCATCTGCTTAGTTTAGACATGTTCTATAATGCCACCTGTTTAGTTTCTATATCATATATGGGAATTATGCAGTCTCATGTCTTTTAGCTAGCCATAATATATGTGAAATGTGCAATGCCATCCTGTTTAACCAGGCATCATATATTTGAATGATATCTTGCCCATCCTTTTCTTCATTACATTTACATTTGTCAACAATGTTTGTACATTAAACTACTCTTCCTGTGAATCAGCCATTTGGGTGGGAGATGGAAAAATCTGCAGTGAAAACAAGGCCTTCAGAGCAGACAGTGCTACCTGTCAAAGCAGATCTCTTGTTGGGTCCCAATAGCTCCTCAGAGATGGATTCAGAGACAGATGACCAGTCCTATTCCCCCACTGAGGTGTATGCTCTAACTTGGCACAGTTATACTGCTCATATCATGCATACGGTGTCTTGCATTGCATAATTTAGACATCATATACACAATATTCAACACCATGTTCTTAGTTTAGACATCATATCGAATGCCCTCTGTTTAGCATATAAATCACATATGTGAATTAAATGATGCGATCCTGATTACTTAGATAACATGTAGGTGAATTATGTCATGCGATCCTGTTTAGTTATTCATCATATCTTTGAATTATGTTATGCTATGCTATCCACTTTAGATAGACATCATATATGTGAAATTATGTCATGCTATCCGTTTTAGTTAAACAATATACATGTCAACTATTTCATGCCCTCTTTTCTCCACACTATCTATTGCATCTGTCTCTTATACAATGTCTGTACATTCAACTATGTTTCCTGTTTATCAGCCATTTGAATTGGAGCGGGTGATGCCAGTATTCAGCGGAATAAAAATAGGGTCTTCAAATAAAACAGTGCTACCTCTTGGTGGATATAGCACCCCGGTTGTACATGCACAAGAACCAGCCCTACCACACATAACCCAAACTCTCGCAGATTGTACCCCTACTGCGATGGACAGAGAACCAGCTTCACCCAATCTAACCCCAACCCCAGCCGATAGTAACCCAGTTCCTGTTGACACAACACCATCTCCACCACAGAGCTCCCAAACAACAGGATTTAGTAAGGCAGCTCCAGTGCCCAAAGGGCCAGTACTATCACGGCGAACCCCAACTCCACCAGTTAGTACGCCTATTCGTGGGAGGAAGCACAACCAGCGAGTCGTAGTTTAGCATCTATCGCATTTGATGTTGTTAAATCGTATGTGCGTATCTTCCCGTCTTGGAAATATTATACTGAAGATGAAGGAAAATGCCAGTTGCAGGTGTTTGTCCAGGAGTTATGTGTAAGTAATGTTATTCATGGCAATTACTTTGGTTCGTCCCATACATTCTACCTCCATGATGGTTATAATACAACAAATTTTCCCATTTTTCTCTATAGAGAAGGACCGATTTGGAAACTCAGGATGAGGTAACCTGTGCTAATACCTCTGCTATCTTCAAGAATGCTTGGTGGCAGTATCGGAATTACCTGAAGAAAACGTACTTCACCGGCAAAGAAACTCATCAAATTCCCTTACGTTCTCCTGAGACACATTTACTGGACGATTACTGGGAACGCCTTGTTTTGTACTGGTCCCGAACCAAGAATGTGGTAAGGTCTATGAGGTCATTTTCTATTTTTAAGTATTTTATTCTTGCGTCTTACTGTATTCTGTTCATGTAGAACAAGTGCCTAAACCTGAAGAACAACTGTTCTAATTTAAGATTCCATTGCTATCATAGTTCAAAAAAGCGCTAGGCGTTAATTGTGCGTTTTGCCACCGCCTTACACTTTACTGACCAAAGCGCATGCTTATGCGCAGTTATGCACATATTATGCATAGTTATGCGCAATGCATTTTGCGAACGCCTAGAGCCTAGGAGCGCTTAAGCGCGCCTTTTTTAACTATGATTGCTTTGCTCTTGTATCACTGTATTTACTGATACAAACTTATTTTTAAATTGAAGGATCCAATCGAAACTCCAATGGCACAACAGGTATGTTCACGCATGTTTCTTTAACAGGTTTGCTCTTATCAATAGCTCTATTGATTTCAATTTCAATTGTGTATACAGTTGACTTCCATATCATGCACATTACTAGCATCACAACAGAGCCAATTGTGTTGTTGTACATGTAGACCCGTGGTACCCATCTAAACTCTTGTTGTGCCGTGTAGTTTCCCACGCTTTGTATTCTTTCATTGCTGCTTTGTCTTGAACTGATATGATTTGAACCGTGTCTCTATTTTGATTTGGCAAGACAATGCAGTGACCATAGGACATAGATATATGTTTGTTTGATGTTTTTATTATGTACTAGTAAATAGAAGACTTGGTAGTTTAATCCTGTCCACCTTACTAATGAACTGGTTCACCGAAATGAGTTTCATATACTAGTACATGCTAAACTTGTTATGTGTCTGCTTGTTTCTTCTTTTAGAATGCTGACAGAATATTGGGGAAGAGTGCCTTATTAAGCAATGGTAAAGGAAGTAATGCAGATAAGGTTTCGGATAGTGACACATCTTGTTGGTCTCCAACAAAGCTGATAAAACAGCTAAGGAAGACTATCTTGAAGACAGCGAGACAACCCCAAAGTCCTGTCTTGGTTTAGTGTTCGAGTTACTGGCCACTATCGCATGCACAAGCTATTCAAACTCACTGTCTGAATCAGTTCGGTTTCTTGAGTCTCAACTACAAGCTGAAAGACATCGATCAGCTGTGCTGCAACAAGAAGCGGAAGGACTGTGGAAGTCCCTGGAGCATTCAGATGCATACTTTCTGGTGCAACACCAAGCGTTGGAGGATTTTAGCGCCAAACAGGACAAAGCTAATCAGCTTGCTAAGCTTATTGCCAGCATGGTGGATACCCAGGATAACGTTTCTTGAGCTCTTCTGAAGTTGTTTCAGTTATGCTCTTGTTTTGCTGCCGCGTTTATTTGCACTGATGGCCAATTTTGACGGCCAAGTGTATGTACTATGCTGCTTTGTTCCCTATATTTGCACTGATGGCGAACTTTGATGCCCAGTGGATGTAATATGTGTAATAGAGGTAATAGGCTAGCCTTAATTGCTTGCTTATTTATTTCCTTATTGTCTTGTTTAGTTGTTTGCTTGTAGTCACCGCAGTTCTTTTTCTGTGTTTTTCTAGTGGCCAAAATAGCCTATTTTTGGTAACTAGGCAAAAATAATCATGTCAACACACGGACTGTTGTAACCATGGGCCTCCTGCAGGCCGTATGATCCATGGGCCTTCATTCGGCCGTAGGACCATTGGCCTTCTATACGGGCCGTAGGATCCATCAGCCTTCTATACGGGCCTTAGGGATCAATGGGCCTTCTATGGGCCGTAGGGTCCATGGGCCTTCTACGGGCCGTACCATCCATGGGCCTCATATGGGCCGTAGGATCCATGGGCCTTCTACGGGGCGTATCATCATTTCGCCAATCATGGGGCGTACTATTCGTGTACCATAACGGGCCGTTAATAGGCCGCATTTGATAACTCTATGAAAACAGCCCAACGGGTTTTTTTGACATGAAAATGGCCCAACGTATTAACGGTCCGCAAACGGCCCGACTGTAACGACGGGCTGAATTTGCCCCACAAGCAGAAAATGACAGTAACGGGCCGTATGTAACCGAATGCTGCAAATGAGCCCAAGAATCAATGGGCCCTGAGAAGGTCGAAAGATAACTTGGGCTGGAAACGGCCCAATGGAATAACGGGCCGTTAATGGGTATAAAGTGATACACTGTTCATTACGGGCCAGTTTCACAAAGGGCTGTTAATGGGCCAAGAGTTACAAAGGTCCTCATATGGGCCGAAAGAAGTCATGGGCCACACATGGGTCGGAAGTTAAAACGGGCTGAATCATATTGGATGGCCCAGATGACGCTACTGGGCCTAATTCGGATATGGCGTAACGGGCCATCGGTTAGTGGGCTGTAAATGGGCTATATACGAACAGGCCGTTAACAGGCTTTCCGTGGGCCGGCCCGCCACCTTTTGACCAAGTCAAACGGGCCGGCCTTTTCACAGGAATGGGCCTCTGTTGGGTTGTGCCACGTGTCGACGTATCATAGGCGCCTTCTGTCCAATGAGTGGGTGACATCTGTCCCAACGGTGAGCCGACACGTGTTTCCTCCAGCCAATGATGATTTTACACGTGGAAAATCCCCATTGGTCGGGGCTGATAACGGGTTATCAGATCCAAAACCCGACCCGATAGCTTAACGACGTTCTGTTATGGTGGATGCCACGTGTCGGTCACCCTTGACGAAAGCAGTTCTGTGACGCGCGATTTATCGTCATGGAAGTGGTCCGTGATGATAATTTTGGTAATGTCATGGAACACTTCTACGACAACACAGGTATGACTATCTTGATTCTGTCATAAATTTGTCATGGATGTACATGCATGACAAAAAACGCGACCTACTGTGACAAACACGTATCATCACAGAAGTGTATTTTTTTTGTAGTGTGAGTAGCAAATGATTCAAAGAAAGAAGCTACTATCTTAGAGTCAAGTCCATATTTAGTGCTAGAATCACGAAAAGCATCGGTATCCATAAAAGATTTAACAAAATCAAACTTAGGGTTTATACCTAACTCCTTACCTTCGTCGAGTTCCCAATCTTTAGAGTTGCGTTTAATTCTTTCCAATAAATCACATTTGAATTCAATAGTCTTCATCATAAAAGAACTAGTACAAGAAGTATCGAGCATGGAGTGTTCATTATGAGAAAGCCGAGCATAAATTTTTTGAATAATAATTTCTCTTTAGAGCTCATGATTGGGGCATGAATATAACATTGACTTAAGCCTCCCCCAAGCTTGAGCGATACTTTCTACTTCATGAGGCCAAAAATTACATATATAATTTCGATCACGATGAACTAGATGCATAGGATAAAAATTCTGATGAAATTCCAATTTCAATTGGTTGTAGTTCCATAATCCAATATCATCACATAGACTATACCATGTCAATGCCTTTCCCTTCAAAGATAAAGGGAAGACCTTCTTCTTGACAACATCCTCGGGCATACCTGCAAGCTTAAATAATCCACAAACTTCATCCACATAGATTAGGTGCATATCGGGATGTAATGTTCTATCTCCTGTATAGGGATTAGCTAGCAGTTTCTCTATCATACCCGAAGGAATTTCAAAGTAAATATTTTTAGTAGGTTCAGTAGGTTGAGGAGCAACTCTTTGCTCTTATGGTCGGGGTGAAGATACCCCGAACAAGCCCCTCAAAGGACTATTTTCCATAGTAACAAGTGACAGTAAATTTCAGCACACTATATAAATGTTTCCTTACCAAAGGCGCTTCACTCCCCGGCAACAGCGCCAGAAAAGAGTCTTGATGACCCACAAGTATAGGGGATCTATCATAGTCCTTTCGATAAGTAGGAATGTAGAACCCAACAAGGAGCAGAAGGAAATGACAAGCGGTTTTCTGTAAGGTATTCTCTGCAAGCACTGAAATTATCGGTAACAGATAGTTTCGTGATAAGGTAATTCATAACGGGTAACAAGTAACAAAAGTAAACAAGGTGCAGCAAGGTGTGCTAATCCTTTTTGTAGCAAAGACAAGCCTGGATAAACTCTTATATGAAGCAAAGTGCTCCCGAGGACACATGGGATTTATTGTCAAGCTAGTTTTCATCATGCTCATATGATTCGCGTTCGTTACTTTGAGAATTTGATATGTGGGTGGACCGGTGCTTGGGTGTTGTCCATACTTGGACAAGCCTCACACTTATGATGAACCCCTCTCGCAAGCATCCGCAACTACGAAAGAAGAATTAAGGTAAACCTAACCATAGCATGAAACATATGGATCCAAATCAGCCCCTTATGAAGCAACGCATAAACTAGGGTTTAAGATTCTATCACTCTAGCAACCCATCATCTACTTATTACTTCCCAATGCCTTCCCCTAGGCCCAAATCATGGTGAAGTGTCATGTAGTCAACGTTCACGTAAAACCACTAGAGGAGAGACAACATACATCTCATCAAAATATCAAACGAATACCAAATTCACATGATTACTTATAACAAGACTTCTCCCATGTCCTCAGGAACAAACATAACTACTCACAAAGCATATTCATGTTCATAATCAGAGGAGTATTGAATAGCATTAAGGATCTGAACATATGATCTTCCATCGAATAAACCAACTAGCATCAACTACAAGGAGAAATCAACACTACTAGCAACCCACAGGTACCAATCTGAGGTTTGGAGACAAAGATCAGATGCAAGAGATGAGCTAGGGTTTGAGAGGAGATGGTGCTGGTGAAGATGTTGATGGAGATTGACTCCCCTCAATGAGAGGATCGATGGTGATGATGATGGCGATGATTTCCCTCTCCTGGAGGGATGTTTCCCCGGCAGAACAGCTCCGCCGAAGCCCTAGATTGGTCCTGCCCAGGTTCCGCCTCGAGACGGCGGCTGAGGGAGTCCTGGACTAGGGGGTGTCCGGACAGCTGGACTATCATCGTCCGCCGGACTCCAAGACTACGAAGATACAAGATTGAAGACTCCGCCCCATGTCCGGATGGGACTTTCCTTGGCGTGGAAGGCAAACTTGGCGATACGGATATGTAGATCTCCTACCATTGTAACCGACTCTGTGTAACCCTAGCCTTCTCCGGTGTCTATATAAACCGGAGGGCTTTAGTCTGTAGGACACAACATACATTACAACAATCATACCATAGGCTAGCTTTAGGGTTTAGCCTCCTTGATCTCGTGGTAGATCCACTCTTGTACTACCCATATCATCAATATTAATCAAGCAGGACGTAGGGTTTTACCTCCATCAAGAGGGCCCGAACCTGGGTAAAACATCGTGTCCCTTGTCTCTTGTTACCATCCGCCCAGACGCACAGTTCGGGACCCCCTACCCGAGATCCGCCGGTTTTGACACCGACATTGGTGCTTTCATTGAGAGTTCCTCTGTGTCGTCACCGATAGGAAGGATGCCTCCACCTGTCTTCAAGGACGATATTTTTGCCAAAGGGGCCTTGGCCGCCGGCCAAACTATCCGGCTAGGCGGTTTTCTTATGACCGCCTGTCCGGCCACTGCTTCGACAATGACTTCTCAAGTCATCAAAAGCAATCTCCACGTCAGCTCGGAATTCGCCGAGCGGCTGGATCCGATAGAGCTCTCATCTGTCAACGAACTCTTGGATCGCATCGCCGCCCTGGGAGTCACTATGGACTACAATCAGATTGGGCTTAAAACCGATCTGAGAGAGATTAACTCTCCCCAGGTTACCCACCACGTCGTAGTGGTAGAGGAACAATGCGGCGACTTTCCTCCTGTATTAAAAACTAGACATGTCCGGGCTCCCGAACCCTCCACGCCAGATTTCCACGGAGGAACGGACTTCGATCGAGCACTGAACTTAAAGTCAGGCATCGGACCGGACTCGTTGGACAACGTCCAGCAATCCAAGCTTCCAAAATTGGAAACTTCACGACCTTTAAGCCCCAAGATGGGTAGGGATCCGGATTTTATTCCACCCACCCGCCCAGACATATGCAATCTATCTCTAATACGACAAGAGCCCACTGAAATAGTACATCACTACTGGGCCAGATTCCTCCTGGTTATGGACAGGATAAAGGACTGCCGAGAGGAAAACGCAATCTCAATCTTTGGCAATAATTGCATGGACAAGGGAATATTGAACGCCATCGGCCGTCGTAAAATCACACGCTTCACCGATCTGGCGTCCATAGTACGAAAGTACTGTGCGATGGAGAGTTTCCGGAAAACCGAAAACCAGTTTTGGGACAATCCGGCCCCGAATACAACCCTAGTCCACAACAAAAGGGTGCATCATACTCAGGCCCCAGATACAAAAACCAAAAAACAAAAACCCCATAGAGGGCACGGAACCGTACTGGAGGGATGGCTCAGCGGACCCTGTAAGCTTCATAGCACAGAGGGCGCCGTCCCAACACATAGCCTTCGAGCATGTTGGATATTACGGCAGGTGGCCAAAAGTGGCGAGGAGCTTCTAGCCCCGGAAAACCACTCCAACAATACCGGTACGGTATCAATAGTCTTCGAGACCTTTGCATCAAATAATATGCGAAAACGAACAATCCGCGGCCTCGCCGAAGTCTACCAAGTAGCAACAGCAAATCCATGGAGCGACACAGCCATCACCTTCAACGCCAGCGACGAACCTAAATTCCGAACAGCCCGAGCACCAGCCGCACTGGTGCTTAGTCCCATAGTGGACGGCTTTTGACTTACAAAGGTCCTCATGGACGGCGGCAGCGGACTAAACCTCATCTACGAGGAAACTCTTCAAAAAATGGAAATAGACTGGAGCCGTATTGAGCGAAGCAGCACAACCTTCAGAGGAATAATCCCTAGCCGGGAAGCACGCTGCACCGGAAAAATCACACTTGATGTGGTGTTCGGCTCGCCGGACAACTATAGATCCGAAGAAGTCACGTTCCAAGTGGCCTCGTTCAATAGCGGATATCACGCTATTTTAGGACGAGAGGTGTTCACAAATTTTCATGCCGTACCCCATTACGGGTACATGAAGCTCAAAATGCCCGGGCCCGGTGGAATAATCACTCTCGCTAGTGATCCGGACATAGCACTCCGCGCCGAAAACAAGACAGCCGCACTAGCCCTGGAGGCACTATCCGAAGCCTTTGCGGCAGAAGAACTCACCGCGTTGCGCTCTATGGTGAATAGGGACGATGTGATACTCGATAAAAGATCCAAGTCCACATCCTTCAAACCAGCAGATGAAATAATAAAATTCCAGGTCCATCCAACGGACCCAACAAAGACGGCCTCCATTGGGGCACAACTGAACCCCGAGGTAGACGCCGCACTGCAAGAATTCCTTCGGGAAAATTGGGACATTTTTGCCTGGCATCCTTCGGACATGCCCGGAATCCCACGCAGATTGGCAGAACACAGCCTAAACATCCTAAAAGGATTCAAGCCAGTCAAACAGGCTCTTCGACGATTTTCCGAACCCAAAAGACAGGCAATGGGAGAAGAGCTAGCCAAACTATTGGAAGCCGGATTCATCAGAGATATCAAACATCCGGATTGGCTAGCAAATCTGGTAATGGTACCAAAGAAGGACAAATCCTGGCGCCTATGCGTCGATTTTAAAGACCTCAATAAGGCTTGCCCAAAGGATCCCTTCCCCCTCCCCCGCATCGACCAAATTATCGATGCTACCGCAGGGCACGATTCGTTGTGCTTCCTCGACGCATACTCTGGCTACCATCAAATCAAGATGGCGGAAGCAGACCAAGCCGCAACGGCATTCATCACTCCATACGGACCATTCTGCTTCAACACGATGCCCTTCGGACTTAAAAATGCCGGCGCAACATATCAGCACATGATTCAAACATGTCTGGCTACCCAGATCGGCAAAACAGTCGAGGCATACGTAGACGATGTAGTCGTCAAAACAAAACACGTCGAAACTTTAGTAGACGACTTGAGGCTCACATTCGACAACCTCAGAGCATATGACATCAAGCTAAATCCGGAAAAATGCGTTTTCGGCATACCAGCCGGAAAGCTGGTAGGCTTCATCGTATCCGGTAGAGGAATTGAAGCAAACCCGGCTAAAATCCGAGCTCTATCATAGTTGGATATTCCAAAAGACCTCAAACAGATACAAAAATTGACAGGATGCATGGCAGCCCTAAGCCGTTTTATCTCTCGCTTGGGAGAAAAGGCACTGCCCCTTTATCGCCTCCTTAGGCGCACCGAACACTTCGAGTGGACGGATGCTGCCACTGCCGGACTCGAAGAAATAAAGGCCATATTGGCAACAAATCCTGTCCTAGCTGCGCCAAACCTAGGCGAACCTATGTTGTTATACATCGCAGCAACACATCAAGTTTAAGTGCGGTACTCGTCGTTGAACAAGAGACAGAAGGGCATAAATTCCCTCTTCAAAAACCAGTGTACTACGTATCCACTGTGTTAACCCCCTGCAAGTCCCGTTACCCGCACTATCAAAAGATAGCGTACGCAGTGTTCATGGCATCCCGGAAGCTCCGACACTACTTTCAAGAGTGTTCGATAACAGTGGCCTCTGAAGTACCACTCAATGACATTATAAACAACCGCGACGCAACGGGCAGGATTGCAAAATGGGCCATTGAGCTCCTACCATTCGATATAACCTACAAGCCTCGGCGAGCTATAAAGTCACAAGTTTTGGCTGACTTCGTCGCTGAATGGACAGAAGCCGAACTCCCTAAAGAGTACGGTGCATACTCCAATTGGACTATGCACTTCGACGGCTCCAAAATGTTGGCCGGACTGGAGGCTGGCGTCGTCTTGACGTCCCCAACCGGGGACACAGTCCAATACGTACTTCAAATAATGTACACGGACTCCAACAACACAGCCGAATACGAGGCCCTTCTACATGGTCTCCGGATGGCAATCTCCATGGGCATTCAACGCCTAGAGGTGCGCGGGGATTCAAACTTTGAAATATCCCAAATAAACGGAGACTTTGATGCCAAGGATCCGAAAATGACAGCATATCGCAACGCTGTCCTAAAAATGTCGGCCCGATTTGAAGGACTTGAATTCCATCACGTAGCCCGAGAAAATAACCAAGCAGCCGATGTACTGGCACGCATCGGCGCAAAACGTGACACTGTCCCTCCAAATATCTTCCTGGAATGGCTCTTCAAGCCGTCCGTACTATGGGAAGGGGAGTCCGGAAATGACAAACCGGAAACAACCGCGCCAACCGGCGATTCAGCCGATGACATAACACCTTCAGCCCACGACATAATGGCAGTAATCGCCCCGTGGGCAGAACCATTCCTAGCCTATTTGCTTAGACAGGAACTTCCCGAAGACCAAAACGAGGCCCGCTGCATAGTCCGGCGATCGAAAGCCTACAAGGTCCATGAGGGAGAACTTTATAAGAAAAGTACAACCGGAGTCCTTCAAAGGTGTATCTCCGAAGACGAAGGGCGAAACCTCCTGGCTGAAATTCATGCCGGACTAGGCGGACACCACGCAGCAGCCCGGGCCCTTGTTGGAAAAGCATTCCACACAGGATTTTATTGGCCGACGGCCCGGGCAGATGCCCAGGACTTAGTCCAGAGATGCGTCGGTTGTCAGCTCTTTGCTAATCAGATCCATATGCCACCCACCGCCCTCAAAACTATACCCATTACCTGGCCGTTCGCGGTCTGGGGGCTTGATATGGTTGGACCCCTTAAAGGGGGAACCCGCAAGCAAAGGTACCTATTGGTCATGGTGGATAAATTCACCAAGTGGATAGAGGCCAAACCGGTCAAAACGGCAGAGTCTGGACCAGTGATAGACTTTATATCCGGGGTCGTACACTGTTACGGTGTCCCCCACAGCATCATCACCGATAACGGCACGAACTTCACGGCCGACGAGGTTAAGTCATGGTGCAAAAACATGGGCATTAAGCTCGACTACGCTTCAGTCTATCACCCTCAAACCAACGATCAAGTGGAACGAGCAAATGGTCTAATAATGAGCGGCATTAAACCCAGACTAGTGCGGTCACTTACAAAATCAGACACGCACTAGATAGAGGAGCTCGACTCCGTACTCTGGGGGCTGCAGACAACGCCCAACCGTACTACCGGATTTACACCATTCTTCATGGTATACGGTGCAGAGGCAGTTCTGCCCTGCGACATCATTCATGACTCACCTCGAGTGCACATGTACGAAGAGCGAGAAGCCGAGCTAGATCGGCAGGACAGCTTGGACGCATTGGAGGAGGAACGCGACATCGCCAAGGCTCGTTCCGCATTTTATCAGCAGCAGGCTCGAAGATATCAAAGCAGAGAAGTACGGGCCAAGACTTACAACGTTGGCGAACTAGTTCTACGCCTGCCGGACAAGAAAAAGGACAAGCTCAAGCCCAAATGGGAGGGCCCCTTCATCATCGACCAAGTCCTGACCGGCGGGACATACCGTCTACGAAATGCGTCGGACAACCGACTCGAGCCGAACCCATGGAACGCAGCCCGCCTCCGAAGATTCTACGCCTAGTGCCGGACTAAGGGTTCGTCCCCTCCCCCCGTTCAAATTTTTATACTGTAGCTGTCCTTTGTTTCCCTTTCTTTTCTTAACCCTTCTACTAAAAGGTCCTCAAAGGGCCTACTAGCATACACTTCATGTGCTATCCGCACTCATTATACCTGGGGGCTTCTTTTCCAGAAGCTCAACTATAAGGGCTTCATGCCCAACATGTGTCATGCTTCCACATGTACCTTTTACTGACCATTATATGCATCGATATGACTTAAGTTTTGGCCAAGCTGGGTTTCCTGGCTCCTGTGCTTACCCCTACGTTCCCGATTGTTCGGCTAGGAGGTAAAGGGAGCACCTCTGCGATTGTTACTGCCGGGTCAGCCGGACGTGTACCTCAGACTGGGTGAAGCCGAAAGCTAGCGTTCTTAAGGGAATATTCGGTCGGTGACTTAAAAGATGATTTTTTACCTACCTGTTTATCTGCCCCCAGATGTTTTTCTGCTTTTTTCGCAGTCCGGACATGCACTTTAGGGCATGCCTCCCAGGGAAAGGAACCCTTAACGGAACTATTCTCCCTGGAAGATGTTTCTTACTAACCATGTAATATAACATAACTAGTTGGGCACTTGTCTGATAAAGCACTAATGACCCCTACGCCTAGTCTCCATGCATACCCCGGTTGCTTTTTTTTAAACCAAAAAGGTATTTGGACACACTCCGGACTCTAGGGTCCTGAGGTCGAAGCGAAAAGGTCGGCAAAGACAAACGATCTACAATCCGGCTAGAAGGCATTTCACATGTCATTTTCAATACATTATCAAATTTACTGATTGTATTCCTCCTCAATCCCGTCTAACAGGCTGTCTAACTTACAGTCCCGTTGGGAAAATTTAGCAGCCAACTCTACTTGGCTGTATACTAAACTCACAGGGATCTCCTTCCCATCGGGCCCCACCGGTTCAACTTCGGCCATGTGGTTGGGATCCGCCTTCTTGTACCACGTCTTCACCATGGCCCAAGCCTCCCTGGCACCCTGGCGGCAGGCCAAAATCTTCCACAAACGGAAGCGCTGCCGCACTCCCTGGAGTTTCTGCGCAAGCTCCCAAAGGCCCTCGGGTAGGGAGACGGCTGGCCATAATGCCTGGACGACGCCGCTCATCGCCTGCCGAACTCGTTCGAGCAGTTGCAACAGCTTGGGAAGTTGATCACCCGTCGATACGGGCATCTCCTCCGCAGGGCGACCTGTGAGTATACCTACAAGACATATTCTGTCAATTGACTTCCTCGCCGAACTCTTCTTTTCAAAGGAGTTCGCTCAAGAACTTACTATAGATGCCGCGACGAAGCCGCTGATTCTCCTTAACGGAGCCGGACAGCTCGACCCGAACACCTTTCAGCTCTTCTCCAAGCTGGGCGTGGGCATCTTGAAGCTTATTCCTTTCCTGCTGTACTCTATTCAGCACCCTCTCGCTGGCATTCAGCTGGCGCAGCAATTCCTGCCTGTCCGGATCTAGTCCGGCAGCACCTGCAATGTCATTATTAGACTTACGCGCACGCTGCACAGCGCTTATATTTACCAAACAAATGTGTTACCAGGAGGGGCCTCTGTGTTCCCTCCTACGGCAGCGAGTGCGGCCTCAAGTTGGGCCTTGAATTCTTGCAGCTCCTGAGACAGCTGGGCATTCTTCTCGGTAAGAGCCTACGTTTCAAATGATCCTTAAATCAGTTAACATAACTACTTTAAGTCTCGGGGGCTAGTGGCATATATAACCATTAAATTCCCTTACCCGTATGTCTTTTACATACTGCTCCGTGGCTCTGGTAAAACCATCTTGAGCAGCACGGAGGTGCGCGTCCCCCGCGTTAAAGGTGTCCAGCGCCTCAGGGGAGAAGCATGCTTCACGAAATACTGTCCGGCGGCGCCTATGGTTCATGGCGCTCTCCACCTCAGACTTGGTGGCGGACAGTCGGTCGGCATCCTCCATTGGAGGAGTATCCGGCCCGCGCCTTGCGCTTGCCTCCCCCTCCTGACCGGGCGCTGGAGCCTGGCCGGTATAGGCCGGATTGGCAACCTCTATGCCCGCAGTCCGGCGGGCGCTTTTTCTCCTATAAAGGATCATGAGCACTTAGACGCTTCCTAGGAACGTTGCTCTGAATATTTAAATACGAGCTATACCTTTCCGGTGAAATTTCAGTCCGTGCCGCGCTCCTTTTCCGCCTGCTGGTCCGGACTGGCCTTTGTTGGTTAGCCGCCGCAGGCTCGGCTTCCCGCCTTGAAGGTGCTTCCTGTAAAACACCATCGTTCGCGAAGGTTAGAAATGGGCAAGGAAGAGATAATGGTGTCCGAACCTCGGCCACAATCACGTGGGAAGCCGGATATAATCCGGGGTAGTCCGCCGTAATGGCGACCAAAGCGTTGTCCATGCTGAGCTGGTGAAACACCCCATCGATCAGCTCCACCTTGATATCCGGATCCTCTTCGGAGGCCGGATCTTGGGATCTCCCTGGATCCTCAGGTTGCGGAGCCAGACTTATCATGTCCTCCACAATCCGGCATAGTTCCTGCGCCGAAGACATAGTGTAAGAAGCTTAAACTCTAAAAGCACGGGTTGAGCCCTTAAAGGTGTTCACTTACCCAACCCCGAGGGTTGTGCATGGAAAACCCATTCAGAGGGTTCGTTCGGAGGAAGTCCTCCTTTTCCCCCTTGTACAGGTCGGACAGGACCTTCACCAGGTCCTCGGTCGAATCTGGCCCTTTGCAGCCATGGCGGGTGGCGTCGTCCTCCCCGTTGAAATCCCACATGGGGTGGCCCCTGTATTGCAGTGGCTGTACTCCCCGCATGATGCATATTGCCATGATTCTGATCATGGTCAATCCGGAATGGGCTAGTAATCTTATTCGGCCCATCAGATAATGGACGCTCTTGTATTCCTCCAATTGAGGACTCCGCGGGCGCCAGCTAAGGCGTTTCTTCAGAGGGGCAGCACTAAACTCCGGGAGGCCGACCCGGACTGGGTTCGGCAGCGGAGCGTCTTCTATGTAAAACCATTCCGAAGGCTAGTCTTCGGACGCCTTCTTAGGGGTTCCGGATGGATATCCGGTCCCGGCAATGCGCCATACTTCGGCGCCGCCCACTTGATATATGGATCCCTCGTGAGAATGGGGTACGAGGCAGAACAACCTCTTCCATAGCGCAAAATGGGGCTCAATGCCTAGGAACAGTTCGCAAAGAGCTACGTAACCTGCGACATGCAGGACTGAGGCGGGTGTGAGGTGTTGGAGCTGGAGTCCGTAGAACTCCAGGAGCCCGCGGAGGAACGGATGTATAGGAAATCCGAGTCCCCTTATTAGATAGGGGACGAAGAATACCCGCTCCCCTTGGTTGGGACTTGGGGTAGCCTCCGCTTGCTTCCCACCTTGGTAGGTGGCCAGCCCGGCTCGAACCGGGACCATGAAGGCCGGAGGGAGATATCCCCCCGCTTGGAGCTTCACTAGCTCGTTGTGTGGAACAGAGCATCTCCTCCAATCTCCTGGCAGTGGGCTGGGAGCGCGAGAAGAGGAGCCGCGCCGACGGTCCATGGTGGAATGGATTGTTGGGTCAAAGGCGCTCCGATGAGTATTCGCGGAAGGAAGATGGTGTGATTTGGATCTGGATTTTTGCCTCTTTTGTAGGCGGATGACTTGCACGACTAGGGGGTGAAACATAAAAAACACCCTGGCTTTTCGCATTCGTGCGACGCGTGGAGGAAGGCCATTATTGGGCGTAGAAGCCAAGAAGCGCAGCATTTATGAGAAAGCCAGACACTGTTCGGCCGGAACGTGGAACTTAAAAGGAGAACCCGCCTTGCAACGTCGAAGACTATATGCGCGCTGGACTTATCATCATTGAAGCCTGATTCGGGGGCTACTGAGGGAGTCCTGGACTAGGGGGTGTCCGGACAGCCGGACTATCATCGTCCGCCGGACTCCAAGACTACGAAGATACAAGATTTAAGACTCCGCCCCATGTCCGGATGGGACTTTCCTTGGCGTGGAAGGCAAGCTTGGCGATACGGATATGTAGATCTCCTACCATTGTAACCGACTCTGTGTAACCCTAGCCTTCTCCGGTGTCTACATAAACCGGAGGGCTTTAGTCCGTAGGACACAACATACATTACAACAATCATACCATAGGCTAGCTTTAGGGTTTAGCCTCCTTGATCTCGTGGTAGATCCACTCTTGTACTACCCATATCATCCATATTAATCAAGCAGGACGTAGGGTTTTACTTCCATCAAGAGGGCCCGAACCTGGGTAAAACATCGTGTCCCTTGTTTCCTGTTACCATCCGCCTAGACGCACAGGACCCCCTACCCGAGATCCGCCGGTTTTGACACCGACAGCGGCGCTTCGTCCCGAAAGCTTCTCTTTGATTTTTCCAAGGCAAAAGAGACATATAGCAGTAGATGGGAGTCGAGGCCTGCCAGGGGTCCCACGAGGCAGGGGCACTCCCAAGGCGGTAGGGCGCGCCCTCCACCCTCGTGGCTGATTGGTGGCCCCCCTTTGGTGCTTTCTTTGCCCAATATTTTTAATATATTCCAAAACTGATCTCCGTGAAGTTTCAGGACTTTTGGAGTTGTGCAGAATAGGTCTCTAATATTTGCTCCTTTTCTAGTCCAGAATTCCAGCTGCCGGCATTCTCCCTCTTCATGTAAGCCTTATAAAATTAAGAGAGAAAAGGCATAAGCATTGTGATATAACCTGTAATAACAACCCGTAATGCAATAAATATTGATATAAAAGCGTGATGCAAAATGGACGTATCAATGCCTATATACATGATCATTGCCATGAATAACATCATAACTATGCACTTTTCTATCAATTTTCTAACAATAATTTCTTTACCCACCGTATGTTATGTGTTCGAGAGAGAAGCCTCTAGTGAAAACTATGCCCCCTGGGTCTACCTTTATCATATTATAAAAACCAAAAATACTTTGATGCAATTTATTATTTTCATTTACTTTTATTTTTATCTATCTATCACTATCAAAATAGTTCAAGGTGATTGACAACCCTCTTGCCCGCGTTGGGTGCAAGTATTTGCTTTTGTGTGTAGGTACTGAATACGAGAGTTTGCTTGGTTCTCCTATTTGTTCGATAACTTTGGTTCTCACTGAGGGAAATACTTATCTCTACTACCCTGCATCTCCCCTCCTCTTCAGGGAAAATCCTAACACAGTTTACAAGTAGCGTGGGTACATACTCGGCCTTGGTGGTGAAGAGAGATACACAATTTTCCTTCTTTGAAGACCAACTTACCAAAGAGCGACCAAGGAATTGGCACCCTCCGGAAGTTGACTTCCTATCCACACGGTCTCCCGCCCAATCCGAGTCCGAATATCCCATGAGATCAAATAACTTGCTCCTTTGGGGTACCATAAGCCAAAGTTTGGGGTATGAGCCAAATATCGAAAGATTTGCCTGACCATCACTAAGTGGATTTCCTTAGGTGCGGCTTGAAACCGTGCACACATTCCCACACTCAACATGATATCCGGCCTAGATTCATAAAGGTAAAGCAATGATCTAGTCATGGAGCGATATACCTTTTGATCCACCGCTTTACCATTGGGATCAATGTCAAGTTGGCACTTGGTTGCATTGGAGTCTTGGCCAGCTTGACATCTTCTAACTTGAAACTCTTGAGCATGTTGTAGCGACCACGATCCCAATGGACCGAAGTCTTTGTGCTTAAGTGTCATCCCTGGATCGGTAATGCTGACACATACAATACTCGAGGAATTATAACAGAGTTCAATCACACACTTATTACATCGAGTCCTCATAAAGAGTGCGATTACACAAATAATATGGCTGAAGGCCATCTAAACTAATAATTGCGGAAGCTCCGAAGGTAAATGAGTCCATCAACTCCAACGGCATAGCTAAGTGCAAGACAACGACCTATCGCACCTTATTCGTCGTCTGAGTAGTCTGCAACATGAGACGTTGCAGCCATGTAGGTCAGCACATTGAATATGCTGGCAGAGTTACACTATAAAGCAATGAATGCAAGAACTATATCTACATGCAATATTTGGCTGGTGGAGGCTCTAAGTTTAAGATTTTGCATAAAGATAATTTTTTCCTACAACAAAGGAATAAATTTTATTTACTACTCCCAAGTTGTACCAAATATTTGAGAAGGTTCCTCCAACTCAAATCCCAATTAAACAAGTATCATCATTAAACCCAATTCAATTAATTAAAGAGTGATGAGATCAACAATAATATCCAATTCCAGATACTCAAGATGTCCATAACCGGGACACGGCTAACCATGATTAGTTTATACACTCTACAGAGGTTGCGCATTTTTCCCCACAAGACTCGACCGCATCCATGATCGAAAGATCGAGACATAGTCTTTCTGAAGCAGTAACTCTCTACTCCGGGCGGACCGGTACACCTACTTTCCCCTACATCTACTAGTCCACCTCTTCGAGAGCTCATACAACTTACTCAACTACGCCAGAGCCCATAATGGCTTGTGGCTGCACACAGAAGTTTCTAGGCATGAAATATCATATGATCCCTTTGAGCCTGGGTGGAAAACCAAGGAAAAATCACACGGGTACTCCGGGATTTCCCTAATGGACAAACACTGGATTCTCCAGGTGCCCCAACCAATCCACCCAGATGTGTATTAAAGTTGCCACCTTAATGTTATCCAAAATTAGTAACTCTCATAACTTCCATGTGAATCACGATCCAATCCCCGTCTACGAGCATGGCTAAGCAATAATAAAGCATAACGTATATTCCCGGGGTCATCAAAAGGTATTAGGTTCCTACCTCAAGTACAACAACCAAACCACATGTTCCCAATCCTACTCATGCAGATATTTGAGGGGCAGAACTAATGCATATAGTAAAAAGTGGGTATACAAAGGTATGATCAAAGCGTAACTTGCCTTGCTGACGATCTGCAAACTCTAGGGATTCGTAGTAACAAGCTTCACACTCCGAAAAATCTAGCGTAGACAAAAGTAGCAGACATAAGCAATCACTCAAACGAAACAGAGAGAAATCGAGAAAACATCCAAATCAAACTCGAAACAAGCCAACAACTAAAATAAACAGAAAACAAAACCTAACATCATTATTTTCATGTGGATTAGATCTTAACAGTAGGTATAGGTGATTATCTACGATTTGCAAAAGGAAACGACTGAAATGGAGTTACGAAAGTCAGGATACAAATGAAACAAGATCATTTACTAATCTGAACTAAACTCAAATTTTAAATTGTCAAAATCATTTTCAAGTTGTTTAACTGGAAAGAAGAGATTGTTACGAAGATTTAGGCGTTGGTTTCATCTAACTTGGATAAACGAGCAAAAAGTTACGCTAGTTTTATGATCATGGGCTAAATCGCGAGAAAACTTATTCACGGATAGGTCCTTGACCAAAAATAAAACTAAAAAGAAAAAGCTATGGAACGAAAGTTCGCTAATAGAAACTAATGAACAAAAATGTTCGTTAAATGATCTAACCACTGAACGTTTACTAATTAAACAAAAACAAAAACGAAAAATCGGTCTAACCTAAACCAATCTATAAAAAATAAAACCGAGAAAACCGAACGGTTTTTATACTGTTTGACCGGAAAAGACCAGCGGCGAGATCCGGCGGGCGGTGGCTACGAGCGGCGCGACCATGATGATGATGAGGAGGAGGGCGGCGGCGGCTCCTCTTATAAAGGGGACGGGGGGCTTTCTTGGGGGAGGGGGCGCAGCGGCAACTCAGACTCCTTCTGGAGTCTGGCGGCTCCACGGCGGCGCGGCGCGGGGAAGGCGGTGGCCTGCTGGGCCGGCTGGGCCTTCGGCCCAGTTCGGTGTGGAACCTTTTTTTAAATAATTTCACCACGAAGGAAAAATCCTAATAAAATATTAAAAAAATTCTAAAAATTTCAGAAACAATTTTCTCCGTCGAAACCTAATATTTAGGACAAGATGAACATTTTTCTCGACTAAAATGCAATTTTCAAAAATGCATGTTTTTCTCTAATTCAACTAAAATAGCAAATAAAATTCAAATAAAAAATAATTTGATTTCAACATTTCTTTTCCAATATTTCTCCTTTGTTTTGAGGAAGTCATTTTATCCTCTCTCATTTATTTTATTTAAAAGAAATAATTGGATATAAATTATTAAAGTCAAATTGATCCTCTTTTCAAATTTGAAATAAATTCAAATATGAAAATTTTGTGAAACCTCCAACTCTCTCCTTGGGTCCTTGAGTTGCTTAAGATTTCTAGGATCACAACAAAATGCAAATAGAATATGATATGCATATGATGATCTATGTACAACATCCAAATTGAAAATCGGGATGTTACAAACCTACCCCCCTTAAGATGAATCTCGCCCTCGAGATTCGGGTTGGTCAGCAAAAAGGTTTGGGTGGTGATATATCTCCAACGTATCTATAATTTATGAAGCATTCATGCTATATTATTATCTGTTTTGAATGTTTATGGGCTTTATTATACACTTTTATATTACTTTTGGGATTAACCTATTAACCGGAGGCCCATCCCATATTGCTGTTTTATTGCCTATTTCAGTATTTCGAAGAAAAGGAATATCAAACGGAGTCCAAACGGAATGAAACCTTCGGGAGCATGATTTTCGGAACGAACATGATCTGGGAGACTTGGATTACAAGCCAGGGAAGCTTCAAGGAAGCCAGGAGATAGGAGGGGGCACCCACCCCCTGGGCGCGCCCCCTGTCTCGCGGGTCCCTCATGGCTCCCCCGACCGACTTCTTTCGCCTATATATTCCCATATACCCTAAAAACATTAAAGACGAAGATAGATCGGGAGTTCCACCGCCGCAAGACTCTGTAGCCACCAAAAACCTCTTGGGAGCCCGTTCCGGCACCCTGCTGGAGGGGGAATCCATTACCGGTGGCCATCTTCATCATCCCGGCGCTCTCAAGAAGTCTCAAGCATCTAAGCTTGGGGATGCTCCGTAGGCATCCCACCTTTGTTCTTCAACAACTATCGGTTAGTATCGGTTGAGCTTAAGTTTTTGCTTCTTCACATGAGTTGTGCTATCCTTGCAATATCATTTTATTTTGTTTTGCTTCATGTTTGAATAAAATACCAAGATCTGAAATTCTTAAATGAGAGAGAGTCTTCACATAGTTACATAATTTAGCTACTCATTGATCTTCACTTATATCTTTTTAGAGTAGTTTGTCATTTACTCGTGTGCTTCACTTATATCCTATGAGTAAATGGTTGAATGAGTTGAATGTCATAAATCTGAAATTATATATGTCTCATTTGCTTATCCCATGGGGAGTAATGACTTCACATCTAAGAAGTAGAGGTTGTAAATTTATTGAAGGTTAGCAAACATTGTATTGGTTATTTGAACAATTCATGAAAGAATATTGAAGGAAGAGGGATTTCACATATAAATATACTATCTTAGACATCTTTTATAATTGTGATCACTAATTAAGTATGACATGCTAAAGAGTTGATGTTGGACAAGGAAGACAACGTAATGGGTTATGTTTTCTCACATCTCAGTTAAAGTATATTGTCATGGATCATTCAAACATGTTGAGTTTGCCTTTCCCCCTCATGCTAGCCAAAATTCCTTGCACCAAGTAGATATACTACTTGTGCTTCCAAATATCCTTAAACCCAGTTTTTGCCATGAGTGTCCACCATACCTACCTATATGCGGTATTTACCTGCCGTTCCAAGTAAATTTGCATGTGCCAAACTCTAAACCTTCAAATAATAATCTATTTTGTCTGCCCGAATCGCTCATGTAGCGACTGGGGGCTGTCAGTATCTTCCATGCTAGGTGGGTTATTCTCAAGAGGAGTGGACTCCGCTCCTCATTCATGAGAAAGGGCCGGTAACCGGGATGCCCAGTCCCATGATCCAAAAAGATCAACATCAAATAAAAAATAATTGCAAACAAAACTCCCCCGGGTTTGATGTTAGTTGGAGGCACCCGTTGTTTTGGGCAAGCCATGGATTGATGATTGTTGGTGGAGGGGGAGTAAAAACTTTACCATTCTGTTTGGGAACCGCCTATAATGTATGTAGTATGGAAGATATTGGGAACTCTTGGTTGTTATGTTGACAATGAGATCACACCTCTCGAAATTATTTATCTCTATTTCAAAATTGAGCTCTGGCACCTCTGCAAATCCCTGCTTCCCTCTACGAAGGACCTATCTTTTACTTTATGTCTTTTACTCTATGCAAGAGTCAAGGTGATCTTCACCTTTCCCTTTTTCATTTTATCCTTTGGCAAGCACCTCATGTTGGAAAGATCCTGATATATATATATATATATATATATATATATATATATATATATATATATATATATATATATATATATATATCCAATTGGACGTAAGTTAGCATGAACTATTATTGTTGACATCACCCACAGGTGAATACGTTGGGAGGCAACATTATAAGCCCCTATCTTTCTCAGTGTCTGATTAAAACTCCATAACCATAAGTATTGCGTGAGTGTTAGCAATTGTAGAAGACTATATGATAGTTGAGTATGTGGAGTTTGCTAAATCAAAGCTCTGACATAGACCCTTCCTGAAAATAAGATGAATTGTAATTGTTTGATGGATGAGAATGAAGTTTGCTAGTCTTCAAGAAAGTTTGTAGTCTATACTTTAACATGTGAATAGCTTGTTACTTGATCTTGAGAAGTTTTATGAGATGAACTACTGTTATGACATATAATCATGCTAGAAAAGGTGATTGAAATTATCATTGATCAAACTTGTGCACCTTCTAGCATTCACACTTCATAAATTCTTTCTTTTATCATTTACCTACTCGAGGACGAGCAGGAATTAAGCTTGAGGATGCTGATACGTCTCCAATGTATCTATAATTTATGAAGCATTCATGCTATATTATTATCTGTTTTGAATGTTTATGGGCTTTATTATACACTTTTATATTACTTTTGGGACTAATCTATTAACCGGAGGCCCAACCCATATTGCTGTTTTATTGCCTGAGTATTTCGAAGAAAAGGAATATCAAATGGAGTCCAAACGGAATGAAACCTTCGGGAGCGTGATTTTTGGAACGAACATGATCCGGGAGACTTGGAGTACAAGCCAGGGAAGCTTCGAGGAAGCCAGGAGATAGGAGGGCGCGCCCCCTATCTCGTGGGCCCCTCGTGGCTCCCCCGACCGACTTCTTTCGCCTATATATTCCCACATACCCTAAAAACATCGAAGACGAAGATAGATCGGGAGTTCCACCGCCGCAAGCCTATGTAGCCACCAAAAACCTCTCGGGAGCCCGTTCCGGCACCCTGCCGGAGGCGGAATCCATCACCGGTGGCCATCTTCATCATTATGGTGCTCTCTATGACGAGGAGGGAGTAGTTCACCCTCGGGGCTGAGGGTATGTACCAGTAGCTATGTGTTTGATCTCTCTCTCTCTCGTGTTCTCTCTATGGCATGATCTTGATGTATCGCGAGCTTTGCTATTATAGTTGGATCTTATGATGTTTCTCCCCCCTCTACTCTCTTGTAATGGATTGTGTTTTCCCTTTGAAGTTGTCTTATCGGATTGAGTCTTTAAGGATTTGAGAACACTTGATGTATGTCTTGCCGTGCTTATCTGTGGTGACAATGGGATATTCACGTGATCCACTTGATGTATGTTTTGGTGATCAACTTGTGGGTTCCGCCCATGAACCTATGCATAGGGGTTGGCACATGTTTTCGTCTTAACTCTCCGGTAGAAACTTTGGGGCACTCTTTGAAGTACTTTGTGTTGGTTGAATAAATGAATCTGAGATTGTGTCATGCATATCGTATAATCATACCCACGGATACTTGAGGTGACAATGGAGTATCTAGGTGACATTAGGGTTTTGGTTGGTTTGTGTCTTAAGGTGTTATTCTAGTACGAACTCTTGAATAGATTGATCCGAAAGAATAACTTAGAGGTGGTTTCGTACCCTACCATAATCTCTTCGTTTGTTCTCCTCTATTAGTGGCTTTGGAGTGACTCTTTGTTGCATGTTGAGGGATTGTTATATGATCTATCTATGTTATTATTGCTGAGAGAACTTGCACTAGTGAAAGTATGAACCCCATGCCTTGTTTCCTACCATTCACTTTTATCACTTGCTACCTTGCTGTTTTTATATTTTCATATTACAAATACCTTTACCTACCATCCATATTGCACTTGTATCACCATCTCTTCGCCGAACTAGTGCACCTATACAATTTACCATTGTATTGGGTGTGTTGGGGACACAAGAGACTCTTTGTTATTTGGTTGCGGGGTTATTTGAGAGAGACCATCTTCATCCTATGCCTCCCACATATTGATAAACCTTAGGTCATCCACTTGAGGGAAATTTGCTACTGTCCTACAAACATGTGCACTTGCAGGCCCAACAATGTCTACGAGAAGAAGCTTGTGTAGTAGACATCAGGTGGTCCTTGCGAAGGTCTTCTTCTCGCTCCCAGGTGGCTTCCTCCTTGGTATGGTGGCTCCACTGAACTTTGCAAAACTTGATAACCTTGCTGCGAGTAACTCGGCTAGAAAACTCGAGAATCTTGATTGGCTTTTCTTCATAGGCCAGATCACTATCCAACTAAATTGCTTCCATTGGCACTGTATCTCTCAGAGAGATGTCGGCCATCTCTGCGTGGCACTTCTTCAACTAGGAAATGTGAAACACATCATGAACTCCTGACAATCCTTCGGGAAATTCCAACTTGTACACAACTTCTCCCATGCATTCCAAAACTCTGTATGGTCCCGCAAAACGTGGTGCTAGTTTTCCCTTGACTCCCAAACGCTTAACTCCTCGGAGAGGGGACACACAAATATATGCTCTGTCTACGACTTCGTAAGCTACCTCCTTGCGTTTAGTATCGGTATAACTCTTCTGCCTGGATTGGGCTACCTTGAGTCTGTCTTGAATCAACTTAACCTTCTCCTCAGAGTCTCTGATTAAGTCTGGTCTGAACAACTGTCGATCTCCAACTTCATCCCATGATAATGGTGTCTTGCACCTCCTTCCGTACAAAGCTTCGAAAGGGTCCATCTTCAAACTGTCTTGATAACTGTTGTTATAAGAGAACTCTGCATAGGGCAAATTGTCATCCCAACTAGATTCATAATCTAATGCACAAGCTCTCAACATGTCCTCCAGAATCCGATTGACTCTCTTGATCTGTCCATCTGTCTATGGATGAAAGGTTGTACTGAACTCTAGCCTGATACCAAAAGTTTCATGTAGCTGATCCCAAAACTTTTAAGTAAACCGTGTTCCTCTATCTGATACAATGGTCCTCAGAACTCCATGCAAACATACGATCCTAGTCATGTATATCTTCGCCAAGTTAGCACTCGTATAAGTTGTCTTCACCGGGATGAAATGGGCTACTTTCGTCAAGCGATCAACTACAACCCAAATAGAGTCATAGCCTGAACGAGTCCTGGGTAATCCAGTGATAAAATCCATGCCAAGTTTATCCCACTTCCATTCGGGTATTGGCAACGGCTGTAGCAATCCTACTGGTTTCCGATGCGCTGCCTTAACCCTCTGACATACATCGCATACTGCTACATACTCTACAATATCCTTCTTCATTCCTGTCCACCAGAAACTTTCCTTCAAATCCAAATACATCTTGGTGTTGCCTGGGTGAATCGAGTAAGGCGAATCATGATCCTCCTGAAGAATCAACTTCCTGATCTCAGGGTCATCAGGAACATAAATACGATCCTCAAACCATAAGGTGTCGTGCTCATCCTCACGAAATCCTTTAGCCTTTCCTTTACTCATCCTTTCCTTTATTGCAGCAATCTCCTTGTCCGTCTTCTAGGCTTCTCTGATCTTACCCAACAAGACTGAATTTCCAATGCTTCAACATAACCTCTTGGAACTATCTCCAAGCATAGCTCTTCAAGGTCATCTGCTAACTCCTTAATTAGGTAATTCTCTGGTTATGAGTGTGTTAACATAACTCTTGCGGCTCAATGCATCTGCTACGACATTGGCCTTTCCTGGATGATAATGCAATGTCATGTCATAATCCTTTATGAGCTCCAACCATCTCCTTTGCCTGAGGTTTAACTCCTTCTGCATGAAGATGTACTTGAAACTCTTATGATCCGTGTAAACATCACAACAGTTTCTGATGAGAAAGTGTCTCCATGTCTTGAGCGCATGCACTACGACTGCTTACTCCAAATCATGCGTAGCATAATTCAATTCATGAGGTCGAAGTTGTTGTGAGGCATATGAAACAACTCTTCCCTCCTGCATAAGCACACCTCCAAGCCCTCGACGTGAAGCGTTGCAATATACTTGGAAATCCTTGCGTATGTCTGGGAGAATCAGCACTGGAGCTGTAACCAAGCGCTTCTTCAACTCCTGAAAACTGGCCTCACAATTCTCAGTCCATTTAAACTTGGTGTCCTTCTTCAGTAACTCCGTCATGGGCTTCACAATCTTGGAAAAATTCTCAATAAATCTTCGATAATAACCTGCGAGTCCAAGAAAACTTCTGATCTCTCCCAGTGAGGTGGGTGCCAACCATTTAGTGCCAGATGCAACCTTGGTAGGGTCTACCGCTATTCCTTCTCCGGATATAACATGTCCGAGAAATCCAACTTCCTTCAACCAAAACTCACATTTGCTGAACTTGGCATACAACTGATGTTCCCTGAGCTTCTCGAGAACCAAATGTAAATGCTCTTTATGCTCTTCTTCATTCTTCGAGTAGACCAATATGTCATCAATGAACCCCACGACGAACTTATCCAAAAACTCCATGAACACCTTGTTCATCATACTCATGAAATAGGGAGGGGCATTAGTCAAACCAAATGACATAACTATATACTCATATAGCCCATACCTCGTGGTAAAAGCTGTCTTAGGTATATCTTGCTCTCGGATCTTCAATTGGTGATAACCTGATCAAAGATCGATCTTGGAGAAGACTTTAGCTCCTTGCAGCTGGTCTAACAAATCATTGATCATCGGAAGTGGGTATTTGTTCTTGATCGTCACCTCATTCAACGCACGGTAATCAACAACCATCCTCAAAGATCCATCCTTCTTCTCAACTAGAAGCATTGGGGATCCCCAAGGTGATGAACTTGGTCGAATGTAACCTTTCTCCAGTAACTCCTTAGTCTGCTTCTTAATTTCCTCCAAATCATTTGCGGACATCCGATACGATCTCTTTGATATTGGTCCGGTGCCTGGCAATAACTTAATAAAAAACTCAATGTCTCGATCCAGTGGCATGCCTGTTAACTCTTCCAGAAATACATCGGGATAATCCTTCACCATTGGTACTTCCTCCTGAAAAACTCCTGATAAGGAATTCACCCGAGTCCTCCTCGGCGCATGCCTAGATACATATTTGATCCTCTTTCCTTCTGGGGTGGTGCTGGCGCAATCGATGTTTCCCTCATACTTGGATAGCCAATCCATGCCTAGTATCACATCCAATCCTTGTGACTCCAGGACAATCAGGTTGGTGGGGAAAACATGTCTACCTATGGTTACTGGCAACTGATAGCATCCCCTACTAGCCATATACTCCACCCCTGGGGAACTTACTAACATAGGTGACTTAAGGGATACTGTTGGCAACTTATACTTATCCACAAATCCCCTTGATATGAATGAATGATATGCACCAATATCGAAAAGAACAAGTGTTTGTAAATGCATTAATCAAAAACTTATCGACAACTGCGTCGGGTTGATCCTCAATCTCGTCCACACTGACGTGGTTCACCTAACCTTTGGTGAAGGGGTTGGGCTTCTTTGCAGAACCTCCATTGCCATTTGCATTCTTTGCTTAGGACATTCAGTGGCATAATGTCCGGTCTTCCCGCACTTGAAACACGTAATGTGACTCAGATCCCTCTTGGCTGGTGTTGCGGGGTCGGAACGGTTCTGGCTGCTACTTCCTCCATTCCCATTGCCATTCTTAGGGCCACTATGGTTGTGCGAACTTCCTCCATTGTGCGTTTGTCCTCCATGGTTATGGCCTCCATGGTTGTGAGTATGTCCTCCTGAGTACGGGGAATAGCGGGGCTTCTGCTGAGCTCCAAAAGTGTACCTCCCCTTTCCATACTTCCTCTTGCGATTATCAATCTGTTGCTGCTTTCCTTCTATCACGAGGGCCCTGTCTACCAACTCCTGGTAGTTGTTGAAAGTTGCCACCATCAACTGCATGCTTAGCTCATCATTGAGTCCCTAGAAACTTATCCTGCTTCACGGCATCTGTGGCCACATCATCTGGGGCATAACGGGCTAACTTGCTAAACTCATCCACATACTGTCCCACTTTACGACCTCCTTGGCGCAAGTTACGGAACTCGTGCTTCTTCATGCTCATAGCTCCTGCTGAAACATGGGCGATGCAAAAAGCCTGCTGAAACTGATCCCATGTAACTGTATCAATGGGGTAAGTGGTGGTGAAGTTCTCCCACCAAGATGCTGCGGGTCCATCAAGCTGATGTGCGGCAAAGCGCACTCTCTCCGCATCTGTGCATCCTGTAGTAGTCAGCTCCCTTCCAATCTTGCGGAGCCAATCATCTGCAACAATCAGCTCGGTGCTACTAGAGAACACCGGTGGATTCAACCTTGGAAAATGGGCTAGGTTGTCAACACGGGGTGGTGGCGGTGGGTTGTTGTTGTTGCCTTGGTTAGGGTTCTGAGCTAGCATATGCATCAAGGCATTCTGCTGCTGGATCAACTGAGTGAGCTCCGGTGGAAACACGAATCCATTGTCTCGTCTCGCAGGCATCTAATGGGTTAGAAGGGATGCCTATGAGAGATTCACTACCCATATGCACATGAGACAAACACAATCAATTCACTTCATTCAATATCAAACAAGGTTCACACAAGCGATCTAACTATGATTACAACTCGATCAATGCTAACTACTTGGAAGAATACTACTAGTAACATGGTGGTCGTCTAGAAATTTTGATCGGAGGAAGTCTCCATAATATCTGCTCCAGCTTCGTCAACGTAGTTGTCATCACTGTCATCATTTGCATCACTATCTGTGTCGATGTCGTTCAAGATGATGTAGTCCTCCGAACGGATATCCTTTACAGGTTCTCGCTTATGGTTCTCCACGGGTAGTCCTAGCTTCCTCTTCAATTCTTCATGCTTCTCCAGTAGTACGACAATTTCTTCCTCATATCCATCTCGTGTAAACTTGAGTTCCTCTTCTAGATCAATATTCTTCTTCATCAGTTTTTTGATCTTCTTCATGTTGAAGCACATTTGATTCTCTTGTCAGCGAATGTGATCACCCATCTCCTGAATGTATGCTGGAATTGATCCATCCTTCTTGGTATGAATCATCTCCAATTCTTTGTCTCGGCGGCCACATATTTGATAAATGGTGTTTTCCAGCTCCTTGCGAGACACTTCACATATGCATCCAAAAGTGATGTGGGCTGCCATGCTCTTTCCTAAACTCCAACTTGGTGCATCCAGGTAGAAATCAATAGGCTCCGTTGTTGGCGCAAACGTCCTCCCAGGTACCCAAACTTTGATCTTCCAACGCTCCTCTTCCAGTAAAGTTGCAGAGGAAGTCCCAGTGAAGCTTGGTAGTCTGATGTTCAGGTACTTAATGACTTCCTTCAAGTGTCGTTCGAAAGGGGTGTTGTCGTCCGGTTGGGTAAACTTGTTCCTGGGGTCCGCCATCTATAGAGTATAAATATAGGAGTATTAGAAATGAGCAGAGAAGAAAAATCATGCGGCTTATTCTAGTGGTCGCGTCCTACAGTTAGCGTGTGCTCTAATACCATCTTGTAGCAACCACGATCCCAATGGACCGAAGTCTCTGTGCTTAAGTGTCATCCCTGGATCGGTAATGCTGACACACACAGTACTCGAGGAATTATAACAAAGTTCAATCACACACTTATTACACCGAGTCCTCATAAAGAGTATGATTACACACATAATATGGCTGAAGGCCATCTAAACTAATAACTGCGGAAGCTTCGAAGGTAAATGAGTCCATCAACTCCAACGGCATAGCTGAGTGCAATACAATGACCTATCGCACCTTATTCATCGTCTGAGTAGTCTGCAACATGAGACGTTGCAGCCGTATAGGCCAACACATTGAATATGCTGGCAGAGTTACACTATAAAGCAATGAATGCAAGAACTATATCTACATGTAATATTTGGCTAGTGGAGGCTCTAAGTTTAAGATTTTGCATAAAGCTAAACTTTCCATACAACAAAGGAATAAATTTTATTTACTACTCCCAAGTTGTACCAAATATTTGAGAAGGTTCCTCCACTCAAATCCTAATTAAACAAGTATCATCATTAAACCCAATTCAATTAATTAAAGAGTGATGAGATCAACAATAATATCCAATTCCAGATACTCAAGATGTCCATAACCGGGGACACGGCTAACCATGATTAGTTTATACACTCTGTAGAGGTTGCACACTTTTCCCCACAAGACTCGACCGCATCCATGATCAGAAGATCGAGACATAGTCTTTCTGAAGCATTAACTCTCTATTCCAGGCGGACCGGTACACCTACTTCCCCCTACATCTGCTAGTCCACCTCTTCGAGAGCTCATACAACTTACTCAACTACGCCAGAGCCCATAATGGCTAGTGGCTGCACACAGAAGTTTCTAGGCAGCATGGGTGGTAAACCGAGGAAAAATCACACGGGTACTCCGGGATTTCCCTAATGGACAAACACTGGATTCTCCAGGTGCCCCAACCAATCCACCCAGATGTGTATTAAAGTTGCCACCTTAATGTTATCCAAAATTAATAACTCTCATAACTTCCATGTGAATCATGATCCAATCCCCGTCTACGAGCATGGTTAAGCAATAATAAAGCATAACGTATATTCCCGGGGTGATCAAAAGGTATTAGGTTCCTACCTCAAGTACTACAACCAAACCACATGTTCCCAATCCTACTCATGCAGATACTTGAGGGGCAGAACTACTGCATAGTAAAAACTAGGTATAGAAAGGTATGATCAAAGTGTAACTTGCCTTGCTGATGATCTGCAAACTCTAGGGATTCGTAGTAACAAGCTTCACACTCCGGAAAATCTAGCGTAGACAAACAATAGCATACATAAGCAATCACTCAAACAAAATAGAGAGAAATCGAGAAAAGATCCAAATCAAACTCGAAACAAGCCAATGGCTAAACTAAAAAGAAAACAAAACCTAAAAGCCTATTTTCATGTGGATTAGATATTAACAGTAGGTATAGGTGGTTAGCTATGATTTGCAAAAAGAAATGACTCAAACGGAGTTACGAAACTCAAGATACAAACGAAACAAGATCGTTTACTAATCTGAACTAAAATCAAATTTTAAATAGTCAAAATCATGTTCAAGTTGGTTAACTGGAAAGAAAAGATTGTTACAAAGATTTAGGCGTTGGTTTCATCTAATTTGGATAAACGAGCAAAAAGTTACGCTAGTTTTAAGATCAGGGGCTAAATCGCGAGAAAACTTATTTGCGGATAGGTCCCTGGCTGAAAAGAAAAAATCTACGGAACGAACGTTCGCTAACAGAAACTAACGAACAAAAGCATTCGTTAAAACGATCTAACCAGTGAACATTTACTAATTAAACTAAAAAACAAAAAACCGGTCTAACCTAAACCGATATAAAGAAATAAAACCGAGAAAACCGAACGGTTTTTATACCGTTTGACCGGAAAAGACCGGCGGCGAGATCCGGCAAGGCGGTGGCGGGATGCGGCGGGCGGCGTAGGGCGAGGCGGTGGCGTCGGGCGTCGGCGCGAGGCGACAGTGAGCGACGGCGGCGCGCAGCTCAGCAGCAGGCGGTGGCGATGGCTCGGCGGCGCAGGCGGCGGTGGCAGCGGTGGCTGCGAGCGGCGCGGAGATGATGATGATGAGGAGGAAGGCGGCGGGCTCCTCTTATAAAGGGGACCAGGGGACTTGCTTGGGGGAGGGGGCGCGGCGGCGACTCGGACTCCTTCTGGAGTCCGGCGGCTCCACGGTGGTGCGCCGTGGGGAAGGCGGTGGCCTGCTGGGCCGGCTGGGCCTTCGGCCTAGTTCGGTCCGGAACCTTTTTTTAAAATAATTTCGCCGCGAAGTAAAAATCCTAATAAAATATAAAAAAATTCCAAAAACAATTTTTACCGTCCAAACCTAATATTTAGGACAAGATGAACATTTTTCTGGACTAAAATGTAATTCTCAAAAATGCATGTTTTTCTCTAATTCAACGAAAATAGCAAATAAAATTCAAATAAAAAATAATTTGATTTCAACATTTCTTTTCCAATATTTCTCCTTTGTTTTGAGGAAGTCATTTTATCCTCCCTCATTTATTTTATTTAAAAGAAAAAATTGGATAGAAATTATTAAAATTAAATTGATCCTCTTTTCAAATTTGAAATAAATTCACATATGAAAATTTTGTGAAACCTCCAACTCTCTCCTTGGATCCTTGAGTTGCTGAGGATTTCTAGGATCACAACAAAATGCAAATGGAATATGATATGCATATGATGATCAATGTATAACATCCAAATTGAAAATTGGGACGTTACGCATGTCTTGGGTGTATTTGTCTTGTTTGATGAAGGTTCCTTCTCTTCTTTGTTTGACTTCGAACCCGAGAAAGAAATTCAACTCTCCCATCATAGACATCTCAAACTTCTCGGTCATGAGTGCGTGAAACTCATGATTGAAAGCTTTGTTAGGAGAACCAAAAATAATATCATCAACATATAGTTGACATATGAACAAATCCCCTTTAACGCTCTTAGTAAAAAGAGTGGGATTGATTTTCCCAATTTCAAACCCACAATCTTGCAACAACTCGGTAAGGTGCTCATATCATGCACGTGGGGCTTGTTTAAGGCGATAGAGTGCCTTATTGAGCTTGTATACATGATTGGGGAACTTGGGATCCACAAACCTCGGTTTTTTGACATATACCAACCCATTAAGATGATTGTTAAGAAATGCAATCTTCACATCCATTTGTTGCAACTTAAAATCATGTTCAGATGCATATGCAAGCAACATGCGAATAGATTCAAGGTGAGCAACAAGGGCAAAGGTTTCACCGTAGTCAATACACTCGACTTGGAGTAGCCTTGAGCTACCAATGTTGCCTTGTTGTGAGTGACAACACCATTCGCATCTTGCTTGTTCTTAAAAAATCCATTTGGTTCCAATGACATTGTGGTTCTCCTTTGGCCTTGGCACCAATCGCCGCATCTTGTTGTGCTCAAAGTTGTTGAGTTCATCATGCATGGCTTCAAGCCAATCCGTGTCCTCGAGCGCCTCATGCATCAACCCCTATGCATAGATTACCCTAATGTCACCTCGGGAATCCGCTAGTTGAGTGCCAAAACATACATCAAGTGAATCAATAGAACACCCCATTGTCACCACGGGTATCCACATACAAGACATACATCAAGTGTTCTCAAATCCAATACTCAATCCAACATAACGAAACCTCAAAAAGCAAGATTCAATTCATCACAAGAAGGTACAGAGGGAAGAACACCATAAGATCCAAATATATTAACAAAGCTCGCAATACATCAAGATCGTGCCAAATCAAGAACACGAGAGAGAGAGAGAGATCAAACACAAAGCTATTGGTACATACCCTCAGCCCCGAGGGTGAACTACTTCCTCCTCGTCATGGAGACCGCCGGGATGATGATGATGGACTTAGATGATGATTTACCCCTCCGTCAGGGTGCCGAAACGGGGCCCCGATTGGTTTTTCGTGGCTACAGAGGCTTGCGGCGGTGGAACTTCTCATCTAGGCTTCTTTTCGGGAGTTTTAGTATTTATGAGAATTTTTGGTTTGGTCTCACATCAAGGGGGTGCCCAAGGGGCCCACAAGCCGAGGGGACGCGCCCTAGGGGAGTGGGCACGCCCTAGGCTTGTGGCCTCCTCGGTCACTTCCTGGCCCAGCTTCGGTGCTTCGGGGGTCTCTTTTGGTCCATAAAAACCACCGTAATTTTTTAGCCCATTCCAAGAACTTTTATTTCTGCACAAAAAACGACACCACAGTAGTTCTGCTGAAAACAACGTCAGTCTGGGTTAGTTCTAAACAAATCATACCAAAACCATATAAAATTGTTGTAAACAAGGCATGCATACTTCATAAATTATAGATACATTGGAGACATATCAGCATCCTGATACGTCTCCAACGTATCTACTTTTCCAAACACTTTTGCCCTTGTTTTGGTCTCTAACTTGCATGATTTGAATGAAACTAACCCGGACTGACGCTGTTTTTAGCAGAACTGCCATGATGTTGTTTTATGTGTAGAAAACAAAAGTTCTCGGAATGACCTGAAAATCCACGGAGATAAGTTTTGGAAAATATAAAAAATACTGGCGAAAGAATCAAGACCAGGGGCCCCACACCTTGTCCACGAGGGTGGGGGGCGCGCCCTCCCCCCTGGGCGCACCCCCCTATCTCGTGGGCCCCCTGAGGTTCCACCGGCCTCAACTCCAACTCCATATATTCCGTTTCGCAGAGAAAAAAATCAGGGAGAAAGTTTCATTGCATTTTACGATACGGAGCCGCCGCCAAGCCCTAATCTCTCTCGAGAGGGCTGATCTGGAGTCCGTTCGGGGCTCCGGAGAGGAGGATTCGTCGCCGTTGTCATCATCAACCATCCTCCATCACCAATTTTATGATGCTCACCGCCGTGCGTGAGTAATTCCATCATAGGCTTGCTGGACGGTGATGGGTTGGATGAGATTTACCATGTAATCAAGTTAGTTTTGTTAGGGTTTGATCCCTAGTATCCACTATGTTCTGAGATTGATGTTGCTATGACTTTGCTATGCTTAATGCTTGTCACTAGGGCCCGAGTGCCTTGATTTCAGATCTGAACCTATTATGTTTTCATGAATTATATGTGTGTTCTTGATCCTATCTTGCAAGTCTATAGTCACCTATTATGTGTTATGACCCGACAACCCCGAAGTGACAATAATCGGGATACTTCTTGGTGATGACCATAGTTTGAGGAGTTCATGTATTCACTATGTGCTAATGCTTTGTTTCGGTTCTCTATTAAAAGGAGGCCTTAATATCCCTTAGGTTCCTCTAGGACCCCGCTGCCACAGGAGGGTAGGACAAAAGATGTCATGCAAGTTCTTTTCCATAAGCACGTATGACTATATTCGGAATACATGCCTACATGACGTTGATGAACTGGAGCTAGTTCTGTGTCACCCTATGTTATAGCTATTACATGAGGAATCGCATCCGACATAATTATCCATCACTGATCCAATGCCTACGAGCTTTTCACATCTTGTGTTTCGCTTATTTACTTTTCCATTGCTACTATTACAATTCCTACAAAACTATTATCTTTACTTTTGCCACTGTTACCATTACTATCCTACTACTTTGCTACTAAATACTTTGCTGCAGATGCTAAGTTATCCAGGTGTGGTTGAATTGACAACTCAACTGCTAATACTTAAGAATATTCTTTGGCCCCCCTTGTGTCGAATCAATAAACCTAGGTTGAATACTCTACCCTCGAAAGTTGTTGCGATCCCCTACACTTGTGGGTTATCAAGACTAATTTCTGGCGCCGTTGCCGGGGAGCATAGCTCTATTCTTTGAGTCACTTGGGATTTATATCTGTTGATCACTATGAGGAACTTGAAAGACGAAAGAACCAAGATTTTCCCTCAACTACGAGGGGAGGTAAGGAACTGCCATCTAGCTCTGCACTAGATTCTCCTTCTGTTTTGAGTAAGCTTGCGACACCTAAACCTGCTACTACTATGAATTCTGATATGTCGCATGTTATTGATGATGCCACTTCTGCTATGCATGATACTTATGATGAAACTACTTCTGTGCGTGATATTACTTTGCCGTTAGGTGAATTTCTTGATGAACAACTTGCTAGGGTTAGAGAGAATGAAATTATTGAAGATGCTATTATTGATGATAGTGATGATGAAAGTTCTCCCCCTGATTATGAATTACCTATTGTTCCCGAGGGTTATGTTATGGAGGAGGAAGCTGCTAGAGCTATTTTTTCTTGCAAACATAGATATGATCTTAAAAAGTTATTAGCTAAATGGAAGCAGCAATCTCTTAATGCTAGAATGAAACTTGACCCTGCTTTTGCTACTTCACCTATCTGTGTTACTGATAAGGATTATGAATTCTCTGTTGATCCTGAAATAATTACTTTGGTTGAATCTGATCCTTTTTATGGCCTTGAATCTGAAACTGTTGTGGCACATCTTACCAAGCTAAATGATATAGCCACCTTGTTTACTAATGATGAGAAGTCTCGCTATTATTATATCCTTAAGATATTTCCGTTCTCATTAAAGGGTGATGCTAATACTTGGTTTAATTCTCTTGATCCTGGTTGTGTGCGTAGTCCCCAGGATATGATTTATTACTTCTCTGCTAAATATTTCCCTACTCATAAGAAACAAGCTGCCTTGCGGGAAATATATAATTTTGTGCAATTCGAAGAAGAGAGTCTCCCACAAGCTTGGGGGAGGCTTCTTCGATTACTTAATGCTTTGCTTGATCATCCTCTTAAGAAAATGAAATACTTGGTATCTTTTATAATGGACTCACTGATGCTTCCAAGGACTACTTGGATAGTTGTGCTGGTTGTGTTTTCAGGGAAAGAACAGTCGACGAAGCTGAATTACTATTGAATAATATGTTGACTAATGAAAATAATTGGACTCTTCCTGAGCCAATTCCCGAGGCAATTCCTGAACCAATTGAGCCAACTCCTGAGCCTATTCCTAAACCCACTCCGAATAAGAGAGGTGTTCTATTTCTCAGTCCTATAGATATGCAAAAGGCAAAGAAATCAATGAAAGAAAAAGGTATTAAAGATGAAGATGTTAAGAATTTACCACCTATTGAAGAAATACATGGTCTTAATATACCGCCTGTTGATGAACCACATTGTCTTGATAACCCGACACAGGTAGTAAAGGTAAATTCTCTCTATAGATATGATAAAGTTGAAATTCCCTCTACTAAATTTCATAGCCCATGCTTAGATGAATTTGATGACTTTATGGCTAGACAAGAAAGTTTTAATGCTTATGTTGGTAGAGAATTAAAGAATAATGCTTTCGAGATAGGACGCTTGAGTGATCATATGGCTAGAGTTAAAGGTGAACTTAAACTCATTAGCAAATATGGTTCTATGGTTGCTACTCAAGCTGAGCAAGTACTTAAAGCACAAAATGATTTTCTTGATGAATTAAATAATAAACCTGACCTTGCTATTAGAGTGGCTACTAGAACAGGTAGAATGACTCAGGAACCTGTGTATCCTGAAGGCCACCCTAACAGAATCGAGCAGGATTCTCAGAGAAGTAATTTAGAGGCACCTAATTCTTCCAAAAAGAAGAAAAAGAAAAACGATATGACTTTGCATGCTTCTAGTGAACATGTCGTAGACACACCTGAGAATCCCAATGATATTTCTATTTCTGATGCTGAAACACAATCAGGTGATGAACATGAACCTAGTGATAATGTTAATAATAATGTTCATGTTGATGCTCAACCTAGCAAAAATGAAGTAGAAATTGAACGTGCTGTTGATCTTGATAACCCACAATCAAAGAATCAACGTTATGATAAGATAGATTTTGTTGCTAGGAAGCACGGTAAAGAAAGAGAATCATGGGTTTAGAAACCCATGCCCTTTCCTCCCAAACCATCCAAGACAAAGGATGATGAGGATTTTGAGCGCTTTGCTGAAATGATTAGACCTATCTTCTTATGTATGCGCTTAACTGATATGCTTAAATTAAATCCCTATGCTAAGTATATGAAGGATATCATTACAAATAAAAGAAAGATACCGGAAGCTGAAATTTCCACCATGCTTGCTAATTACACTTTTAAGGGCGGAATACCAAAGAAACTTGGAGACCCAGGGGTACCAACCATACCATGCTCCATTAAAAGAAATTATGTTAAAACTGCTTTTTGTGATCTTGGAGGAGGTGTTAGTGTTATCCCTCTATCTTTATATCGTAGACTTGACTTGAATAAGTTGACACCTACTGAAATATCTTTGCAAATGGCTGATAAATCAACTGCTATACCTGTCGGTATTTGTGAGGATGTGCCTGTTGTGGTTGCAAACGTCACTATCTTAACGGACTTTGTTATTCTTGATATTCCCGAGGACGATAGTATGTCGATTGTCCTTGGTAGACCCTTCTTGAATACTGCAGGGACTGTTATTGATTGCAACAAAGGCAATGTCACTTTTAATGTTAATGGTAATGAGCATATGGTACACTTTCCGAGGAAACAATCTCAAGTTCATAGCATCAATTCTATTGGAAAAGTTCCGACTATTATTATTGGAGGTTTTGAATTTCCTCTTCCTACTGTCAAGAAAAAGTATGATATTCTCATTGTTGGGGATGTTCATATCCCCGTTGAGGTAACTTAGTGTTATTCGAAATTTCTCCGATTCCGTGTTATTCGGAATGAGTTTGTTAACAAGACTTGATCAACTTTGTTAGTGGATTCATTTTGATGATCATGAGATGGATGAAACTAGAAGGCACAACCTTCCGTATCCTCTTTTTACTTTCTGTTATTTAGATTAAATAAAACAAAAATAGTATTATCTGTCTGTTTCCTGAATTACCCGTGCAATAAAAAATATCCCGAAAATAAAAGTGCTCCAAATGCCCTGCAAATTTAGTATGATTTTTTATGGATTATTTGAGGATTTTAGGAACTGAAAACACTGCAGAGGGGGCAAGCACCTGGCCACGAGGGTGGAGGGCGCGCCCACACCCCCAGGGCGCGCCCCCTGTCTCGTGGGCCCATGGTGGCCCCCCTCCACTTATTCCTGCACCCACACACTCCATCTTCTTCCCAAAAAAATTCTCATCCAGCTCAAGCACGAGTTATAGCTCATTTTGCTGCAATTTTCGATCTCCTTGCTCAAAGGTCCATTCACAAAACTGCTTTGGGAGATTGTTGCTTGGTATGTGACTCCTCCATTGGTCCAATTAGTTTTTGTTCTAGTGCTTTATTCATTGCAAATTTTTGCTGCATAGGTGACCCTGTTCTTGAGCTTGCATGTCAAATTTATGAGGTCCCAAGTAATTCTAATGCATGATATAGGCTCTAGGCACTTGTAGGAGTAGTTGCTATCAATCTTGTCTAGTTTTATTCACTTTTATTTTGAAGTTACTAAATTTTCAGAAATTTTCAGAAAATGTTAAGGAGATTTTTGAGGGGCTCTTCTAGCCAAGGCTCCCAGGAAAAACAAGCTAAAGAGAAGGAAAAGGCCAAGTATAATCTTCCTCGCATAGCAGAAGTTCGGCTGTGTGAATGGCCATGCGATAATTTCCTGAGAGAAGCCGGGATTTATGAAGACTTTTATTCCTTGATCGAGAATGCAGGCCTCACCGATTTCCTCCGTGACCGGATCGATCAGTATCTCTTACTCACCAATACTTTCGTGCAAAACTTTTATTATTATCCTAAGAAGTCACCACCTTTAGTATCATTTCATTTATATGATGTATTCAGGGAAATGTCTTTAAGTAATTTTTGCGCGGTATGTAGGATACCCTTTGAGGGAAAATTAGATGAACCACATTGTAAAGATGTGGATGGCTTTGTTAACACTATCACTGTAGGGGATCCAAAGAAGGGTTCTGATGCAAGAATCTCTATCATACACTTTCCTGTTTTACGCTACTTTGCCATATTTGCTAGTAGATGCTTAATTGGTTGTGGAAATAGTGGAAACTTCAATGTTCCTGATATTATTATTCTTCACCATGCCTTGTTTGGTGATAATAGTTTTAGTATGGGTGCCGTTATTGCTAAACGGCTAAGCCTGAATCGTACGAAAGGCCCCATCTTTGGAGGTATCTATGTTGCACGTCTTACTAAATATTTTGAGATACCTATTAGGCACCATGAGAAAGAGGAGACAATTTTGCCTCCATGCATATTAGATTACAGGAGCATGGTAGCGCATGCGTTTATTGTTGACAATGAAGATAAGATGCTTCTGTATAACCTAAGATTTAATAAGAAACACAATGAGACTATTATTCTGCCTGCGCCTCTGTTGTTTGATTTGACTACAGATAATTTTCTTATCACGTTGGGAGCGGTGTACGCTCATAGAGGCCACGCATCCACTCCAGAGCCCGAGCCTGAGCCGGAACCTTCACTAGACCCTCATCGTACATCATCTTACCAGCGGGATCCGGAGGAGATGGCCAGCCAGTGGTATCCTGATTACACCCCTTAGTACACCGGGGAGAGTAGCCGCGGTCCGTTGCAATAGACCAACTTAGGCCAAAAGCCTAAGCTTGGGGGAGTACGTATTTCTCACCGACTTTACATTCATGTTCACACACTATTCTAGTCGTCGGTGCTCATACTCTTTCATTGTATTATCCATGCTAGTTTAATTTTCTTTTTCTAGTTTTCTTCTTGTGTGTTTGATAAACCTTAAGAAAAACCCAAAAAAATTAGTTTGTTTAATTCCCATGCTTCTAGTAGAAATTAAAATGAAAACCCAAAAAGATTTCTTGTTCTTCTTTTGCTTCTTGGGAGCTTTCCCGTGTAAATAGTTTTGTTTTCTTTTGTTTTCTTTGGGGGTCGAGAGTAGAAGACCATATTGAAAATGTTTAGTGTCTCTCATATGCATGATTGTTTATTTAACTTAGAGCCCATATTACCTTGTCTTCTCTCTTGAGTTAAATGCTTGCAGATTCCAGCTTAGTCCAATGCACGTGCACTATTATTATTATACACATCGTTCGGTCGTGCAAGTGAAAGGCAATAATGACGATATATGATGGACTGATTGAGATGAGAAAAGCTGGTATGAACTCGACCTCTTTTGTTTTTGTAAATATGATGAGTTCATCGTTCCTGATTTAGCTTATTATGAAGTAAACATATTTGCAATGACATTTAGAGATTATAGTTTCTTGTGCCATGCTTGATTAGCTATGAGTTATAATGGTTTTACCTTGCGTGCCAACATGCTATTCAAATGATTATGATGTGGTATGATGGGATGGTATCCTCCTTTGAATGAATTTAGTGACTCGACTTGGCACATGTTCATGCATGTAGTTGAAACAAATCAACATAGCCTTCACGATATTTATTTTCATGGTAGATTATATCCTACTCATGCTTGTACTCGGTGTGAATTAATTTTAATGCATGTTCATGACTGTTGTCGCTCTCTCAGTTGGTCGCTTCCCAGTATTTTGCTAGCCTTCACCTGTACTAAGCGGGAATACTGCTTGTGCATCCAAACTCCTTAAACCCCAAATTTTTCCATATGAGTCCACCATACCTTCCTATATGCAGTATCTACCTGCCGTTCCAAGTAAATTTGTATGTGCCAAACTCCAAACCTTCAAATGAAATTCTGTTTTGTATGCTTGAGCAGCTCATGTTTCAACTAGGGTTGCCTGTATCTTCCATGCTAGGTGTGTTATTCTCAAGAGGAGTGGACTCCGCTCCTCATTCACGAGAAAGGGCCGGTAACTGGGATGCCCAGTCCCATGATCCAAAAAGATCAAAGCAAATCAATATAATTAAACAAAACTCCCCCAGGGCTGTTGTTAGTTGGAGGCACTCGTTGTTTCGAGCAAGCCATGGATTGATGCTTGTTGGTGGTGGGGGAGTATAACCTTTACCATTCTGTTTGAGAACTGTCTATAATGCATGTAGTATGGAAGATATCGCCATCTCATAGTTGTTGCGTTGACAGTGAAAGTATGCCGCTCAAAATGTTATTCATCTCTATTTTAAAATCGAGCTCTGGCACCTCTACAAATCCTTGCTTCCCTCTACGAAGGGCCTATCTATTTACTTTTATGTTGAGTCATCACCTTCTTATTAAAAAGCACCCACTGGAGAGCACACTGTCATTTGCATTCATTATTATTGGTTTATATTGGGTATGACTTGACTGGATCTCTTTTACCATGAATTACAATGTTTAGTTAGTCCTTGATCTTTAAAGGTGCTCTGCATTTATGTTTTGCGATCTCAGAAAGGGCTAGCGAGATACCATTTTGTTATATCATATTATGGTTGTTTTGAGAAAGTGTTGTCATCGGAGTTTTATTATTATCGCTCATTAGATGATTATGTCATTGACATGAGTAATTGTGAGACCTAAGTGTTATTGTGAGTATGGTTAGTTCATAATATTTGCTGAAACTTGAATGCTGGCTTTACATGTTTACAACAACAAGAGCAAATAGAGTTTGTAAAAGTTTTTCTTTATCACTTTCAGTTTATCAACTGAATTTCTTGAGGACAAGCAAAGGTTTAAGCTTGGGGGAGTTGATACGTCTCCAACGTATCTACTTTTCCAAACACTTTTTCCCTTGTTTTGGACTCTAACTTGCATGATTTGAATGAAACTAACCCGGACTGACGCTGTTTTCAGCAGAACTGCCATGATGTTGTTTTATGGGTAGAAAACAAAAGTTCTCGGAATGATCTGAAAATCCACGGAGATAAGTTTTAGAAAATATAAAAAATACTGGCGAAAGAATCAAGACCAGGGGGCCCACACCCTGTCCACGAGGGTGGGGGCGCGTTGTCCCCCTATCTCGTGGGCCCCCTGAGGGGCTCCACCAACCTCAACTCCAACTCCATATATTCCGTTTCGCGGAGAGAAAAAATAGGGAGAAAGTTTCATCGCGTTTTACGATACGAGCCATCGCGAAGCCCTAATCTCTATCGAGAGGGCTGATCTGGAGTCCGTTCGGGGCTCCGGAGAGGGGGATTCGTCGTCGTCATCATCATCAACCATCCTCCATCACCAATTTCATGATGCTCACCACCGTGCGTGAGTAATTTCATCGTAGGCTTGCTGGACGGTGATGGGTTGGATGAGATTTACCATGTGATCAAGCTAGTTTTGTTAGGGTTTGATCCCTAGTATGCACTATGTTTTGAGATTGATGTTGCTATGACTTTGCTATGCTTAATGCTTGTCACTAGGGCCCAAGTGCCATGATTTCAGATCTGAACCTATTATGTTTTCATGAATATATGTGTGGTCTTGATCCTATCTTGCAAGTCTATAGTCACCTATTATGTGTTATGATCCGACAACCCCAAAGTGACAATAATCGGGATACTTCTCGGTGATGACCATAGTTTGAGGAGTTCATGTATTAACTATGTGCTAATGCTTTGTTACGGTTCTCTATGAAAAGGAGGCCTTAATATCCCTTAGTTTCCACTAGGACCCCACTGCCACGAGAGGGTAGGACAAAAGATGTCATGCAAGTTCTTTTCCATAAGCACGTATGACTATATTTGGAATACATGCCTACATTACATTGATGAACTGGAGCTAGTTCTGTGTCACCCTATGTTATAGCTATTACATGAGGAATCGCATCCGACATAATTATCCATCACTGATCCAATGCCTACGAGCTTTTCACATCTTGTGTTTCGCTTATTTACTTTTCCATTGCTACTGTTACAATTCCTACAGAACTATTATCTTTACTTTTGCCACTGTTACCATTACTATCATACTACTTTGCTACTAAATACTTTGCTGCAGATACTAATTTATCCAGGTGTGGTTGAATTGACAACTCAACTGCTAATACTTAAGAATATTCTTTGGCTCCCCTTGTGGTGAATCCATAAATCTGGGTTGAATACTCTACCCTCAAAAGCTGTTGCGATCCCCTACACTTGTGGGTTATCACATCCCCAAGCTAAATTCCTGCTCGTCCTCGAGTAGGTAAATGATAAAATAAATAATTTATGAAGTGTGAATGCTAGCATGGTGCGTAAGTTTGATCAATGATAGTTCCAAAAACTTTTTCTAGCATCATTATATATCATAAAAAGTAGCTCATCTCATAAACTTCTCATGATCAAGTAGCAGGGTATTCAAATGTTAAAGTATAGACCATCAACTTTCTTTTATGTGGCATGAATATTCAGATTCATAAGATTCAAAACAAAATATTAATATTGAGGTAAAAACAATAATACTTCAAGCATACTAATAAAGCAATCATGTCTTCTCAAAATATCAGGGCTAAAGAAAGTTATCCCTACAAAATCATATAGTCTTGGCATGCTCTATCTTCATCACATAAAGTATTTATCATGCACAGCCCCGATGACAAGCCAAGAAATTGTTTCATACTTTTAACGTTCTCAAGATTTTTCAACTTTCATGCAATACATGAGCGCGAGCCATGGATATAACACTATAGTGGAATAGAATATGGTAGAGATTGTGAGGAGGAGACAAAAAGGAAGAAAGTCTCACATCAACTAGGCAAATTAATGGGCTATGGAGATGTCCATCAATTGATATCGATGCAAGTGAGTAGGGATTGCCATGCAACGGATGCACTAGAGCTATAAGTGTATGAAAGCTCAAAAGAAAACTAAGTGGGTGTGCATCCAACTTGCTTATTCATGACGCCCTAGGGCAATTTGAGGAAGCCCATCATTGGAATATACAAGCCAAGTTCTATAATGAAAAATTCCCACTAGTATATGAAAATGACAAAATAGGAGACTCTCTATCATGAAGAACATGGTGCTACTTTGAAGCACAAGTGTGGAAAAGGATAGTAACATTGTCCCTTCTCTCTTTTCTCTTCTTTTTTCTTTTTTTTCTTTTGGGCTCTTTGGGCACTTTTTTTATTTTGGGCTCTTTGGTCTCTTTTTTTATTTTGGTTCTTTGGCCTATTTTTTATTTTAAGTCCGGAGTATCATCCCGACTTGTGGGGGAATCATAGCCTCCATCATCCTTTCCTTTGTCACACCCTGATTTTTGGCCCTTTCTTTTTCTTTTGATTTTCTTTGGGTTTTTTATTTGAATTGCTTGTTTGTGGCTGTGTGGTCTTGAAACCTTAGGAGATCACCTTTAATTCCTCTCCCTAGTGGTTTGTCATCCTCAAAACCAACCCTATATCATGTCATTTTCATCCTAGCACAAATCCCAATATTTTTTTATTGGGAATATTCCTTTTCTATTTAAAGGAATAACCCTATTTTCCCTAGGTTGTGAAGCAACCTATATTTCTGTCACTCTCAAAATTCCCAAATAATTCTTGTAAATTGTTTGGGTCCTATCTTCATCAAATATGACAAAACGTTTCCTTGCCATGTTCAAATATAATTCTCAAATAATCCTTTTCCTATTCTGCCCTAAATGGCACTTTGTGAAGGAAGTGTCATTTATATATCTCTGATTGACCTCAAACTTTTTTGGACACCTTTTCCTGTCCAAATAATTGCCTCATGCCAAAATTCAACTCAATTCGCCCACTAAATATTTTGCACCTATTTTCCAAAGTTTCTATCCAGAAAGAAACTTAAGGATGTGCAAGCTAGGCATACTCATCTGAGTTGAAATTTTGTCACATCCTTATTATGAGAAAATCATAGCTCTCATCCAAATTTGAGCTCATTTAATCAATCCATGTGAGCTCAACATCGAATCTTTGCTTCTGGTCCTATTTTTAGATAGTGAAGCAAGTATATTTTATATTGCTTCATTATTGCTGAAATTTTGCCAGGACCTTCTCTTATCCATTTAACTCACCTCTACCAAATTTGGACACATTTCATTTAGCCATTTTACCTCAGGAATTTTCCCAAGATTCTGGTCAGAAGGGTGCATTATGAAGGAAATACCATTTTGGCTTGTCCAAATGGCATGAAATTTTTGTGGCACTTTCATATGACCAAATAATTAGGGTTTGCCAAATTTAAGCTTAATCCAATCATTTATGTGAGTGCTACTTCATCATTTCCAAATCTGACCAATTGGGCACTTTTTACAGCAAGTGTCATTTTGCTTCATCCCAATGAGCTAAAAATTTGTAGAGGTGATCATCTTAGTGTGTGATCACACCATGCCAAAGCCCCGAGTCTATCCCCTCTTATATCTTCCTCACCACAGCACAAACACTTTACTGTTTCACTGTAAATCTGCAATCTGTGGTCATCCCAAGATCTACTATGCCCGTTGCTTCCCTCTTTGGCTTTCTCCTTGGTTTTTACTATCTACCGGACATGGTCGGCTGGCCAGGGTGCAACCACGTGCGCTAGTTCATGCGGTGACCACCACTCTGGCACGCCTTGGACACGAGTTGCATGTCGTTTGCTTTGGGCCCCTCCTCTGCTCGTCATTCTCGCGAGCCCGTCGTCCGCGGTCACCCCCTCGCTGCTCGGCTATAAATAGCTCGCCCCCGAGCACTCCGAGCACAGTAGCAGCCTCACCAATTCTCTAGCAACCTCCCTGACCTCTCCAACCACCCCCGGAGCCCCTCCTCGACCTCCATTGCCACCTCGGCGCCTGCCGGCCTCCCCCTAAATTGGAGCGAGCCGCGCCTCCTCCCTCCACCCTACCTCCACCAGTAGAACCCCTCCACCCCGGCGAGCCTCTCCCATATTGGAATTTGCTAGTGGGCTTTTCGCCCAAAGCCCAACTAAATTTTAGAAATTCTCTTGGCCCATTCATGCACACATGTGAGTGGAGTGAGTGAGGCTAAAGTTTAGTCCGACCTCATAAGTTGAGGGAGAGTTTCACCTCTTTATAAGGTGAGCTCTCCTACCACTTGTATGAGCATGAGAAGAGGAGACCTACATGCGCGCTCCTCCTCCTCGCTCGCCTCGCCACGCCACGCCACGCCTCGTCACGACGCGCCGCGGGTTGCGGGATTGAGCCGAGCCGAGGACAGAGCTATGCACGTTGTCTATATTTTTGCTGCTCGGGAAAAATTAATGAGTCATTAATTAATAATTAACGGACGCGTTAATTACTGAACCGTTTCCGATTCTTTTGGGTCGTGATGACTCGGACGTGGGGTTTACTCCCACGACCTACCCGGCCCGCACTATATAGTCAGGCAGACGTCTACCCTAGCCGCCGCCGCTTCGTATGGTTTCTCACCACCGTTCCAGTCCATTGCACCGCCGATCAACTCTTCTCCATCCCTCCTTTCGGCGTGCACCGGGAGAAGGGACAGCAGGCCTCCGAAACCCTGCCTCTCGTGATCCTGTACGGGAGAGGGGCGATCAGGTTTTTGGGGAGCGCACTCACGCGACTGCTGGCAGCGATGACTTCGTGAACGACGACTTCTTCCCCAACCTCGGCAACCTCATCCTCGATGACATGGGCGACAACGTCAACGCCGGCAGTGCTGCTCCCGCTGCATCGTATGTGATTCTATCTTTCCTGTTCGAGATCGTGGTAGAATTCATGTTTCTAGTATGTGCCCTAGATGTGATCTGTTCATCTACTATGCTAGTTCGCATGATTAGTTCAATCTCTGCTACTGTAGTCATGATTTATCTTCTGTTAATTCGGATTAAATCTCGTAGTAATTTGCTCATATTTTCAACAATCCAAAAACCTGACTATAGGAAATTTACTCCGAGTGGTTTTGCTGCGCATCTGAAGCCGCCTGCCTTTAAGGGGGCGCAATATAAGAGGTGGCGCATGAGAGCAGTCTACTGGTTCCAGACCATGGGCTGCTATGATGCCACTAAGGGCAAGCCTGAGGGCGATCTTAATCCAGCACAGCTGGAAGCTTTTGAGAAGATCGATACTCTCTTTAAAGGCGCTCTTCTGGGTGTTCTTGATGATTCAATTGTGGATTCGTATATGTCGTTTGACAATGGCAAGGACATGTGGGCAGCGCTCGAGGCCAAGTTTGGTGCCTCGGACGCCGGTAGCGAGTTGTATGTCATGGAGCAATTCTATGACTACAAGATGACTGATGAGCGCTCTGTTGTACAGCAGGCTCCTGAGATACAGTCGCTCGCAAAAGAACTTGAGCACTTCAAGTGTGTGTTTCCAGACAAATTTGTTGCTGGAGGCATTATTGCCAAGCTTCCACCTTCGTGGAACAATTTTGCTACTTCCCTGAAACACAAGAGACAGGAGTTTTCTGTTGCGGATCTCATTGGTGCTCTTGATGTTGAAGAGAAGGCGAGAGCAAAGGACACACGTGCTCGAGTTGCCGAGGGAGCTTCTAGTGCCCACATGGTATAGAAGAAGAACTTCCAGCCCAATAAGTTCAAAAACAACAAGAACAAAACTCAGGGGAAAGGCAAGTTTGATACAAAGAACAAGCCATCACATTCTACCAACTTCAAGAAGAATTCTCATAAGAAGGGGAAGGGACTTTGCCATGTTTGCGGTGATCCTAATCACTGGGCTCCGAAGTGTCCTAACCGCTTTGAGGAGCGCGAACATGAGAAGGGCGGCAAGTCCGCTAATGTTGTCATCGGTGATACTGATATGAAGGAATCAGGGTACGGTATTTTTTCTACCATCCTTTCAGTATTTCAATCCCCTGATTGGTTAATTGATACCGGTGCCAATGTACATGTTTGTGCTGACGCCTCCATGTTTTCTTCTTACCAGGCCACATGGACTTCTCCCGTGCTGATGGGGAATGGGTCACATGCCATCGTTTGAGGTGTTGGTACGGTCGATCTGAAGTTTACTTCGGGGAAGACCGTGCGTCTGAAGAACGTTCATCATGTGCCGTCCATCAATAAAAATCTCGTTAGCGGTTCCCATTTATGTCGAGATGGTTTTAAGTTGGTTTTTGAGTCTAATAAAGTTGTAATTTCCAAGTGTGGACAATTTGTTGGAAAAGGCTATGAGTGCGGAGGCTTGTTCCGCCTATCTTTGTCAGATATTTGCACTAAAGTTATTAATAATGTTTGCCACAATAATGAGTCGGATATTTGGCATTCACGACTTTGTCAAATTAACTTTGGTTGCATGATGCGGCTAGCCAATATGAATTTAATTCCGAAAATCTCTACTGTCAAAGGCTCTAAGTGCCAAGTATGTGTGCAAGCTAAACAACCTCGCAAGTCCCATAAGACTGCAGAGGCAAGACACTTGGCACCACTAGAGCTTATACATTCTGATCTTTGTGAGATGAATGGCGTGTTGACAAAAGGTGGAAAGAGATATTTCATGACGTTGATTGATGACTCCACTAGATATTGTTATGTGTATCTTCTGAAATCAAAAGATGAGGCTTTAACTTTCTTCAAAAACTATAAAGCTGAGGCAGAGAACCAACTTGATCGAAAAATTAAACGGCTTAGGTCCGATCGTGGTGGAGAGTATTTTTCCAATGAATTTGATCTGTTTTGTGCGGAACATGGTATAATCCATGAGAGGACGCCTCCCTACTCACCTCAGTCTAATGGGGTGGCCGAAAGAAAGAACCGAACTCTAACTAATTTGGTTAACGCCATGTTAGACACATCGGGTCTTTCCAAGGAATGGTGGGGGGAGGCGCTAATGACCGCATGTCATGTCCTAAACCGAGTTCCCACAAAGCATAAGACCATGACTCCATTTGAGGAATGGGAAAGGAAAAGGTTGAAACTCTCTTACCTACGTCCTTGGGGTTGTTTGGTGAAAGTCAATATACCAATTACCAAGAAGCGCAAGCTTGGACCAAAAATAGTGGATTGTGTTCTTATGGGCTATGCTTTTCATAGCATTGGCTATAGATTTTTGATAATAAAATCTGAGGTATTCGACATGCTTGTTGGTACGATTATGGAGTCTAATGATGCAACTTTCTTTGAGGACATATTTCCTATGAAGGATATGTCAAGTTCATCAAATCAGGAGATACCTATTCCATCTAGTGAGGAACTCACTGTAATTCCTGAACCCACCATTGCGATGGAACACGTTGAGAATCCTGTTGAGGGTGACAATGAAAATCCTGTAAGGAGTAAGAGACAGAGGACTACAAAGTCCTTTGGTGATGATTTCATTGTGTACCTTGTGGATGACACACGCAGGACTATTTCAGAAGCCTATGCATCTCCTGATGCTGACTACTGGAAGGAAGCTGTTCGTAGCGAGATGGATTCCATCTTAGCTAACAGGACCTGGGAGATCACTGACCGTCCTTATGGGTGCAAACCTGTAGGATGTAAGTGGGTGTTCAAGAAGAAGCTTAGACCTGATGGTACGATTGAAAAGTACAAGGCACGGCTTGTGGCTAAGGGTTATACCCAGAAAGAAGGTGAAGACTTCTTTGATACTTACTCACCCGTGGCTAGACTGACCACAATTCGGGTGCTACTATCACTGGCTGCCTCACATGGTCTTCTCGTTCATCAAATGGACGTTAAGACGGCTTTCCTCAATGGGGAGTTGAAGGAGGAAATTTACATGGATCAGCCAGATGGTTTTGTAGTACCTGGTCAAGATGGAAAGGTGTGCAAGTTATTAAAGTCTTTATTTTGCCTTCAGCAAGCTCCTAAGGAGTGGCATGAGAAGTTCGAAAGAACATTAACTGCTGCCGGCTTTGTAGTAAATGATGGTGACAAGTGTGTGTACTATCGCCATGGTGGGGGCGAAGGAGTTATTCTTTGTCTGTATGTCGACGACATATTGATCTTTGGAACCAAACTTGATTTAATCAAGGAGGTTAAGGATTTCTTATCTCGCTGTTTTGATATGAAGGATCTAGGAGTAGCTGATGTTATCTTAAACATCAAGCTGTTGAGAGATGAGAATGGTGGGATCACACTGCTTCAGTCTCACTATGTGGAAAAGGTTTTGAGTCGTTTTGGGTATAGCGACTGCACGCCTTCTCCAACTCCATATGATGCTAGTGTGTTGCTTCGAAAGAATCGACGGATCGCTAGAGATCAACTGAGGTATTCTCAGATTATTGGCTCGCTTATGTATTTGGCGAGTGCCACGAGGCCTGACATCTCTTTTGCTGTGAGCAAGCTGAGTCGGTTTGTGTCAAAACCGGGAGAGGATCATTGGCGTGCGCTTGGGAGAGTTATGCGCTACTTGAAGGGCACTGCGAGCTATGGGATTCACTACACCGGGTATCCAAGGGTACTGGAGGGTTATAGTGACTCGAACTGGATATCTGATGCTAATGAGATTAAGGCCACAAGTGGTTATGTTTTTACACTTGGTGGTGGCGCTGTTTCCTGGAAGTCTTGCAAGCAGACCATCTTAACGAGGTCAACTATGGAAGCAGAACTCACAGCATTAGACACTGCCACTGTTGAAGCAGAGTGGCTTCGTGAGCTATTGATGGACTTACCTATGGTTGAAAAACCAATACCCCCTATCCTGATGAACTATGATAATCAAACTGTGATCGTCAAGATAAACAGTTCTAAGGACAATATGAAGTCCTCAAGGCATGTGAAGAGGAGATTAAAATCTGTCAGGAAACTGAGGAACTCCGGAGTTATTACGTTGGATTATATCCAAACGTCGAAAAACTTGGCAGATCCCTTCACAAAGGGTCTATCACGTAATGTGATAGATAATGCATCGATGAAGATGGGTTTGAGACCCACCGCATGAGTTTTCCATAGTGGTAACCCACTCTATGTGATCGGAGATCCCGTGAAGTAGAAGTGGGAGACAAGCTGTTGGTCAGCTGAGAGGAGAGTATCCTTATTTTAATTATCCCACTCCGTGAAGATGCAATACTCTCCTGATCTGCATGGCAGGTTGATATCTATCTTAATGTGTTCCAAGTGGCTTATTTGAGTAAGCAGAGATGTTGTCCTGCAGAGCATCTCCTGAGGAACACACCTATATGAATTTGACTATTAACGTTGCAGTCTGTGAGAAGTGGGTGCTCTCTAATAAATTCATGAAAGGCCTTGGAGTATGACGTATATGCTCCACCCACGGGGAAGCCTTGCGGCAGCCTAGTACCGGTCAACAATTTGTGTGAAACTAGTCTCGCAGAAAACTTGTAGTTCAAGGCATAGTCCACTATTCAAGTTGTGATCTAGTGTAGCATAAATCTCTAAGTGGAAGTTCAACTTCACAGTCTCCACTAAGCACCGGTATATAAACAATGTTTTGGAACCAAATGGTGAAATGTGCCAATGAGACTTCGTGGGGGATTGTTGGAATTTGCTAGTGGGCTTTTGGCCCAAAGCCCAACTAAATTTCTGAAATTCTCTTGGCCCATTCATGCACACATGTGAGTGGAGTGAGTGAGGCTAAAGTTTAGTCCCACCTCATAAGTTGAGAGAGAGTTGCACCTCTTTATAAGGTGAGCTCTCCTACCACTTGTATGAGCATGAGAAGAGGAGACCTACACACGCGCTCCTCCTCCTCGCTCACCTCACCACGCCACGCCACGCCTCGTCACGACGCGCCGCAGGTTGCGGGATTGAGCCGAGCCGAGGACAGAGCTATGCACGTTGTCTATATTTTTGCTGCTCGGGAAAAATTAATGAGTCATTAATTAATAATTAACGGATGCGTTAATTACTGAACCTTTTCCGATTCTTTTGGATCGTGACGACTCGGACGTGGGGTTTACTCCTGTGACCTACCCGGCCCGCACTATATAGTCAGGCAGACGTCTACCCTAGCCACCGCCGCTTCGTATGGTTTCTCACCACCGTTCCAGTCCATTGCGCCGCCGATCAAGTCTTCTCCATCCCTACTTTCGGCGTGCACTGGGAGAAGGGACAGCAGGCCTCCGGAACCCCGCCTCTCGTGATCCTGTATGGGAGAGGGGCAATCAGGTTTTTGGGGAGCGCACTCGCGCGACTGCTGGCAGTGACGACTTCGTGAACGACGACTTCTTTCCCAACCTCGGCAACCTCATCCTCGACGACATGGGCGACAACGTCAACACCGGCGGTGCTGCTCCCGCTGCACCGTATGTGATTCTATCTTTCCTGTTCGAGATCGTGGTAGAATTCATGTTTCTAGTATGTGCCCTAGATGTGATCTGTTCATCTACTATGCTAGTTCGCATGATTAGTTCAATCTCTGCTACTGTAGTCATGATTTATCTTCTGTTAATTCGGATTAAATCTCGTAGTAATTTGCTCATATATTCAACACTCCAAGTTTGGCCGCCACCATCATCCGCAGCCACACCATGGCGCCGCTACTGCAGTCCTCCTGGGCACCCGTTCTGCTGTTGGACACATGCGGCCCCTTCTCCAGAACCCGCCGGTGCACCCGGTTCAGCCGGAGACGGCCTGAGTCACCGGTGGTCGTCCCCGTCACGTACACTCTGTCTCTGCATCGCGAGGGAGAGCGAGGAAGGAGACGACCACGTCCCAAGCCGGCCCATGGACCCTGCGGCCCCACCTATCGGCCAGCAGGCGTTGACCCCGCCCCTGCCACGTCACCAAAGTGGAAGCGTACTTCTAGAAGTATGTTTTCCCTTTGAGTAAGTGTATTCTTTCCCTGCTTTAGCCAGAAATACGTTTTCCCTGTTCTGGAGATGTGATCTGAGAAATGCGCTTTCTGTTTTGCCAGCCAGGGGCCTGTTTGTAGAGAATATTTTTACAAATTAGTCCCTAAGCTTTGTCTGGCTATAACTTTTCAACCACAACTTCAAATGAGGTGATTCCAAAGCCCATTTCTTTGTCTCGTTGAGCCCGTCATGTTGTTCTCATTTTCATGATATTTTCACATAGTGAAAATGACCATTTTGCCCTTGCCTGTAAACAGCCTCCTCCGGGAGAGAACTGTTTTCGATGAATCTTTCTGTGATCCTTCTACACTTCTTCCCGGAGTATTCTTCACTCCCAGGCAAGCCATGACAACCACTTGCATGATGGCCATGCAGTAGCCATGGTTTTCAACTTGAATATTTAAATATTGTGTGCATGTTAATATTCTTGTGAACACTTTATATACTCATGAATCAGTACTTATTTTGATACTCTGTCCATGTGCATCTTGCTAGTTATTAAGTGCTTGTTATTAGCATTATGCTCATGGTTAGTTCTTGCAGTTAGTTCATGCTCAAGTTGATGATATGCCTGCATGTTGATCGTCTGTTATACTAATGTTGTTCATGCTCATCGCTATGCCATGCTCATGTGCATCGAGTAGAGGAATGCTTTATTGTTGTTCATGTTAAATGTTTATGTTGCCCATCCATGTTCATGATGATATCCTGCTCATATGCATGTCGTTGCATCATGCTATTTTATTATTATGGCTCAGCTCATTAACATTCAAGTTAAACCGGACTGTAATCAAACTTGAACATCTGTTGGTTGAGTCATAGTGCCATTGAAATCGAGCTGACTAGTGCAACCACATTTTTCTTAGTAGGAAGGCCCTGATTGGGTCTATTGTCATGCCTCTCGCCGGTGCCTCCAACTAGGGAAGGTGATACGCATGCGCTACCCTGATCAGGTAGGCTGGTATAAGCCTTATGGGCCCGAGTTGTATGGATCCATTGTCCCCATTTGGGACCGTTTATGTTTTGCCACGACAGTGGCCATTGGGTGTCACAACGTGACATTGGGGCCACACATGACTTAGCCCAAAGGGGAGTTTGTCGGAGTGGCCGGGAGAGTGTCATGGCAATAGATCGGTTTTGTCGGAACGTCGTTGGTCCACCCGAATGGGAGTACGAGGCCATGGGTTCCATGGTGTGGGTACAGTGTGCTAACCTCTGCATAGTGTGTTTAATCTATCGATAACCGTGCCCGCAGATAAGGGCCCAGTTCATAGTAGGTCACACTATGATTCAACAATAATAATAACCTGATTAATAATAACCCCGGTTCGATGAAGAAGAGAGGTTGGTTGATCTTTATGTGGTCACGAGAGGATCATGATGGTATTCTTGATAATGATGCGGTGATCTTGTGAGGAACACAATGGTATTCTTGATAATGATGAGGTGATCTTGTGAATATCCCAATGATATTCTTGATAATGATGCGGTGATCTTGTGAGGAACACAATGGTATTCTTGATAATGATGAGGTGATCTTGTGAATATCCCAATGATATTCTTGATAATGACTGAAGTGATCCCGTGACCACGATGGTAAGTAAGAGCAGCATATATTTGGTGGTTACAAGGTAACCCCGAACAGAGTAAGTGATATTTGTAAGCATGTTGCATGCTAGTATCATCATTGTTCATGTCTCTAGTAATATGTTCATGCCGTGATGATAATGTTCTAGCAGTATCATGTTCATCTTGTGCATGCCATGTTGCTCTAGTTGTATCTTGCTCATCTTTGTTTAACATGTAAATGCCATGCTGTTGTTTGTCTTGACTGCTCTTGGTTGCTGTGAGCTTGCAAGTACATTCAATGTACTGACCTGGCATGTCATGCCAGTTTGCAGGTCATCCCTTGTCTGCTTGCTTGTTTGTCGTGGATCCCGAGTTTGCGAGCTAGGCTAAGAGTTCCAACTAGAGTCCCTGTAGAGTGGAGTCCATCATCGTAGTTGTTCATTGTTCCATTGCTAGTAGTTATTTCATTGCTTCGAGTTGTTCGGCTGCTCGCATAGAGCAACCATGGTAGGCGTGGTGTCGCCGCGCCAATGTAATTCCCTGTTATATCAGAACACTTGCATCCATATCGATTGCAATAAAGAGCTGATTTGTTCTATGCCAAGCAGTGTCGTATTCCAGAAGACTTATCTTTGGGCTGGAATATAGGGTGTTTTGGTCTCTCTGAGCCGGGGTGCCACATCCTCACACGGGACAATGCTCTAATAATGATGATCATCACACTTTTATTTACTTACAACTCAAGAATTACAACTCGATACTAGAACAATTATATGACTCTATACGAATGCCTTCGGCGGTGTACTGAGATGTGCAATGATCTAGCGTGACATGTATGAAAAATATGAATGGTGGCCAGGCCACAAGTACTATGTCAACTATATGATCATACAAAGCAATATGACAGTGACGGTATGTGTCATAATAAACGGAACGGTGGAAGTTGCATGGCAATATATCTCGAAATGGCTATGGAAATGCCATAATAGGTAGGTATGGTGGTTGTTTTGAGGAAAGGTATAAAGTGGCTTAATGCACCAGCGAAAGTTGCATGGTACTAGAGCGGCTAGTGAAGGTGGAAGGGTGAGAGTGCGTATAATCCATGGACTCAACATTTGTCACAAAGAACTCACATACTTATTGCAAAAGTTTATTAGCCATCGAAACAAAGTACTAATACGCATGCTCCTAGGAGGATAGATTGGTAGGAAAAGACCATCGCTCGTCCCCGACCGCCACTCATAAGGAAGACAATCAAAAATAAATCATGCTCTAACTTCATCACATGACGGTTCACCATACATGCATGCTTCGGGAATCACAAGCCTTAACACAAATATTCTTACTAATCCATAATTACTCACTAGCATGACTCTAATATCACCATCTTTATATCTCAAAACAAATTCAAGGAATCAAACTTCTCATATATTCAATGATCTTCATGAAAGTTTTTATTATATCCACCTAAGCAAATTGCCATAGTATTTATAAGACTCTCAAAATAATATAAGTGAAGCATGAGAGTTCATCAATTTCTACAAAATAAAACCACCGCCATGCTCTAAAAAGATATAAGTGGAGCACTAGAGCAACTACCTAGCTCAAAAGATATAAGTGAAGCACATAGAGTATTCTAATAAATTCATGATTAATGTGTGTCCCTCTCAAAAGGTGTGTACATCAAGAATGATTGTGGAAAACTAAAAGGCAAAGAATCAAATAATACAAGACACTCGAACCAAAACACATATCATGTGGTGAATACAAATATAGTCTCAAGTAATTTTACCGGTGGATTGAAGACAAAAGAGGGGATACCATCTCGGGCATCCCCAAGCTTAGATGCTGGGTTGTCCTTGAATATTTCCTTGGGGTGACTCGGGCATCCCAAAGATTAGGCTCTTGCCACTCCTTATTCCATAGTCCATCAAAACTTTACCCAAAACTTGAGAACTTCACAACACAAAACTCAACAGAGAACTCGTAAGCTCTGTTAGTATAATAAACCAAATCATTCACTTGGGTACTATTGCGAACTCATTCTAAATTTATAATGGTGTTATATATACCGTATTACAACTTCACCATGGTTCATACCCCCCGATACTACCCATAGATTCAGCAAAATAAGCAAGCAACACATAGAAAACAGAATCTGTCAAAAACAGAACAGTCTGTAGCAATCTGAAAATTTCGTATACTTCTATAACTCTAAAAATTCTGAAAAAATAGGACAACCTGGGAAATTTGTATATCAATCTTGTGTAAGAAATTCATATCCAGAACATGTTCCTGTGAATTTTTAAAATTCTGCTATTGGACGCAAAAGTTTCTGTTTTTAGCAAGATCAAATCAATTATCACCATAGATCATCCCAAAGGTCTTACTTGGCACAAAGAGTAATTAAAACACTAAAACACAATTATTACAGAAGTAATATTGTGTATTTATTGAAAAGTAGATGCAAAAACAAAAGGCACAAAATAAAATTGGGTTGTATCCCACCAAGTGCCTTTCTTTAATGCCATTTTAGCTAGGCATGATGATTCCAATGATGCTCACATAGAAGATAAGAATTGAAACATAAAGAGAGCATCATAAAGCATATTAATAGCACATTTAAGCCTAACCTACTCCACTTCCTACGCATAGGTATTTTGTGAGCAAACAATTCATGGGAACAAGAATAAAATAACATAGGAAGGCAAAACAAGTGCAACTTCAAAACTTTCAACATAAAGAGAGGAAACTTGATGTTGTTGAAATATATATGAGCATATCTTCCCTTCTCATAATAATTTTCTGTAGCATCATGAATAAATTAAACAATATAACTCTCACATAAAGCATTCTTTTCATGATGCATAAGCATAGAAATTTTGTTACTCTCCACATAAGCAAATTTATTCTCATCAATAGTGGTGGAAGCAAACTCAACAAAATAACTATCATGGCTCAATTCATCATTCAAATCATAATGACAAGTATCATGGTTATAACTCTTTATAGCATACATGTCAACACAATAATCATCATAGATAGCAACTTTGTTGTCATAATCAATTGAAACCTCTTCCAAAATAGTGGATTCATCACTAAATAAAGTCATGACCTCTCCAAATCCAGTTTCATAATTATTGCAATAAGATTCAACACCCTCCAAAATAGTGGTATCATTACCTAGAGTTGACACTCTTCCAAACCCACTTTCATCAATATAATCATCATAAATAGGAGGCATGCTTTCATCATAATAAATTTTCTCATCAAAACTTGGGGGACTAAAAATATCATCTTCATCAAACATAGCATCCCCAAGCTTATGGCTTTGCATATCATTAGCATAATGGATATTCATAGCAAGCATACTAATAACATTGCAATCATGCTCATCGTTCAAAGATTTTATGCCAAACATTTCATTGACTTCTTCTTCTAACACTTTGGCGCAATTTTCTGATCCATCATTTTCAAGAAAGCCATTATAAAGATGAATTATATGTGGCAACCTCAATTCATTTTTTGTAGTTTTCTTTTATAAACCAAACTAGTGATAAAACAAGAAACTAAAAGATTCAATTGTAAGACCTAAAGATATACCTTCAAGCACTCACCTCCCCAGCAACGGCGCCAGAAAAGAGCTTGATGTCTACTACGTAACCTTCTTCTTGTAGACTCGTGTTGGGCCTCCAAGCGTGGAGTTTTTTAGGACAGTAGAAAATTTCCCTAAAGTGGATGAACTAAGGTTTATCAATCCATGGGAGGCGTAGGATGAAGATGGTCTCTCTCAAACAACCCTGCAACCAAATACAAGAAATCTCTTGTGTCCCCAACACGCCCAATACAATGGCAAATTGTATAGGTGCACTAGTTCAGCGAAGAGATGGTGATACAAGTGTAGTATGGATAGTAGATATAGGTTTTTGTAATTTAAAATATAAAAATAGCAAGGTAGCAAGTAAAAATGCAAATAAGATACCAAAATGTTCAGAAAAACATCACCTATATGTCAGTGTCATTTGCATTCGTGAAAAAAGTGTTGGAAAGTACACATCTGAGTTTTAGCTCTTTTGATGCCACCATGAATAGTAAACTCTAAAAAAGTCAAAATAGTTCAAAAAAATATGGTGGCAAAGAACAACAAATGTTCTAAGTGCTTGCCAAGTTTCATTAGGGAACGACATTCGTGGAAGTCGTGGCAAAAAAAAATCTATTTTGGAGTGCTGATTGTTTTTTTTTTGCCGCGGCACCCACTAATGTTATTCCCTGATGAAACTTGGCAGGCACTTAAAATATTTGTCACTCTTTGCCACCAATTTTTTTTGAATTTTTTTGAACTTTTTTAGATTTTACTATTCATGGTGGTAGCATAAGAGCTAAAACTCGGATGGGCACTTTCCAACACTTTTTTCATGAACGCAAATGGCACTGACATATAGGTGATGTTTTTCTGAACATTTGGTATCTTATTTGCATTTTTTTGATTTAGTATGAATTAGTTATGAAGTTTTCAAACTGATGGTCAAACGGTCAAAGGGCAAAAGCATAAGAGGAGCAAAGTGACTTGGAGAGAACCGGTGACTTTTGGGAATTAGGGGTAAAACAGACGAGTGGGACACAACTAGGGGCATAAATCTACTTATCCCAAAGAAGATTACATCGAATAGATCTCCAAGAACATCAAGGACAACATTGTATTGAAGATCAAAGAGAGATAAGAAACCATCTAGCTACTAGCTATGGACCCGTAGGTCTGTGGTAAACTACTCACACATCATCGGAAGGGCAGAAAGATTGATGTAGAAGCCCTCCGTGCTCGAATCCCCCTCCGACGGAGTGCCGGAAAAGGCCCCAAGATGGGATCTCACGAGAACAAAAGCTAGCGGTGGCGGAAAAGTATTTTTGGTGTGCCCTCTGGTATACATGGAATATTTGGGTATTTATAGGGCAAAGATTAGGGTTAGGAGAGCCACAGGGGGGCCCACAAGCTTGCAGGGGCACGCCCCGTGAGCTTGTCGCCAATCTATGGCCCCTCTAACCTCCTCCCAAAGGTTCCCGGATGTCTCCTGGTCCAAGAAAAATCATCAAAAAGTTTCGCTCCATTGGGACTCTGTTTGGTATTAATTTTCTATAAATTCAAAATAAGGGAAAGCAACAACTAGCACTTGGCATTGAGTTAGGTTAGTCCCCAAAAATGATATAAAATAGCATAATAGTGCATATAAAACAACCAAGATGGATAATATAATAGCATTGAACAATAAAAAAAATTGTAGATACGTTGGAGACGTATCAGGCTTGTTACCAGTAAGTATATCATATGAAGTCTTGTTCAAGCCTTTTGTAGAGGTAGAGCCAATTAGATGCATGACATGCGGTGTTGATGGCTTCGGCCAAAAAGTTCTATGGATATTTGAACTCCGCCATCATGGTCCTTTCCGCGTCCATCAACGTCTCGTTCCTTCTTTCTGCTACACCATTTTGTTGAGGGTATATGGTGTAGAGTATTTGTGCTTGATCCCTCATCACTAAGGAACTCATCCAAGGTGTAGTTCTTTAACTCGGTGCCATTGTCACTTATAATCATCAATATCTTTGCATCATGTTGATGTTGAGTTTCATTTGCAAAGTCGATGATGATTTGTTGGGTCTCGCCCTTCCTCTTGAAAAATATCCCCACGTGTATGTTGAATAATCATCCACAATCACCAAGCAAGACTTTCTCCCCCCAAGACTATCGAAGGATGGAGGACCAAAGAGATCCATGTGAAGGAGCTCCAAGGACCTCTTCGAGTAGAGTAGTCGTGAGTCAGTGAGCCGTCTCATGTAGCTTTTCTTTGATACAAGCAGTCCAAGCATGATCTTTGGCAAAACTAGCATTGGTTAGTCCGCGGACATGGTCCCCTTTGAGGAGACTTTGCAAAGATCTCATATTTACATGGGCTAAATGGTGATTCCAAAGCCATCCCACGTCAACTTTAGCCATTAGGCAAGTCGCGGTCTTAGTGGGTTGCTCCGAGAAGTTAACCACATAGAGGCTATTCTCGACATGCCCAACAAAAAACTACTTTAAGAGTCTTGCTCCACAAAGGGACACAATATCAAGATCAAAAAAATTGGCAAAGCCCATAAGTGCAAGTTGACAAACAAAAAGTAAATTGTATGCAAGGGTCTCAACAAGCATGACCTTCTCAATGGATAAATCTTGAGAAATGACAACCTTGTCAAGCCCCAATACCTTAGATGTTAAAGCATCACCGAATTGGACATGGGTGGGCATAGATGGGCTTGGTTGCACATCCACCACCAAGTCCTTGCTCCCAGTTATATGATTTGTTGCTCCACTATCGAGCAACCATGACACCCCACCGGAAGCAAACTCCTACAAGGGATCAATGCTTGGATTTAGGTACCCATATTTTAATGGGTTCTTTAATGTTAGTAACAAGGTTCTTAGGAACCCAAATAGACCATTCAATGTACTGATAAGAAGAACCAACAAATTTGGCATAAACATGCCCATCACTAGCATGGCACAAATCATAAGAAGGGTTAAAGTCGCCGGCTTTGTTGGGAGGGGTGTTATTGCCCTTCTTCTGCTTCTCTTCATGAGCACTCCCTCCCTCCTTGACAAATACCTCCTTGAGGGGGAGAGGCTTCTTCTTGACCTAGTCGCAAACCCAAGTCCCTACTTTGCCAAACTTTCTTTTGACTGCTCAAAAGGTCATTAAGGTTCTTCTCGCCTTGTATGCATGTCACAAGGCCTTTCTCAAGTTACTATTTCAACTTAGCATTCCCCTCCACAAGGTGCACATACTCACAACAAGGGTTAGTAGCATGGGTATTATCAATTAACACAAAAGGAGGACAAGTGGCTATTTCCTTGGTTAGCTTCACTTGGAGTTGATCATGAGACTCCTTAAGAGTAGCATGAGCACTCTTCAAAGCCTCGTGAGCCTTGTCAAGTAACTCAAACTCCTCCTTAAGTCCAGCATGGCCAACCCCAAGTTTAGCCTTCTCAGATTTGAGCACACAAGCAAGAACTAAAGCATGATCATGATCTTTTCTTAATTTAGCAAGATCAACGTTTTGTGACTCCTCAAGGGCCAAACGAAGACCTCACTCTTCCTCAAGAGCTATAGAAAGATTCACTATCTCATCGTCATAGTTACGATTATGGCCTTCCAAGTTAGGGATAGTCTCTTTGTGGGACTCAATGATATCATTGGCCTCACCTAGTTGTTCCAAGAGAGCAACAAAGTGCTTCTTGGTCTCACATTTGAGCTTACCGAAGAACTTGTCGAACCCATTCTTATCCACCTTTACCTCCTCATGTTCATCCACAAAATCTAACAGAGAAGGATTAGTAGTGATGGAAGTTTTGATATTGGAGGTTACCTTGTTGATGCCTTTTGCCATGAGGCACTTGGGGATGAGTTCTCGTTGGGGGCGTCGAAGAGAGACACCAAGGTTGGAGAAGAAGTAGCAATGGCCACGGAGGCCATTGCCATCCCTTCACCACTTGCATCATCATCATCATCATCATCATCGGAGATGTACACTTCGTGTGCCATAAAACCCCTTTGTGGCACCTTCATCATGAAGTTGTTCTTTCTGGGGGAGGACTTGGCCTTGTCTTCCCTTTTCTCGTAGGGGTAATCCACCATGAAGTGACTCACATTGCCACTATTGTAGCGAGTTCTCACACGTTGCTTGCCCTTGGAGCCACTCAAGTTGTTCTTGGAGAAGTTGGGACTTGAGTTTCTCTTGTTGCCCTAAAATTGCCTTGACGCAAGAGCCATGTGCTCGCGGGAAGCATATTTGGTGTCTCCGGGCCAGCCCTCCTCCTCATCCTCCTCATATTCTTCTTCTTCTACTGGAATGGCCTTGGCCTTCAAAGCAAGGTTGGGCTTCTTTGAACGTTGAGCATGCGCAAGGGCATTATCGACGTTCTTGTTCAAGATATTCATGGCAATGAATTCATCCAACAGTACATCACTTGAGGACAAGGCGTGGAAGTCCGGTCTTTGACGAATCATAGAGGACATGGCCTTGTTGTAGGGCATGTTGTCCTTGAGTAACTTGTGCTTGATCCAATTGTCATATGTATCCTTGCTCCCATGGTCTTGGAGTGAGACTGTGAGAGTAGTCAATCTCCAGCAGAGCTCACGAGGATCTTCATATTCAATCATTGCAAACTCATCGGCCTCATCAAGCACCACTTCAAAGTTGGAGTGTTGAATGCTCCAGCTTCCCTTGTACAAAGAAACAATATGTTCCCATGCATATTTTGCACGAGTGAATGGGCGCAAATGTGCAAGCTCTTAGGGAGGCATAGCGGATTGAAGAATGAATAAAGCGGAGTGGTTGAATTTATTATCCACTTCTTCTTTTGGAGTGAGATTGTTTGGATCATGCGGGTTGAAGCCATGCTCAATGATTCTCCAAAGATGTGTTGAGTGATTCAAATGAGACTTGATACGAAAAACCCATTAGGAGAATCATTTAACACAAGCTTAGGGAGAGGACCAAGGTGGTTGATATGAGGTGAAGGGACCGGTCCTCCATAGGATGGAGGAGGGGAAACCGCGGCATGGATGCCCGTCCCATTCTTTCCTTGAGGCAAAGGATTTTTATCACTACTAGCCCCCTCCTTACCGGAGTTGGCATCCGACTCCGTGGTAGTGGGTTTAACCACCTGAAGCGGATCGGTAGTAAGTTTGCGGCCATCAAGGAAATCTTTAAACAAGGATTTGGCCTCAATCATCATAGAAGAATTCAATGAAGCAACAGCTTCATTTAAATCCTCTCTTGTGACCGTGGCCTCCGCCTCAGCAGCGGGTAGCTCATCCGCACTTGGCTCGTCGTCAACCATACTCTTTAGGCGGTAAATGTTACGTCTCCAATGTATCTATAATTTTTGATTGTCCCATGCTATTATATTATCTGTTTTGGGTGTTTAATGGGATTTAATATGCTCTTTTATATTATTTTTGGGACTAACCTATTAACCGGAGGCCCAGTGCCAATTTCTGTTTTTTTTTGCCTCTTTTAGTGTTTTACAGAAAAGGAATATCAAACGGAGCCCAAACGGAATGAAACCTTCGCGAGGATCTTTCTTGGACCAAAATCAATCTAGAAGACTTGGAGTTGAAGTCTGGGACTCTATGAGGAGGCCACGGGGCAGGAGGGCACGCCTCCCACCATCGTGGTCCCCTCGTAGCTCCACTGACGTACTTCTTTTGCCTATATATACTCTTATACCCTAGAAACATCAGGGGGAGCCACGAAAGCACTTTTCCACCGCCGCAACCTTCTGTACCCGTGAGATCCCATCTTGGGACCTTTTTGTTGGAAATATGCCCTAGAGGCAATAATAAAATGGTTATTATTATATTTCCTTGTTCATGATAATTGTCTATTGTTCATGCTATAATTGTGTTATCCGGAAATCGTAATACATGTGTGAATGTATAGACCACAACACGTCCCTAGTGAGCCTCTAGTTGACTAGCTCGTTGATCAATAGATAGTCATGGTTTCCTGACTATGGACATTGGATGTCATTGATAACGGGATCACGTCATTAGGAGAATGATGTGATGGACAAGACCCAATCCTAAGCATATCACAAGATCGTGTAGTTCGTTTTGCTAGAGCTTTTCCAAATGTCAAGTATCATTTCCTTAGACCATGAGATTGTGCAACTCCCAAATACCGTAGGAGTGCTTTGGGTGTGCCAAACGTCACACGTAACTGGGTGACTATAAAGGTGCACTACGGGTATCTCCGAAAGTGTCTGTTGGGTTGGCACGAATCGAGACTGGGATTTGTCACTCCGTATGACGGAGAGGTATCTCTGGGCCCACTCGGTAATGCATCATCATAATGAGCTTAATGTGACCAAGTGTCTGGTCACGGGATCATGCATTATGGTACGAGTAAAGTGACTTGCCGGTAACGAGATTAAACGAGGTATTGGGATACCGACGATCGAATCTCAGGCAAGTAACGTACCGATTGACAAAGGGAATTGAATACGGGATTAATTGAATCCTCGACATCGTGGTTCATCCGATGATATCATCGAGGAACATGTGGGAGCCAACATGGGTATCCAGATCCCGCTGTTGGTTATTGACCGGAGAGGCGTCTCGGTCATGTCTGCGTGTCTCCCGAACCCGTAGGGTCTACACGCTTAAGGTTCGGTGACGCTAGGGTTGTAGAGATATAAGTATGCGGTAACCCGAAAGTTGTTCGTAGTCCTGGATGAGATCCCGGACATCACGAGGAGTTCCGGAATGGTCCGGAGGTGAAGAATTATATATAGGAAGTCCAGTTTCGGCTATCGAGAAAGTTTCGGGGGTCACCGGTATTGTACCGGGACCACCGGAAGGGTCCCGGGGGTCCACCGGGTGGGGCCACCTATCCCGGAGGGCCCCATGGGCTGAAGTGGGAGGGGAACCAACCCCTGGTGGGCTGGTGCGCCCCCCTTGGCCCCCCTGCGCCTAGGGTTGGAAACCCTAGGGGTGGGGGGCGCCCCACATGGCTTGGGGGGCAAGCCATCCCTTGGCCGCCGCCCCCCCTTGGAGATTGGATCTCCTAGGGCCGGCGCCCCCCCTTAGGGGCCCTATATAAAGAGGGGGGAGGGAGGGCAGCCGCACCCAAGTCCCTGGCGCCTCCCTCTCCCCACGCACCACCTCTCCCTCTCGCTGAAGCTTGGCGAAGCCCTGCCGAGATCGCTGCTGCATCCACCACCACATCGTCGTGCTGCTGGATCTCCATCAACCTCTCCTTCCCCCTTGCTGGATCAAGAAGGAGGAGATGTCTTCCCAACCGTACGTGTGTTGAATGCGGAGGTGTCGTCCGTTCGGCGCTAGGATGTCCGGTGATTTGGATCACGACGAGTACGACTCCCTCAACACCGTTCTCTTGAATGCTTCCGCGCGCGATCTACAAGGGTATGTAGATGCACTCCTCTCTCTCATTGCTAGATGACTCCATATATTGATCTTGGTGAAGCATAGGAAATTTTTTATTTTCTGCAATGTTCCCCAACAGAGGCATCATGACCTAGGTTTATGCGTAGTTTCTATGCACGAGTAGAACACAAACTTGTTGTGGGCGTAGATGTTGTCAATTTTCTTGCCACTACTAGTCTTATCTTGCTTCGGCGGCATCGTGGGATGAAGCGGCCCGGACCGACCTTACACGTACGCTTACGTGAGACAGGTTCCACCGACTGACATGCACTAGTTGCATAAGGTGGCTAGCGGGTGTCTGTCTCTCCCACTTTAGTTGGAGCGGATTCGATGAAAAGTGTCCTTATGAAGGGTAAATAGAAATTGGCATATCACGTTGTGGTTTTACGTAGGTAAGAAACGTTCTTGCTAGAAACCTATAGAAGCCACGTAAAAACTTGCAACAACAATTAGAGGACGTCTAACTTGTTTTTGCAGCATATGCCTTTGTGATGTGATATGGCCAAAATATGTGATGAATGATATATGTGATGTATGAGATTGATCATGTTCTTGTAATAGGAATCACAACTTGCATGTCGATGAGTATGACAACTGGCAGGAGCCATAGGAGTTGTCTTTATTTTTTGTATGACCAGCGTGTCATTGAATAACGCCATGTAAATTGCTTTACTTTATTGCTAAACACGTTAGCCATAGAAGTAGAAGTAATCATTGGTGTGACAACTTCATGAAGACACGACGATGGAGATCATGATGATGGAGATCATGGTGTCATGCCGGTGACGAAGATGATCATGGCGCCCGAAGATGGAGATCAAAGGAGCAATATGATATTGGCCATATCATGTCACTATTTGATTGCATGTGATGTTTATCATGTTTTACATCTTATTTGCTTAGAACGACGTTAGCTTAAATACCCTCGCAATAATTGTAAGTAAGTGTTCCCCCTAACTGTGCACCGTTGCGAAGGTTCGTTGTTTTGAAGCACCACGTGATGATCGGGTGTGATAGATCCTAACGTTCGAATACAATGGGTGTAAGCCATATTTACACACGCAATACACTTAGGCTGACTTGACGAGCCTAGATGTACAGACATGGCCTCAGAACACGGAGGACCGAAAGGTCGAGCATGAGTCGTATAGAAGATAAGATCAACATGAAGATGTTCACCGATGTTGACTAGTTTGTCTCACGTGATGATCAGACACGGCCTAGTTGACTCGGATCATGTTTCACTTAGATGACTAGAGGGATGTCTATCTGAGTGGGAGTTCATTGAATAATTTGATTAGATGAACTTAATTATCATGAACTTAGTCTAAAATCTTTACAATATGTCTTGTAGATCAAATGGCCCATGCTAATGTTGCCCCCAACTTCAATGCGTTCCTAGTGAAAACTAAGCTGAAAGATGATGGCAGAAACTATACGGACTGGGTCCGGAATCTGAGGATCATCCTCATAGCTGCCAAGAAAGATTATGTTCTAGAAGCACCGCTAGGTGAAGCACCCATCCCAGAGAACCAAGACGTTATGAACGCTTGGCAGTCTCGTGCTGATGATTACTCCCTCGTTCAATGCGGCATGCTTTACAACTTAGAACCGGGGCTCCAAAAGCGTTTTGAGCAACACGGAGCATATGAGATGTCCGAAGAGCTGAAAATGGTTTTCCAAGCTCATGCCCGGTTCGAGAGATATGAAGTCTCCGACAAGTTCTTCAGTTGTAAGATGGAGGAAAATAGTTCTGTCAGTGAGCACATACTCAAAATGTCTGGGTTGCACAACTGCTTGACTCAGCTGGGAGTTAATCTCCCGGATGACGCGGTTATTGACAGAATCCTTCAGTCGCTTCCACCGAGCTACAAGAGCTTTGTGATGAACTTCAATATGCAGGGGATGGAAAAGACCATTCCTGAGGTATATTCGATGCTGAAATCAGCGGAGGTAGAAATCAAAAAGGAACATAAAGTGTTGATGGTGAATAAAACCACTAAGTTCAAGAAAGGCAAGGGTAAGAAGAACTTCAAGAAGGATGGCAAGGGAGTTGCCGCGCCCGGTAAGCCAGTTGCCGGGAAGAAGCCAAAGAATGGACCCAAGCTTGAGACTGAGTGCTTTTATTGCAAGGGAAGTGGTCACTGGAAGCGGAACTGCCCCAAGTACTTAGCGGACAAGAAGGCCGGCAACACCAAAGGTATATGTGATATACATGTAATTGATGTGTACCTTACCAGTGCTCGTAGTAGCTCCTGGGTATTTGATACCGGTGCGGTTGCTCATATTTGTAACTCAAAGCAGGAGCTGCGGAATAAGCGGAGACTGGCGAAGGACGAGGTGACGATGCGCGTCGGGAATGGTTCCAAGGTCGATGTGATCGCCGTCGGCACGCTACCTCTACATTTACCTACGGGATTAGTTTTAAACCTCAATAATTGTTATTTAGTGCCACCTTTGAGCATGAACATTGTATCTGGATCTCGTTTAATACGAGATGGCTACTCATTTAAATTCAAGAATAATGGTTGTTCTATTTATATGAGAGATATGTTTTATGGTCATGCCCCGATGGTCAATGGTTTATTCTTAATGAATCTCGAACGTGATGTTACACATATTCATAGTGTGAATACCAAAAGATGTAAAGTTCATAACGATAGTCCCACATACTTGTGGCACTGCCGCTTTGGTCACATTGGTGTCAAGCGCATCAAGAAGCTCCATGCTGATGGACTTTTAGAGTCTCTCGATTATGAATCATTTGACACATGCGAACCATGCCTCATGGGCAAAATGACCAAGACTCCGTTCTCCGGAACAATGGAGCGAGCAACCAACTTATTGGAAATCATACATACTGATGTGTGCGGTCCAATGAGCGTTGAGGCTCGCGGAGGATATCGTTATGTTCTCACTCTCACTGACGACTCGAGTAGATATGGGTATGTCTACTTGATGAAACACAAGTCTGAGACCTTTGAAAAGTTCAAGGAGTTTCAGAATGAGGTAGAGAATCAACGTGACCGAAAGATAAAGTTCTTACGATCAGATCGTGGAGGAGAATATTTAAGTCACAAATTTGGTACGCACTTAAGGAAATGTGGAATCGTTTAACAACTCACGCCGCCTGGAACACCTCAGCGTAACGGTGTGTCCGAACGTCGTAATCGCACTCTATTGGATATGGTGCGATCTATGATGTCACTCACCGATTTACCACTATTATTTTGGGGATACGCTCTAGAGACAGCTACGTTCACTTTAAATAAGGCACCGTCTAAATCTGTTGAGACGACACCATATGAATTATGGTTTGGGAAGAAACCTAAGCTGCCGTTTCTAAAAGTTTGGGGATGTGATGCTTATGTCAAGAAACTTCAACCTGAAAAGCTCAAACCCAAGTCGGAATGCGTCTTCATAGGATACCCTAAGGAAACCATTGGGTATACCTTCTACCTAAGATCCGAAGGCAAGATCTTTGTTGCCAAGAACGGGTCCTTTCTGGAGAAAGAGTTTCTCTCGAAAGAAGTAAGTGGGAGGAAAGAGGAACTTGATGAAGTACTACCACTTGAACCGGAAAGTAGCGCAGCTCAGAAAGATGTTCCTGTGGTGCCTGCACCGACTAGAGAGGAAGTTAATGATGATGATCAAGGTACTTCGGATCAAGTTACTACTGAACTTCGTAGGTCCACGAGGACACGTTCCACACCAGAGTGGTATGGCAACCCTGTCCTAGAAATCATGTTGTTAGACAACGGTGAACCTTCGAACTATGAAGAAGCAATGGCGGGCCCAGATTCCAACAAATGGCTTGAAGCCATGCAATCCGAGATAGGATCCATGTATGAAAACAAAGTATGGACTTTGACAGACTTGCCCGATGATCGGCGAGCGATAGAAAACAAATGGATCTTTAAGAAGAAGACGGACGCGGATGGTAATGTTACCATCTATAAAGCTCGACTTGTCGCTAAGGGTTATCGACAAGTTCAAGGGGTTGACTATGATGAGACTTTCTCTCCCGTAGCGAAGCTGAAGTCCATCCAAATCATGTTAGAAATTGCCGCATACTATGATTATGAGATATGGCAAATGGACGTCAAAACAACATTCCTTAACGGCCATCTTAAGGAAGAACTGTATATGATGCAGCTGGAAGGTTTTGTCGATCCTGAGAATGCTAACAAGGTATGCAAACTCCAGCGATCCATTTATGGGCTGGTGCAAGCATCTTGGAGTTGGAACATTCGCTTTGATGAGATGATCAAAGCGTTTGGGTTTATGCAGACTTATGGAGAAGCCTGCATTTACAAGAAAGTGAGTGGGAGCTCTGTAGCATTTCTCATATTATATGTGGATGACATACTTTTGATGGGAAATGATATAGAACTTTTGGACAGCATTAAGGCCTACTTGAATAAGTGTTTTTCAATGAAGGACCTTGGAGAAGCTGCTTACATATTAGGCATCAAGATCTATAGAGATAGATCAAGACGCCTCATAGGTCTTTCACAAAGCACATGCCTTGATAAGATATTGAAGAAGTTCAATATGGATCGGTCCAAGAAGGGGTTCTTGCCTGTTTTGCAAGGTGTGAAATTGAGCTCGGCTCAATGTCCGACCACGGCAGAAGATAGAGAAAAGATGAGTGTCATCCCCTATGCCTCGGCCATAGGGTCTATCATGTATGCCATGTTGTGTACCAGACCTGATGTAAACCTTGCCATAGGTTTGGTAGGAAGGTACCAAAGTAATCCCGACATGGAACACTGGACAGCGGTCAAGAACATTCTAAAGTACCTAAAAAGGACTAAGGATATGTTTCTCATATATGGAGGTGACGAAGAGCTCGTCGTAAAGGGTTACGTCGACGCTAGCTTCGACACAGATCTGGATGACTCTAAGTCACAAACCGGATACGTGTACATTTTGAATGGTGGGGCAGTAAGCTGGTGCAGTTGCAAGCAAAGCGTCGTGGCGGGATCTACATGTGAAGCGGAGTACATGGCAGCCTCGAAGGCAGCGCATGAAGCAATCTGGGTGAAGGAGTTCATCACCGACCTTGGAGTCATACCCAATGCGTTGGGGCCGATCACACTCTTCTGTGGCAACACTGGAGCTATTGCACTTGCCAAGGATCCCAGGTTTCACAAGAAGACCAGGCACATCAAGCGTCGCTTCAACTCCATTCGTGAAAATGTTCAAGATGGAGACATAGATATTTGTAAAGTACATATGGACCTGAATGTAGTAGATCCGTTGACTAAACCTCTCCCTAGAGCAAAACATGATCAACACCAGAACTCTATGGGTGTTCGATTCATCACAATGTAACTAGATTATTGACTCTAGTGCAAGTGGGAGACTGTTGGAAATATGCCCGAGAGGCAATAATAAAATGGTTATTATTATATTTCCTTGTTCATGATAATTGTCTATTGTTCATGCTATAATTGTGTTATCCGGAAATCGTAATACATGTGTGAATGTATAGACCACAACACGTCCCTAATGAGCCTCTAGTTGACTAGCTCGTCGATCAACAAATAGTCATGGTTTCCTGACTATGGACATTGGATGTCATTGATAACGGGATCACGTCATTAGGAGAATGATGTGATGGACAAGACCCAATCCTAAGCATAGCACAAGATCATGTAGTTTGTTTTGCTAGAGCTTTTCCAAATGTCAAGTATCATTTCCTTAGACCATGAGATTGTGCAACTCTCGGATACCGTAGGAGTGCTTTGGGTGTGCCAAGCGTCACAACGTAACTGGGTGACTATAAAGGTGCACTACGGGTATCTTTGAAAGTGTCTGTTGGGTTGGCACGAATCGAGACTAGGCTTTGTCACTCCGTATGACGGAGAGGTATCTCTGGGCCCACTCGGTAATGCATCATCATAATGAGCTCAATGTGACCAAGTGTCTGGTCACGGGATCATGCATTACGGTACGAGTAAAGTGACTTGCCGGTAATGAGATTAAACGAGGTATTGGGATACCGACGATCGAATCTCGGGCAAGTAACGTATCGATTGACAAAGGGAATTGAATACGGGATTAATTGAATCCTCGACATCGTGGTTCATCCGATGAGATCATCGAGGAACATGTGGGAGCCAACATGGGTATCCAGATCCTGCTGTTGGTTATTGACCGGAGAGGTGTCTCGGTCATGTCTGCATGTCTCCCGAACCCGTAGGGTCTACACGCTTAAGGTTCGGTGACGCTAGGGTTGTAGAGATATAAGTATGCGGTAACCCGAAAGTTGTTCGGAGTCCCGGATGAGATCCCGGACGTCACGAGGAGTTCCGGAATGGTCCGTAGGTGAAGAATAATATATAGGAAGTCCAGTTTCGGCTATCGGGAAAGTTTCGGGGGTCACCGATATTGTACCGGGACCACCGGAAGGGTCCCGGGGGTCCACCGGGTGGGGCCACCTATCCCGGAGGGCCCCATGGGCTTAAGTGGGAGGGGAACCAGCCCCTGGTGGGATGGTGCGCCCCCCTTGGGCCCCCCTGCCCCTAGGGTTGTAAACCCTAGGGGTGGGGGGTGCCCACATGGCTTGGGGGGCAAGCCAACCCTTGGCCGCCGCCCCCCCTTGGAGATTGGATCTCCTAGGGCCGGCGCCCCCCATTAGGGACCCTATATAAAGAGGAGGGGAGGGAGGGCAGCCGCACCCAAGTCCCTGGCGCCTCCCTCTCCCCACGCACCACCTCTCGCTCTCACTGAAGCTTGGCGAGGCCGTGCCGAGATCGCTGCTGCATCCACCACCATGCTGTCGTGCTGCTGGATCTCCATCAACCTCTCCTTCCCCCTTGCTGGATCAAGAAGGAGGAGATGTCTTCCCAACCGTACATGTGTTGAATGTGGAGGTGCCGTCCGTTCGGTTCTAGGATCTCCAGCGATTTGGATCACGACGAGTAAGACTCCCTCAACCCCGTTCCTTGAACGCTTCCGCGCGCGATATACAAGGGTATGTAGATGCACTCCTCTATCTCGTTGCTAGATGACTCCATAGATTTATCTTGGTGAAGCGTAGGAAATTTTTTATTTTCTGCAACTTCCCCAACACTTTTCAGGCGATCTGCCGAAAGGGGAATCGATCATGGAGGGCTTCTACATAAACATCATTGCCTCTCCGATGAAGCATGAGTAGTTTACCACAGACCTTCAGGTCCATAGTTATTAGCTAGATGGCTTCTTCTCTCTCTTTGATTCTCAATACAAAGTTCTCCTCGATGTTCTTGGAGATCTATTCGATGTAATACTCTTTTGCGGTGTGTTTGCCGAGATCCGATGAATTGTGGATTTATGAACTTGATTATCTATGACTATTATTTGGTTCTTCTATGAATTCTTATATGCATGATTTGATATCTTTGCAAGTATCTTTGAATTATCGGTTTAGTTTGGCCTACTAGATTGATCTTTCTTGCAATGGGAGAAGTGCTTAGCTTTGGGTTCAATCTTGCGGTGTCCTTTCTCAGTGACAGTAGGGGCAAGGCACGTATTGTATTGTTGCCATCTAGGATACAAAGATGGGGTTTATATTATACTGCTTGTGTTTATCCTTCTACATCATGTCATCTTGCTTAATGCGTTACTCCATTCTTATGAACTTAATACTCTAGATGCATGCTGGATAGCGGTCGATGTGTGGAGTAATAGTAGTAGATGCATAATTGTTTCGGTCTACTTTACACAAACGTGATGCCTATGTTCATGATCATTGCCTTAGATGTCTTCATAATTATGCGCTTTTCTATCAATTGCTCGGCAATAATTTTTTCACCCACCGTAATACATGCTATCTTGAGAAAAGCCACTAGTGAAACCTATAGCCCCCAAGTCTCTTTTGTATTATATTACATCTCTTTTATTTACATCACATCTCATTTACTATTTTGCAATCTTTACTTTCCAATCTATACAACCAAAAATATCAAAAATATTTACTTTAGTATCTCTATTAGATCTCACTTTTGCGAGTGATCGTGAAGGGATTGAAAACCCCTTTATCGCGTTGGTTGCAAGGTACTTGATTGTTTGTGCAGGTACTAGGTGACTTGTGTGTCGTCTCCTACTAGATTGATACCTTGGTTCTCAAAACTGAGGGAAATACTTACGCTACTTTGCTATATCACCCTTTCCTCTTCAGGGAAAACCAACGCATGCTCAAGAGGTAGCAAGAAGGATTTCTGGCACCGTTGCTGGGGAGATCTACGCCAGGTGAAGCCATACCAAGTACCCATCATAAACTCTTCTCCCTTGCATTACATTATTTTCCATTCGCCTCTCGTTTTCCTCTCCCCCACTTCTAAAATGATTTTCGAAAACCTTTGCCTTTTCTTTGCCTTCTTCCCGTATGTCTTTTTGTTTTTGTTTTCGTGTCCTTCTGTTTGCTTGTATCTTTGCTTGCTAAAAATCTATTGATATGGATCCACTTAAAGTGTTCTACTTGGATCATCTTCGATCATCTTTGATCCTTATGCGCTTGTGCTGAAACCCCAACTAGCCTAGTTGATGGGAAACCTTTAGATGAGCATGCTCATTTTGTGAGTCATCGTGTGTCTCAAAAAGGGATACTATTATGGGATCAAATAAACATATTACTGTGTTATGCTTGGAATCTTTGGGAAATTTATGATTTTATGTGTTGCTCTAAGAACCCTAAAAACACCTTCCCTACCTATGTGAGTTTAATGATAATGAAATCTTATCTTCTTATGCAAAGGGTGTTTATAGTTACTATGATATCGAACAAATTGAAGAATTGTTGCTTTTAAGGGTGCTTATGAAGTTGCTTCTTTGATTGAAAAGTATGATATTACTCTCTATGAATCTGAAAATTTTGACATGCTTAAATATTGCTATGAAAACTATGCTCATAATGTCCATGTCAAAAAATTTATTGAAAGAATGACCGTTGCTTTGGAAGAAAATAATGATAGGCACGAATCTATAGATAATTATGATTCCGATGACTTGATTGAAATATCCCGTGATGAACATGATGCTTGCTATTCTTGTGGCCATGATGCCAATATTTATGGAGATGAATTTGCTATAGTCCCTTATATTAAACATGAGATTGTTGCTATTGCACCCATACTTGATAGTTCCTTCAATGAAAAGCATGATTGTAATGATGTTATTATAAATTCTATTAATGTCAATTGTGCTAGTAATATTGAAAACCCTAAGCTTGGGGATGCTAGTTTTGCTATGACTACTATTTGTTGCAATGATCATGATTGGGGTGATTCTTCTTATGATCTTGAAAACTTATTTAAGCCCCATGATGAATATGAGATTGATAATAGTGTTTGCAATATTATTGAAAGTGGGTTTGGAAGAGTGTCAACTTTATATACCACACATTTGAACAATGTTCAATCTTATGAAGTTTTTGATAAAAGTGGGTTTGGAGAGGTCATGACTTTAGTTAATGTTAATCCCACTATTTTGGAAGAGTGTCAACTTCACATGCATGTGGATCGTGTTGAAAATATTTTATGTGATAGCTATTTTGTTGAATTTTCTTATGATCCCACATGTAGTTATTATGAGAGAGGAAAATATGGTTGTAGACATTTTCATGTTACTAAATTACCTCTCGTTATTTTGAGATTGCTATTGTTTCATTCCGCTTCCTTGCATATGCTAGTTTTTGCTTGTTATGATAATTTGTTTGCCTATAAGATGCCTATGCATAGGAAGTATGTTAGAATTAGATGTGTTTTTCACGTGTTTCATGATGCCCTCTTTGCGCTTCAATTCTTGTCTTTCATGTGAGCATCATCGAAGTCTCTACGCCTAGCTAAAAGGCTTTAAAGAAAAGCGCTTGTTGGGAGGCAACCCAATTTTATTTTTTGTTCTATACTTTTTGCTCCTGTTTAGTAATAAATAATTCATCTAGATTCTGGTTAGATGTAGTTTTATGTTTTAATTAGCATTTGTTCCAAGTAGAACCTTTGGGAAGACTTGGGTGAAGTCTTTGCGATCTTGCTGTAAAAAAACAGAAACTTTTGTGCTCACGAGAATAGCTGTCATTTTTTACTGGAGAGCAATTTTAGTTTGATTCTTTTTGCATATGATTAATAGACAAATTTCTCACGTCCAGAAATTTATTTGAGAATGTTTAGACTTACATAAGTATTCGGAATTTACATATTGCTACTGACTGTTCTGTTTTTGACAGATTCTGTTTTTCGTGTGTTGTTTGCTTATTTTAATGAATCTATGAGTAGTATCGGGGGGTATGAACCGTAGAGAAGTTGTAATATAGTAGGTTTAACACCAATATAAATAAGTAATGAGTTCATTATATTACCTTAAAGTGGTGGTTTATTTTCTTGTACTAACGGAGCTCATGAGATTTTCTGTTGAAGTTTTGTGTAGTGAAGTTTTCAAGTTTTTGGGTAAAAATTTGATGGATTTTGGAATAAGGAGTGGCAAGAGCCTAAGCTTGGGGATGCCCAAGGCACCCCAAGATAATTCAAGGACAACAAAAAGCCTAAGCTTGGTGAGGGAGTCCTGGACCAGGGGGTGTCCGGATAGCCGAACTATCATAATTGGCCGGACTCCAAGACTATGAAGATACATGATTGAAGACTTCGTCCCGTGTCCGGATGGGACTTTCCTTGCCGTGGAAGGCAAGCTTGGCGATACGGATATATAGATCTCCTACCATTGTAACCGAGTCTGTGTAACCTAGCCCTCTCCGGTGTCTATATAAACCGGAGGGTTTTAGTGTGTAGGACAGAAGAACAATCATACCATAGGCTAGCTTCTAGGGTTTAGCCTCCTTGATCTCGTGGTAGATCCACTCTTGTACTACCCATATCATCAATATCAATCAAGCAGGAGTAGGGTTTTACCTCCATCGAGAGGGCCCGAACCTGGGTGAAAACATCGTGTCCCTTGTCTCCTGTTACCATCCGCCTAGACGCACAGTTCGGGACCCCCTACCCGAGATCCGCCAGTTTTGACACCGACATTGGTGCTTTCATTGAGAGTTCCTCTATGCCGTCACGATCAGGAAGGATGCCTCTTCCCGTCTTTAAAGATGGTACCATTGCCAAAGGAGCTTTGGCCGCTGGCCAAACTATCCGGCTAGGTGGTTTTCTTATGACCGCCTGTTCGGTCGCTGCTTCGACAATGACCTCTCGGGTCATCAAAAGCGATCTTCACGTCAACTCGGAATTCACCGAGCAGCTGGATCCGATGGAGCTCTTTTCCGTAAAAGAGCTCTTGGATCGCATCGCCGCCCTGGGAGTCGCTACAGACTACGATCAGATTGGGCTGAAAACCGATCTGAGAGAGATTAACTCCCCCCAGGTTACCAACCACGTTGCGGTGGTAGAGGAACAATGCGGCGACTCTTCTTCTATATTAAAGACCAGTTATGTCCGGACTCCTGATCCCTCCATGCCGGATTCCTGCGGAGGGACGGACGTCAATCAAGTACTGAACCTAAAGTTAGGCAGCAGACCAGATTCGTTGGACAACATCCAGCAATCCAAGCTTCCAAATTCAGAAACTTTTCGGCCCTTGAGCCTCAAGTTGGGCAGGGTTCCGGACTTAATTCCACCCACCCACCCAAGCATAAGCGATCTATCTCAAATCCGGCAAGAGCCCACGGAAACAGTACATCATTACTGGGCCAGATTCCTCCTGGTTATGGACAGGATAAAGGACTGCCGTGAGGAAAGTGCAATCTCAATTTTCTGCAACAATTGCACGGACAAGGGAATCACGAACGCCATAAGTCGCCGCAAAATTACACGCTTTGCCGACCTGGCGTCCATAGTACGAAAGTACTGTGCGATGGAGAGTACCTGGAAAACCAAAACTAAGTTTTGGGACAATCCGGCTCTGAACACAACCCTAGTCCGAAACAAAAGGGTGCATCATGCTCAGGCACCCGGGACAAAAACCAAAAAGCGAAAACCCCATAAAGGGAACGGAACCGTATTGGAGGGATGGCTCAGCGGACCCTGTAAAATCCACGGTACAGAGGGCGTCACTCCGACACATAGCCTTCGAGCATGTTGGATACTACGGCAGGTGGCCAAAAGTGGCGAAGAGCTTCTAGCCCCGGAGAACCAACCCAACAGTACCAATACGGTATCAACAGTCTTCAAGACTTTTGCATCAAACAACATGCGGAAATGAACACTCCGCAAGCTTACCGAAGTCTACCAGGTAGCAACAATAAATCCATGGAGTGACAAGGCTATCACCTTCAACGCCAGCGACGAACCTAAATTCCGAACAGCCCGAGCACCAGCCGCATTGGTCCTCAGTCCAATAGTGGACGACTTTCGTCTTACCAAGGTACTCATGGATGGCGGCAGCGGATTAAACCTCATCTACGAGGAAACCCTCCAAAAAATGGAAATAGACTGGAGCCGCATTGAGCGAAGCAGCACAACCTTTAGAGGAATAATCCCTAGTCGGGAAGCACGCTGCACAGGAAAAATCACACTAGATGTGGTGTTCGGCACGCCGGACAATTACAGGTCCGACGAGGTCACATCCCAAGTGGCCCCGTTCAGCAGCGGATATCACGCCTTATTAGGGCGAGAGGCATTCACAATTTTCCAAGCTATACCCCATTACGGGTACATGAAGCTTAAAATGCCTGGGCCCAATGGAATCATCACTCTTGTCAGTGATCCGGACATAGCACTCCGCGCTGAAAATAAGACAGCCGCACTAGCCCTAGAGGCACTATCCGAAGCCCTAGCGGCAGAGGAACTCATTGCGCTGCGCTCCACGGTGAATAGGGACGATGTGATACTCGATAAGAGATCTAAGTCCACCTCTTTTAAACCAGCAGACGAAATAGTCAAATTCCAGGTCCATCCAATGGACCCCACAAAGACGGCCTCCATTGGGGCACAATTAAACCTTGATGTAGACACTGCACTACGAGGATTCCTTCGGGAAAATTGGGACATTTTTGCCTGGCACCCTTCAGATATGCCAGGAATCCCACGCAGGCTGGCAGAACACAGCCTAAACATCCTAAAAGGATTCAAGCCAGTCAAACAGGCTCTTCGGCGATTTTCCGAACCCAAAAGACAGGGAACGGGAGAGGAGCTAGCTAAACTATTAGAAGCCGGATTCATCAGAGATATAGAACATCCAGACTGGCTAGCGAACCTGGTAATGGTACCAAAAAAGGAAAAATCCTGGCGCCTTTATGTCGATTTTAAAGACCTTAACAAGGCCTGTCGAAAGGATCCTTTCCCCCTTCCCCGCATTGACCAAATCATCAATGCTACCGCAGGGCACGATTCATTGTGCTTCCTCGACGCATACTCCGGATACCATCAAATCAAGATGGCGGAAACAGACCAGGCCGCAACGGCATTCATTACTCCATACGGACCATTCTGCTTCAACACAATGCCCTTCGGACTCAAAAACGCCGGCGCAACATATCAGCGCATGATTCAGACATGTCTGGCTACCCAGATCGGCAAAACAGTGGAGGCATACGTAGATGATGTGGTCGTTAAGACCAAACACGTCGAAACTCTAGTAGACGATTTGAGGCTCACATTCGACAACCTCCGAGCATATGACATTAAGCTCAACCCGGAAAAATGTGTTTTCGGCGTACCAGCCGGAAAGCTCTTGGGCTTCATTGTATCCGGTAGAGGAATTGAAGCAAACCCAACCAAGATCTGAGCTTTGTCACAATTGGATATCCCAAAAGACCTCAAACAAATACAAAAACTGACTGGATGCGTGGCAGCTCTAAGCCGCTCCATCTCCCCTTTGGGAGAAAAGGCATTGCCCCTCTATCGCCTCCTCCGGCGCACCGAACACTTCGAATGGACGGATGCTGCCACAGCCGGACTCGAAGAAATAAAGGCCATATTGGCAACAAATCAGGTCCTGGCCGCGCCCAACCTGGGCGAACCGATGATATTATATATCACGGCAACACATCAAGTTGTCAGCGCGGTACTCGTCGTCGAACGAGAAACAGAAGGACACAAATTCCCTCTTCAAAAACCTGTGTACTACGTATCCGCTGTCTTAACTCCATGCAAGTCCCGGTATCCACATTATCAAAAGATAGCGTACATGGTGTTCATGGCATCCCGGAAGCTGCGACACTACTTTCAAGAGTGTTCGATAACAGTGGCCTCCGAAGTACCTCTCAACGACATTATCAACAACCGCGACGCGACAGGCAGGATCGCAAAATGGGCTATTGAGCTCTTACCATTCGACATAACCTACAAACCACGGCGAGCTATAAAGTCGCAAGTTTTGGCTGACTTCATCGCCGAATGGACCGAAGCCGAACTCCCTAAAGAGTACGGCGCATACTCCAATTGGATCATGCATTTCGACGTCTCCAAAATGTTGGCCGGCTTGGGGGCTGGCGTTGTATTGACGTCCCCAACTGGAGACACAGTCCAATACGTACTTCAGATAATGTACACGGACTCCAACAATGTAGCCAAATATGAGGCCCTTCTACATGGTCTCCGGATGGCAATCTCCATGGGCATTCAACGCCTAGAGGTGCGCGGGGATTCAAACCTCGCAATATCCCAAGTAAATGGAGACTTTGACGCCAAGGATCCGAAAAGGGCAGCCTATCGCAACGCCGTCTTAAAAATGTCAGCTCAGTTCGAAGGACTCGAATTCCACCATGTAGCCTGGGATAATAACCAGGCAGCCGACGTGTTGGCACGCATCGGCGCAAAACACGACGCCGTCCCTTCAAACATCTTCCTGGAGCGGCTCTTTAAGCCATCCATACTATGGGAAGAGGAGTCCGGAAATAACAACCCGGAAACAACCGCACCACCCAACACGGAACATTATGACACAATCGGTGGCTCAGCCAATGAAATAACACCTTCAGCCCACGAAATAATGGCAGTAATTGCCCCGTGGATGGAACCATTCCTAGCCTACTTAATTAGGCAGGAACTTCCCGAAGACCAAAATGAGGCCCGCTGCATAGTTCGGTGTTCTAAAGCCTACAAGGTCCATGAGGGAGAACTTTATAAGAAAAGCACAACCGGAGTCCTTCAAAGGTGCATCTCCGAAGAGGAAGGGCGAAATCTCCTGGCTGAAATTCACGCCGGACTCGGCGGGCACCGCGCCGCAGCCCGGGCCCTTGTGGGCAAGGCCTTCCGTATAGGATTTTATTGGCCGACTGCCCGGGCAGATGCTCAGGACTTAGTCCAACGATGCGTCGGTTGCCAGCTCTTTGCTAATCAAAGCCACATGCCACCCACCGCCCTTAAAACTATACCCATCACCTGGCCGTTTGCGATCTGGGGGCTTGACATGGTTGGACCCCTTAAAGGGGGAACCCACAAGCAAAAATACCTATCGGTCATGGTGGATAAATTCACCAAATGGATAGAGGCCAGCCGGTTAAAACGGCCGAATCCGAACCTATGATAGACTTCATATCTGGGGTAGTACACCGCTATGGCGTCCCCCATAGCATCATCATTGATAACGGCACGAACTTCACGGCCGACAAGGTTAAACTCTGGTGCAAAAACATGGGCATCAAGCTCGACTACGCTTCAGTCTATCACCCTCAAACTAACGGTCAAGTCGAACGAGCAAATGGTCTAATCATGAGCGGCATTAAACCCAGGTTAGTGCGGTCCCTCACAGAATCTAACACGCACTGGGTGGAGGAGCTCGACTCCGTACTCTGGGGGCTGCGGACCACACCAAATCGTACTACCGGATTCACGCCATTCTTTATGGTATACGGCGCAGAGGCAGTTTTGCCCTGCGATATAATTCATGACTCACCTCGAGTGCACATGTACGAAGAAAGAGAAGCCGAGTTGGATCGGCAGGACAGTTTGGATGCATTGGAGGAGGAGCGCGACGTGGCAAAGGCTCGTTCTGCATTCTATAAGCAGCAGGCTCGAAGATATCAAAGTAGAGAAGTACGGGCCAAAACTTACAATGTTGGCGAACTAGTTCTACGTCTGTCGGACAAGAAAAAGGACAAACTCAAGCCCAAGTGGGAAGGTCCCTTCATCATCGATCATGTCATGACCGGCGGAGCATACCGTCTACGAAACGCATCGAACAATCGACTCGAGCCGAACCCATGGAACGCAGCCCGCCTCCGAAGATTCTACGCCTAGCGCCGGACTCAGAGTTCGTCTCCTTCCTCCGTCCACATTTTAAACGTTAACTTTCTTTTGTTTTTTCTCTTCCTTCCTCCCTTCTTTTCGTAAAGCCTTTGTGGACTGACCTGCGCATTGTTCGCACACACTTGACATGCTGCTCGCACTCATTATACCTGGGGGCTTCTTTAACAGAAGCTTATTTATACGGGCTTCATGCCCAACACATGTGTCACACTTCCGCATGTACCTTTTACTCACCATTATATGCGTCGATATGACTTAAGTTTTGGCCAAGCTGGGTTGCCTGGCTCCTGTGCTTACCCCTACGTTCCCGATTGTTCGGCTAGGAGGTAAAGGGAGCACCTCTGCGATTGTTACTGCCGGGTCAGCCGGATGTGTACCTCAGACTGAGTGAAGCCGAAAGCTAGCGTTCTTAAGGGAATATTCGGTCGGTGACTTGAAAGATGATTTCTTATTTATTTATCTATCTGCCCCCAGATGCTTTTCTGCTCTTTTCGCAGTTCGGACATGCACTTTAGGGCATGCCTCCTAGGGAAAGGAACCCCTAACGGAACTATTCTCCCTGGAAGATGTTTCTTACTAACCATGTAATATAACATAACTAGTTGGGCACTTGTCTCATAAAGCACTAATGACCCCTACGCCTGGTCTCCATGCATGCCCCGGTTTTTTCATAACCGTGAGGGTATTCGGACACACTCCAGACTCTAGGGTCCCGAGGTTGAAGAAAAAAGGTCCGCAAAGACAAACGATCTACAATCCGGCTAGAAGGCATTTTTCATGTCATTTTAGATTACATCGTCAAATTGACTGATTGTACTCCTCTTCAATCCCATCTAACAGGCTGTCTAGCTTACAGTCCCGTTGGGAATACTTAGCGGCCAACTCTACTTGGCCGTACATTAAGCTCACAGGAATCTCCTTCCCATCGGGCCCCACAGGTCCGACCTCGACCATGTGGTTCGGATCAGCCTTCGTGTACCGCGTCTTCACCATGGCCCAGGCCTCCCGGGCGCCTTGACGGTAGGCCGATATCTTCCATAGATGGAAGCACTGCCATGCTCCCTGAAGCTTCTCCGCAAGCCCTCCAAGACCCTCGGGCAGGGAGACGGACGGCCATAAGGCCTGGACGATGCCGCTCATTGCCTGCCGAACATGTTCGTGCAGCTGCAGCAGCTCGGGAAGCAGATCACCCATGGAACCGGGCATTTCCTCCGCAGGACGACCTGTGAGCACACCTACAGACATATTTCTGTCAATCGACTCCCTCGCCGAACTCTTCTTTTCAAAAGAGTTTGCTCAAGCACTTACTATAAATTTCGCGACGAAGCCGCTGATTCTCCTTCACGGAGCCAGACAGCTGGGCCCGAACACCTTTTAGCTCTTTGCCAAGTTGGGTGTGGGCATCTTGGAGTTTGTTCCTCTCCTGCTGCACCTTCATAAGCACCCTCTCACCGGCCTTCAGCTGGCGCAGTAGCTGCTGCTTGTCCGGATCAAGTCCGGCAACATCTGCAATATTATTGTCAGATTTATACGCATGCTACACTTCATAAACCGCTTATCTTTTTGAAATATGTGTTACCAGAGGGGGTCTCTGTGGCTCCTCCTGCGGCGGCTGGTGCGGCTTCAAGTTGGGCCTTGCACTCTTGAAGCTCCTGGGATAGGTGGGTATTCTTCTCTGTAAGATCCTGCATGTAAAATGATCCTTAAATCAGTTATTCTAACTACTTTAAGTCTCAGGGGCTACTGGCATATATAACTATTAAAATTCCATATCCGTATGTCTTTCACATACTGCTCCGTGGCTCTGGTTAAACCATGTTGAGCGGCACGAAGGTGCGCGTCTCCCGCATTAAAGGCATTCAATGCCTCCGGGGAGAAACACGCGTCACGAAGAACTGTCCGGCGGCGCCTGTGATTCATGGCGCTCTCCACCTCAGACCTGGTGGCGGACAGCCTGTCGGCATCCTCCGTTGGAGGAGCATCTGGCTCGCGCCTTGCGCTTGCCTCCCCCTCCGAACCAGGTGTTGGAGCCTGGCCGGCGGACGCTTGGTTGGCAACCTCTCCTGGCATAGTTCGGCGAGCGCTCTTTCTCCTGGAAAAGTCATGAGTATTAATATACCTCCCAGGAATCTTTCCCTTAAAAACGGTGGTGTGCTATACCGTTGCGGCGACATTTCGATTCGCACCGCACCCCTCTTCTGCCTGCTGGGCCGAACTGACCCTTGTCGGTCAGCCGCCGTGGGTTCGGCTTCCCGCCTTGAAGGCACCTCCTGCAAGACACCGTTGGTATACGGTGGTCAGAAATAAGCACGGATGAAATAATGGTGTCAGGACTCCGGTCGTAGTTACCTGGCAAGCCGGAGATAAACCGGGGTAGTCAGTCGTAATGGCGACTAGAGCATTGTCCATGCTAAGTTGGTGGAACACCCCGTCAATTAGCTCCACCTCTATGTCCGGATCCTCTCCGGAGGCCGGATCAAGGGATCTTCTCGGATCCTTGGGTTGTGGAGTCGGGCTTTGTATGCCCTCCACATCCCGGCGTAGTTCCTACGTCGAAATCATAAAGTAAGACACTTAACTTTGAAAGCACGGATCGGATAGATAAACGTCTGCTTACCCAGCTCCGAGGGTTATTCATGGAGAATCCATTCAGTGGACTCGTGTGGAGGAAGTCCTCCTTCTCCCTCTTGTACAAGCCGGATAGGATCTTCACCAGATCGGCAGCCGATCCCGGCCCCTTGCGGCCATGACGGGTGGCGTCATTCTCCCCATTGAAATCCCACATGGGGTGGCCCCTATATTGGAGCGGCTGCACCCCTCGCATAATGCACGTGGCCATGACTCCAATCATGGTCAATCCGGAATGGGCCAATAACCTTATCCGGCCCATCAGATATTGGACGCTCCTATCATCTTCCCGTTGAGGGCTCCGAGGGCGCCAACTCAGGCGTTTCTTCAGAGGAGCGTTGCTGAACTCCGGGAGGCCGATCCAAACTGGGTCCGGCAGTGGGGTGTCTTCCATATAAAACCATTCCGAAGGCCAGTCTTCGGACGCCTTCTTCGGGGTTTCGGATAGATATCCGGTCCCGGCGATGCGCCATATTTCGGCTCCGCCCACTTGATATATCGACCCCTCATGAGAACGGGGTACGAGGCAAAACAATCTCTTCCACAACGCAAAATGGGGCTCGATGCCCAAGAACAGCTCGCAAAGAGCTACAAAACCTGTAATGTGCAAAATGGAGGTGGGTGTAAGGTGATGAAGCTGGAGTCCGTAGAACTCCAGGAGCCCCCGGAGAAACGGATGTATGGGAAATCCGAGCCCCCTTATTAGATAAGGACGAAGCACACCCGCTCTCCTTTGGAGGGATTGGGGGTGTTCTTCGCCTGCTTTCCACCTTTGTAGGTGGCCAGTCCGGCTCGAACCGGGACCATGAAGGCCGGAGGAAGGTATCCCTCCGCTTGGAGCGTCACCAGCTCGCTGTGCGGAACTGAACATCTCCTCCAATCTCCTGGCTGAGGGCTGGGAGCGCGAGAGGAGGAGCCGCATCGACTGTTCATGATGGAGTGGATTTTTGTCAGTGGCGCTCCGATGAGTACCCGCGGAAGGAGGATGGTGTGATTTGGATCTAGATCCTTGCCTCTCTTATTGGCAGTTTATTCGTGCAGCTTGGGGGTAAAACGTAAAAATACCCTGGCTTTTCGCATTCATACGACACGTGGAAGAGGGCCATTATTGGACGTGGAAGCCGAGGAGCGCAGCATTTGTAAGGAAGCCGGACACTATTCAGCAAGCACATGGAATTTGGAGGAGAACCCGCCTTGCAACGCCGAAGACAATATACGCGTCGGACTCGTCGTCATTGAAGCCTGGTTCGGGGGCTACTGAGGGAGTCCTAGACCAGGGGGTGTCCGGATAGCCGAACTATCATCATCTGTCGAACTCCAAGACTATGAAGATACAAGATTGAAGACTTCGTCCCGTGTCCGGATGGGACTTTCCTTGGCGTGGAAGGCAAGCTTGGCGATACGGATATGTAGATCTCCTACCATTGTAACCGACTCTATGTAACCCTAGCCCTCTCTGATTTCTATATAAACCGGAGGGTTTTAGTCTGTAGGACAGAAGAACAATCATACCATAGGCTAGCTTCTAGGGTTTAGCCTCCTTGATCTCGTGGTAGATCCACTCTTGTACTACCCATATCATCAATATCAATCAAGCAGGAGTAGGGTTTTACCTCCATCGAGAGGGCCCGAACCTGGGTGAAAACATCGTGTCCCTTGTCTCCTGTTACCATCCGCCTAGACGCACAGTTTGGGACCCCCTACCCGAGATCCGCCGGTTTTGACACTGACACTTGGGAATGCCCCGGAAGGCATCCCCTCTTTTGTCTTCGTCTATCGGTAACTTTACTTGAGGCTATATTTTTATTCACCACATGATATGTGTTTTGCTTGGAGCGTCTTGTATGATTTGATTCTTTGCTTTTTAGTTTACCACAATCATTCCTGCTGTACACACCTTTTTGGAGAGACACGCATGAATCAGAATTTATTAGAATACTCTATGTGCTTCACTTATATCTTTTGAGCTAGACAATTTTGCTCTAGTGCTGCGCTTATATCTTTTTAGAGAACGGTGTTGGTTTTATTTTATAGAAATTATTGATCTCTCATGCTTCACTTATATTATTCTGAGAGTCTTTTAGAATAGCATGGTAATTTGCTTTGGTTATAAAATTAGTCCTAAAATGATGGGCATCCAAGATGGGTATAATAAAAACTTTCATATAAAGTGCATTGAATACTATAAGAAGTTTGATGCTTGATGATTGTTTTGAGATATGAGGATGGTGATATTAGAGATATGCTAGTTGAGTAGTTGTGAATTTGAGGAATACTTGTGTTAAAGTTTGTGATTCACGTAGCATGCATGTATGGTCAACCGTTATGTGATGAAGTTGGAGCATGATTTATTTGTTGATTGCCTTCCTTATGTGTGGAGGCCGGGACCGCGCGATGGTTAACTCCTACCAACCCTTCCCCTAGGAGCATGCGTTTAGTACTTTGTTTCGATTACTTGTAGATTTTTGCAATAAGTATGTGAGTTCTTTATGACTAATGTTGAGTCCATGGATTATACGCACTCTCGCCCTTCCACATTGCTAGCCTCTCTAGTACCGCGCAACTTTCGCCGGTACCATACACCCACCATATACCTTCCTCAAACAGCCACCGTACCTACCTATTATGGCATTTCCATAGCCATTCCGAGATATATTGCCATGCAACTTTCCATCATTCCATTTATTATGACACGCTCCATCATTATCATATTGCTAGCATGATCATGTAGTTGACATCGTATATGTGGCAAAGTCACCATTCATAAATTTTCATACAAGTCACTCTTGAATCATTGCACATCCAGGTACACCGCCGGAGGCATTCATATAGAGTCATATTTTGTTCTAAGTATCGAGTTGTAATTCTTGAGTTGTAAGTAAATAAAAGTGTGATGATCTTCATTATTAGAGCATTGTCCCATGTGAGGAAAGGATGATGGAGACTATGATTCCCCCACAAGTCGGGATGAGACTCTGGACTAAATAAAAAAAGGGAGGCCATAAAAAAGAGAAAAGGCCCAAATAAAAAAATGAGAGAAAAAGAGAGAAGGGACAATGCTACTATCCTTTTACCACACTTGTGCTTCAAAGTAGCACCATGATCTTCATGATAGAGAGTCTCCTATGTTGTCACTTTCATATACTAGAGGGAATTTTTCATTATAGCACTTGGCTTGTATATTCCAATGATGGGCTTCCTCAAAAGTGCCCTAGGTCTTCGTGAGCAAGCAAGTTGGATGCACACCCACTTAGTTTCTTTTGTTGAGCTTTCATAAACTTATAGCTCTAGTGTATCCGTTGCATGGCAATCCCTACTCACTCACATTGATATCTATTGATGGGCATCTCCATAGCCCGTTGATACGACTAGTTGATGTGAGACTATCTTCTGCTTTTTTGTCTTCTCCACAACCACCATTCTATTCCACCTATAGTGTTATGTCCATGGCTCACGCTCATGTATTGCCTGAAGATTGAAAATTTTGGTAATAGTAAAGTATGAAACAATTGCTTGGCTGAAACCGGGATTGTGCATGATTAAATACTTTATGTGATGAAGATAGAGCATAGCCAGACTATATGATTTTGTAGGGATACCTTTCTTTGGCCATGTTTTTTTGAGAACACATAATTGCTTTGTTAGTATGCTTGAAGTATTATTATTTTTATGTCAATATTAAACTTTTTTCTTGAATCTTTCGGATCTGAACATTCATGCCACAATAAAGAAAATTACATTGAGAAATATGCTAGGTAGCATTCCAAATCAATAATTCTGTTTTTATCATTTACCTACTCAAGGACGAGCAGGAATTAAGCTTGGGGATGCTTGATACATCTCCAATGTATCTATAATTTTTTATTGTTCCATGCTATTATATTATTTGTTTTGGATGTTTAATGGGCTTTAATATGCTCTTTTATATTATTTTTGGGACTAACCTATTAACCGGAGGCCTAGTGCCAGTTTCTATTTTTTTTGCCTATTTTAGTGTTCTACAGAAAAGGAATATCAAACGGAGTCCAAACGGAATGAAACCTTTGCGAGGATCTTTCTTGGACCAAAAGCAATCCAGAAGACTTGGAGTTGAAGTCTGGGACTCTACGAGGAGGCCACGAGGAAGGACGGCGCGCCCAGGGGGGTAGGCGCGCCCCCACCCTCATTGGCCCCTCGTAGCTCCACCGACGTACTTCTTTTGCCTATATATACTCTTATACCCTAGAAACATCAGGGGAGCCACGAAACCACTTTTCCACCGCCGCAACCTTCTATACCCGTGAGATCCCATCTTGGGGCCTTTCCAGCGATTTGTCGGAGGGGGAATCGATCATGGAGGGCTTGTACATCAACACCATTGCCTCTCTGATGAAGCGTGAGTAGTTTACCACATACCTTTGGGTCCATAGTTATTACCTAGATGGATTCTTATCTCTCTTTGATTCTCAATACAAAGTTCTCCTCGATGTTCTTGGAGATCTATTCGATGTAATACTCTTTTGTGGTGTGTTTGCCGAGATCCGATGAATTGTGGATTTATGGACTTGATTATCTATGAATATTATTTGGTTCTTCTTTGAATTCTTATACGCATGATTTGATATCTTTGCAAGTCTCTTCGAATTATCGGTTTAGTTTGGCCTACTAGATTGATCTTTCTTGCAATGGGGGAAGTGCTTAGCTTTGGGTTCAATCTTGTGGTGTCCTTTTCCAGCAACAGTAGGGGCAGCAAGGCATGTATTGTATTGTTGCCATCTAGGATAAAAAGATGGGGTTTATATCATATTGGTTGTATTTATCCCTCTACATCATGTCATCTTGCTTAATGCGTTACTCCGTTCTTATGAACTTAATACTCTAGATGCATGCTGGATAGCGGTCGATGTGTGGAGTAATAGTAGTAGATGCAGAATCGTTTCGGTCTACTTGACATGGACGTGATGCCTATGTTCATGATCATTGCCTTAGATGTCTTCATAATTATGCGCTTTTCTATCAATTGCTTGGCAATAATTTTTTCACCCACCATAATACATGCTATCTTGAGAGAAGCCACTAGTGAAACCTATGGCCATGCTATCTTGAGAGAAGCCACTAGTGAAACCTATGGCCCCCAAGTCTCTTTTCTATTATATTACATCTCTTTTATTTACGTCGCATCTCGTTTACTATTTTTCAATCTTTACTTTCCAATTTATACAAAAAAATACCAAAAATATTTACTTTACTATCTCTATTAGATCTCACTTTTGTGAGTGACCATGAAGGGATTGACAACCCCTTTATTACGTTGGTTGCAAGGTTCTTGATTGTTTGTGCAGGTACTAGGTGACTGGTGTGTCGTCTCCTACTGGATTGATACCTTGGTTCTCAAAACTGAGGGAAATACTTACGCTACTTTGCTGCATCACCCTTTCCTCTTCAAGGGAAAACCAACACATGCTCAAGAGGTAGCAGTAAATCCCTTAAAAAGAGGCAAGGCTCAGATACCAATTGAAAGGATCGATATGGTTGACTAGAGTGGGGTGAATAGGCAACTACCAAATTTTAGATTTTCTTAACAAATTAGGTAAAGCAACAAATATGTTGTCTAGATATGCGACTAGGTAAACAGCCTATATGATGCTAACAACAATACCAACACAAGCAAGCATATAATACAACACAAAGATAGCTTGCATAAAGTAAAGGTAAGAGATAAGCACAAGTGGAGCCGGTGAAGATGAGGATGTGTTACTGAAGTTCCTTCTATTTAGAGGGGAGTACATCTCAGTTGGAGCGGTGTGGAGGCACAATGCTCCCCAAGAATCCACTAGGGCCACCGTATACTCCTCACACCCTCGCACAATGCAAGATGTCATGATTCCACTAGTGGTGCCCTTGAAGGTGGTGATCGAACCTTTACAAACAAGGTTGGGGCAATCTTCACGACTTAATTGGAGGATCCCAAGACCACCATGAAGCTTCCCACAATGGATTGTGGCTCCAAGGTGACCTCTTCTGTCTAGGGTGCCCAAAAACACAAGAGTAACAAGATCAGCAAGGGATTAGTGGAGGTAATCAAATTTCTCTCGATGGAAGTGTAGATCGGGGCCCTCTCAAGCAAACCCTAGAAAATCAACAAGATTTGATGGCTAGGGAGAGAAATCGGGCAAAAATGAGCTTAGGGGCATCAATGGAGCTTGGGCGAAAAGAGATAGGTCAACTTGGGGAAGAAGACCCCGCTTTTATAGTGGGGAAGGAAATCCGACCTCAAGCGGTACTACCGCTTGGAGCGGTGGTACCGACCAGTTAGTGCAAGTGGGTGAGCCACGAGCATGGTAGTTTCACCAGAGCAGTACTACCATCCCTACGAGCGGTACTATCATTGTGTATAGCCCTGCACAGTGGTACCCGCGGCAGAAGGGACATGTAGGGCGGTAGTACCATTTGAAGAGGTAAAATTGTGGTCTACCACCGCCCTACTACCATGGATGCGAACACGAGTTTTGAGGGGCAACATGGGCCGTGGTAGTCCAACGGTGGAAGGAGCTGTAGTACCAAAAGTGGTACTACCGCCCTTCGCCCGCAGTACTACTGCTTAAGGCGGTACAACCGCCATATACCATCGCCCTACCACTGCAAAAGTAGGAAGGGCAATAGAATCCCAAAAGTAACCGGAGATAGCCACGGTAGTGGACTGTGGTAGTACCACATTAAGTGGTACTACCGCTACCATGCACGGTACTACCGCTTGGTTGCCACCAAGAAATCTAGGCAAAGAAACAGGAGGAACTCCAGGTTGCTGGGAAAGAAAGAAGGGTGCAAAATAAGTGTGTACATGTTGATTCCACCCTAACCTTTCTACTATGGACCCCCTCTTGATAGTATGGATTTCCTATGACTCAAATCCACCAAAAAAGAAATCGTCGGAAAATAATTGTCTTCTCTCTTAATCACCGAGGGGAAATAAACTGTCTTGTGCCATCTCATCTCTAAAATACTCAATGGACATGGTTAGTCCGCACAACACATTGTCATTAATCACCAAAACCATTAAGAACAAAATATGCCCTAAGATCAAGGAATCCAGGCACAATACTCCAATTGAAGTTTTAATCATGCTATCACCAATCACAAAAAATTGGGAGATTAAAAGTGCATTAGCGTCCCCTCTGGTGAGTATTTGGTGATTAATGACAAATGGCGAAGAGACTAATGTGTTACCAAGCGTAAACATGTTCTAGTCCCAAAAGTGATGGTTTAGCTAGAAGATCTCAGCCATAAAAAGTTGTTGTTGAAGGAGGCTTGAAGCTACAAGACTGGAGATAATTTTCTATTTGGTTTAGCTATTCAAAGAATCACACTGAGTATAGGACAAGTCGTATTATGGAAGGGGGAAAGATATCAATATTGGCCAATGATGAAGCTTGATGTTGCTCAGTTAGGATGATAAGCTTTCCACTACATAACCACTAAAAATGTATGAGAGAAAAGGTACATACTGCTTTCATATATACTGTTTTTGAAGCCAAAAGTACCAAGATTGGCCTATGTTGCAAGGGTATAGTAGAAGTAAGTTGCTACGATCTTATTGAGCATCAATACTGATACAACCAGACTTGGAGCCAGTGCCACCAAGAATGCTTTGTGTCAGGAGTTACGGAACCCTGCCGTTTAGGGTTTTACCTAGCTGTGTGATGTCTACTACGCAACCTTGTTCTTATAGACATTGTTGGGCCTCCAAGTGTAGAGGTTTGTAGGACAGTAGCAAATTTCCCTCAAGTGGATGACCTAAGGTTTATCAATCTGTGGGAGGCGTAGGATGAAGATGGTCTCTCTCAAATAACCCTTCAAGCAAATAACAAAGAGTATCTTGTGTCCCCAACACAACCAATACAATGGTAAATTGTATAGGTGCACTAGTTCGGCGAAGAGATGGTGATACAAGTGCAATATGGATAGTAGATATGGGTTTTTGTATTCTGAAATTATCAAAACAGCGAGGTAGCAAGTAGTAAAACTGAGCGTAAACGCTATTGCAATGCTTCGAAACAAGGCCTAGGGTTCATACTTTCACTAGTGCAAGTTCTCTCAACAAGGATAGCATAATTAGATCATATAACAATCCCTCAATGTCCAACAAAGAGTCACTCCAAAGTCACTAATAGCGGAGAACAAACGAAGAGATTATTGTAGGGTACGAAACCACCTCAAAGTTATTCTTTCCGATCAATCCGTTGGGCTATTCCTATAAGTGTCACAAACAGCCCTAGAGTTTGTAGTAAAATAACACCTTAAGACACACATCAACCAAAACCCTAATGTCACCTAGATACTCCAACGTCACCACAAGTTTTCATGGGTATGATTATACGATATGCATCACACAATCTCAGATTCATCTATTCAACCAACACGAAGAACTTCAAAGAGTGCCCCAAAGTTTCTACCGGAGAGTCAAGACGAAAATGTGTGCCAAACCCTATGCATAAGTTCACAAGGTCGCTGAACCTGCAAGTTGATCACCAAAACATACACTACAAAAAAAGACACATCCATGACATTTTGGGCCGAACGAAAAAAAAATTATGCCATACTTATGACACTTCTGTGACGATAATTGTGACAAAACCCGGTATCATCATAGATGTGGTGGGCTCATACTTCTATGACAAAAATCATGACAGAAAATGGGCTTTTCGTCCTGGGCGGGCTAGAGACGCAGCTGCATGACATTCTTTGGGCCGTCCATGACAGAAAAAACCGTCTTAGAAGCGAGGGCGTGGAAAATTTTGGGGAGTTCCCGGTTACGGTGGGTGGTCGGGGGCCGAGTGATGCGCATTTCTCTCGTACACGTACGCGCATGTGTGCGATGCGTTGGGCTCTAACTGAACCTGAGTGAGGCGTCGCCTAACTGAACCCGAGCGATTGCACTGCAGACTACGCGTTACCGAACTCGAGCGATCGAGCGATTCCTTCACTACTGTTGCTAACTGAAGCCGATCGATGCTGCCTCTGGATGAACAGTGAGCGTTGCAGGGGGCTTTGGATGAACACTGAGCGTTGCGGGGGGTTTGGATGAACAGTGAGCGGTGGGGGTGGATGAACAGTACCCCGTGGCGTTGCCTCTGGATGAACAGGACCCTGATCGATCGAGACGGTTGGTGCTGGATGAACAGGACCCTGTGGAGGGCTAGATGAACAGGATGACCCCGTGGAGGGCTGTATGAACAGTAGATGGTGGAGGGGTGGATGAATAGTAGCCCATGGAGGGGTGGTTGAACAGGAGCCCGTGGAGAGGGTTGGTTGAACAGTAGCCGGTGGAGTAGCGCACGGTGGAGGCAGGATGAACAGGAGCCCGTGGATGAACAGTCATAGGTGGAGGCTGAAGGAGGTCGACGGTGGATGAACAGTAGCCCGTGGAGGCTGGAGGAGGTCGATGGTGGAGATGAACAGTATCTCGTGGGGTCCCATTTTCCGGTACGCCACACCCCTCCCGATGAACAGGACCCCTGTTTCGACCGTAGCGCTCCAACACAAATCCGTTTCCTACGCTTTGCGGTACGCCACACCCCTCCTGATCAACATGACCCCGTTTCGACCGTAGGAGGTCCAACACAAGTCCGTTTCCTCCGTTTTGCGTTACGCCAGACCCCTCCCAATGAACAGGATCCCGTTTCGAACGCGGCCGGTTGAACACAAGGCCATTTCCTCCGTTCTGCGGTACGCCAGGGCTCGTTTCCATCGCCTGTTCCGTCCAAGACGGTTGGCTCCCATGCGTTCTGTTGCCTCCCGATGAACATGACTCATTCCGTTGCCTCAACATGAACACGACACCGACGTAGTTTCTTCGTTCCGACCCAGCCATGTACACGAGCCCTGGCCGTACGTATGCGCGAATAGGCGTTCGAGACCCCGCCCGTATGTACGTGTGTGTGGTCGTATTTACTTTCTTGCACCCTGGCCGTTATACATACGTGTACATGCTACGTGCGCGCCTCTACTACGACACATGCGCGCCTCTACTAAGACTCGTGGGCGCCTCTACATCGACTAGTATGTACATACACGTTCGCGACCAGAATGACAATGCTACGTACGCTTCGACCAGGTGGGTCCCGACTGTCAGGCACTTTCTTGCGTGCGAAGATGTAGCTGGTGGGTCCCAGCAGTCAGGGGGGAAAATCGTTTTTTTGTTTGCCCGGACGCACTTCCTTGCGTGCAAAGATGTAGCTGGTGGGTCCCAGCAGTCAGGGGGGAAACTTTTTTTCATGAAATACGGTGTCCCGTACGGTGGGTCCTTGCTGTCAAGTGGAGGAATAATTATTTTGCGCGTAATAAGGAGGCACTTCCTTGTGGCCGTCGTGGACCCAGCTGTCAGTCTCTCCACGTACAGTACTCTTCCGATGGAAGTCATTCCTTGACCACGTTGACCACGCCGCGCCGAGAGCACCAGGGCGATGGATGACAGCGAGGCCTAGGAAGGGGACGACGCAGAGCCGGGGAAGATGCGGCAGTGGAAGCCCGCACAGAGAGGAGTATGAGGGTTCACTGGTTCGGCTGCGGTGTGAGGCTGCCATCACCGCAGAATAACAGGGGGTGTGGGTGAGTAGAGGGATGGCCTGGCCAGCGGTGGGAGTAGTAGGGGGCGGTGAGGCCTCCGCGGCATCACAGCCGGCCACGGGAGGCAGGAGCACGCGGCACGACCGGCGCTGGTTTGGGTGGCTAGAGCAAGAAGACCAGAGGTTGAAGAAGCACTACGGCCGTTGGATGGACATCGTACGGTCACTAGAGCTAGAATCGTTCATATTGACTAAGTTGACAAAGCCCTTCGTCCCCGTCAACTTAGTTGGCCCCCAAGTCATCCTCCCACTATGGTGGGTCCCAGCTAGCAGGGGGTATTCATTTTTTGTGCATAATAAGGAGGCACTTCCTTGCGTGCAAAGATATAGCTGGTGGGTCCGACCTGTCAGCAGGGGGGACGTTTTTTTTGCGAAATACAGAGGCCCTTATGGTGGGTCCCAGCAGTCAGGTGGAGGAATCATTATTTTGTGCGTAATAAGGAGGCATTTCCTTGCGTGCGGCCATGGACCCAGCTGTCAGCCTCTCCACGTACAGTCCACGTCCGATGGATGTCGTTCGTTGAACACGTTGACCAGGCCACGCCGAGAGCACCATGGCGGTGGACGACGGCGAGGCCTAGGAAGGGAACGACACGGAGCCGGGGAAGACTCGGCAATGGTTTCCCACGCGGTGGGGAGTACGAGGGTTTACTGCCGTCGCCGGAAAATAACAGGAGGTGTGGGTAAGTAGAGGAATGGCCTGGCCAGCAATGAAGTAGGGTGGGGCGGTGCAGCCTGTGCGGCAGCACAGCCGGCCACGAGAGGCGGGAGCAGGCAGTCTCACCGACACTGGTTTGGGCGACTGGAGCAAAAAGATCAGATATTGAAGAAGAAGCACGGTCGTTGGATTAACATCCAACGGTCACTGCTGCTAGAATCGTTTGTGGACTAAGTTGACAAAGCCAAATTACACGTCAACCTAGTAGACCCGCAAGTCAGCCTCCAAATCTGTCCCAAACAGCATACAACCCGAAATTTCTAGCCATATTCAAATTAATTTTAAATATAAATATACCTTAATTTAAAATCAATGAAATTTTACCCGCACAAAAACAATGAAATTTAAAATATCAAAATCCAGAAGAAAACAGTATTTTGGAACTAATTGCCTGTTTGCTGTATTTTTTCATTTTACACCCCATTTATTATTACTTATAGCCCATTTCTTATTACTTATAGCCCATTTTCTGGGCAAAATGCATCCCTCCTCATCTTGAAAGATTTCCGGCCCAGCATGGCATAGAAAAGCAAGTAGGCCTACGTTGGTTATTCTGCAAAAAACAAAATAGCTGGCTAGCCATTTTCAGAAAGGAAAAAACAGGGCTGGTCATGTGCTAAACATATGAAATAAAAGCCTGGGCTAGATGGGCCACGGGTCACGCACAACCCAGTTGATACCCTTCTCCGTCCCAAAAAAACAAAATTACTGCGCGCGCTGCTGGGTCCCTACTGTCATCCTCACCATGTACAGTCATCTCCTTATTTCTCTTGGTTGTTGACCATGTTGACAACACCGGAGGGCGGCGCCGCGGGGAGCGAACCAAGGCGGAGGACAATGGTGAGGCCTCGGATGGGAACAAACAGGAGCCGGGGAAGATGCGTAGAGTTTTAGGGTGCGATGTGGCCATGATGCGTGCGCGGCAGCACAACCAGCCGTGGGAGGCGGGAGCAGGCGGTCTCGCCCGCTCTTGTTTGGCTTTGGCGGCTCGAGGAAGAAGAGACTGAAGAAACATGACAGACGTTAAATGCCAATCCAACGGTCAAGGTTGGCACAATCGTTTGTTGACTAAGCCGACACCAAGTAGCATACTTTTTTATATATAGGAAAAAAATAAAAACTGGGCTTGTTGGCCTGATAACATTCCCGAAACTGCGACCGTTCAATCTTGTGTCGCAACTAAAACTGCGGGGAAAATGCGTTCGTATGCCGTCCTCCTCCCAGGGAACGTTTGCCACATAAGTGACTAGCACCCTTGGTTTTCAACCGAGAGATCTTGGGTTCGAGTCCCACGAACTCTCAATTTTGTCCTCCTTCCTTCCTCGCAAAAAAAGGAAAAGAAAATCAAAGACTTGAGAAGGCGTACAGAACAAGCTAGTGTACCAGTAAAGAGACGTTGCTGAGTTTTAGAAAAAAGAGAGACGTGCTCCTGTAGCTGGTTCAAATCCAAACCTAGACTATGACTATATATGGTGCTATGCTAGTTTGCAAGTAATGAAACTGACATATCCAACATTCGCTTCTCCTCTTCTCTACTTACTCTGCCTAGCATCAGAAGCTCTGGCCACGACAACCATGTCCGTTGACTGCTCGTCCACCTGCTCTTCAGCAGGCAACAACCAGATATGCGCCAAGTCGCCACCCGTACCATCACTTGTGGGTCTCATCACACCCCCGCCGGCATGCGCACCGCAGCCGATTGCTCATCGCAACCCGCTGCCGTTGGTGTGGTGCCACTGTTGCAAATCACGCAGAGTCATCTGTCGCGTCTCAACCACAATCCTCAACCCTGGTTGAGTCTTCTACAAATGCCCAAATCATGGGGTAATGATATGTTTAAGTGTTGTTCTGCTGCTTTCAGTTGCTGATTTTTTTAATAGTTTGGTTGATGATCTTCGAATTTGATTCGTGCAGAAAAGGGAAGATTCGTGTGATTTGTATTTCTGGGAAGTTACTGATGTGGGGGAATGCAACTAAGCTGATTATTTGGTTAGCCGAGGAATCCCAATACCAGCAGGTTGGGGTGTTGGACAAGTAATTGAAGGAACGACAGAAGAGGAAGATGCAGAGCAGAAGGTTAAAGATGCAGTTCCTGTGATCATGGCCAAGCAATAGCTGCTGAACGGCCTTGACAACAATTAGGAGATGAAAGAGCTTGTGAATATAATGGGTAAAATCGATGTGCTCTGTAGGATGATTTTCTCTTTATTTGCAGTGTATGTAGCACTCGTGATGTATTCAGTGGCTATGACATGAGCACTTTGCTGAAACTAGTAATGAATGAAACCTGTGTAGCAAGTTGGGCGTAGTGTTGTGAACATCTAATGATTTCTATTGACGGAAATCAGGGGTATCCCCTTTTGCTCATAAATAAATAAATAACAGAGGCCCTGTCGGGTCAGCTTTGTTCTCATTCGAAGACATCGAGCAAATTGCAGTCCAACAGCAAACTATGTCATCAAATTCAAGTTTCACAGCCAAATATGAGTACAACTAAACAACAATGTCATCATGTTTTAGTCGTCATACAATCACCAAACACAAATCAGCATACATAACAAGTGATGTTCTCACAGCAAAATACTAAACAACATGTTCATCAGGTTTCAGTTGTCATAGCAAACACAATTTCACATAGTAGATAAAAAAATGTCTTCTGACAGGCAAATATGACAAAAGCAATGTAATCATCATCCACAGCAGCAGCGTCAACATCTTCGCCATGTGTATCAGTCTAAATCGTAATTCCCCATGGTGTCATCTTCTTCTTCGTCCTCAACGTCCTCGAACGTTGGCTTCTTCTTGATCAACTCTTGTATGTCCAGAGCATGACAGGCAATCTTTTCGCTGGCGTCATTGACGTGATGGTCTCAAAGATATTAGGAACATCTGTGTTATCTTGTACATCAGGAGGAGTGTAAGCATCATCTTGTTGTGCAACTTCATTAAACGAATTCCTCTGCTCAAACCTTTGCAATACTCTCCAGCAAATGTGTCTTCCATGAAAAATATCTGTGTTGCTTGATTTGCCAAAATAAAAGGCTCGTTAGTCTGGTACGCTGCCTTGACATTGATGGATTTGAAATAATCATCAGCTCTAGGTTTTGTGATCTTGGAAAACAGGTTATACCAACGACAGCACAACAGAACCACACACCAATGATCCTCGAAACTGGAGATATACTGCAACTAAACAATGTCTGTTATGTTAGCATACATTTCATTTATCTCTTTGTCATACATATCCGTGCTCATGATGGCACTGTTTTGTGTTTTCCTGCCTTCGTCTCGTGCAAGAGTGTTGTAGCGCACATCTCCAACAACGCAAGATTCATAATTTCTTACCCGAGTATCAGTACCCATTGCTAGTGAGTAAAGGGCATCATCAACTGCCTGCCCATCCTCCCGCATCTTCTTAACCTACGGTTAGAAAATAGACAAGGTGATCATCTTATGTACTCAATATATTAAAAAACTGACAGTGCAATTCAAAAGCTTACATGGCTCTTGAACCATTTTGCAAATCCTGCCATAACCAGTTTGTCAATGTTTCTTCGATTTTGCGGCAGTAACTCCTTTTTTAGATGCTGCACAACATAGTGATCGCGTCAAACATCTAAATATATAAGAATGTGCTGCAAGTTTAGTAGATTACGATGTATAAGCTGCAGTACTTAGCACTTACTTGATATAAGGTAGTATCTCAGGACAGTTATTCAACACATACCAAACCATTTTGTCCAAATCTTTAGGTTTGTCCTCTTGTCGACTCTTCCCTGTAACTCGAATAGAATAATCGAAAATATTGAGCCCGGGATTGTCTTCACCCACCTCTTTGCTAAGCTGATCAGCTGTTTCAATGTATTTTGAGCAGAATGTCAACGCTTCTGTAGAAATGTAGGCCTCTACAATGGAACCCCCGGGTCTAGCTCTGTTCCTAACATAGCCCTTAAAAGTGCCTAGCCGCCTTTTAATAGGGTACATCCAGCCATACTATACTGGACCTCTAAGTAGTGCCTCATTAGGTAGATGAACAGCCAAATGCACCATCACATCAAAGAAGGCTGGAGGATATATCTTCTCAAGGTCGCATAGGATAGTTGGTATCTTGTCTCCATGACGCTCCAAAGCATCTATCCTGACATTTCTACTGTAGAGTTCCTTGAAGAATTGTCCCAACTCTGCAACTGCTCTGTATAAGTCAGGGCGGCCCAATCCTCTAAGGATAACATGTAAAACCCTTTGAAGTAGGACGTGGTAGTCATGAGTTTTCAACCCTTGTACCTTGTTTCCATCTGCACTAACTCTCCTTTCAGGGTTGGAAGCAAATCCATGTGGGAATCTCACACATGATAGGACCTTGCAGAATTCTTTTCTTTTTACCTTGTCCAAGACGTACACAGCTGGTGCCATATCCCGTGGTTTACCTTCATCTTGCACCTGCAAATCCTGTCTGATACCTAGGTGTGTCAAATCAATCCTAGATTTTAAGGTATCTTTTGTCTTGCCTTCAATATTAAGAAGTGTGCTGATAATGCTGTCACATATATTTTTATCGATGTGCATCACATCAAGATTATGCCGCAGATCCAAATCTTTCCAATACTCCAAGTCCCACAAAGTGGACCTGCGGGTAAACAATAATCTCTCTTCTGCCCTGCCATGCTTCCTTTTCCCGCTACCATTACCAGGATGGTTTCCTGGTGTAATATGCCTAACCTTCTCTAATTACACTTGCAAATCATCGACGGTGAGCCTCTTTGGCGCATCACGGTTTTCATGCTTTGCATTGAACACATGTCTTCGGTATTTTCTAGGATGCGGCTTGTCCTTGGCAAGGAAACGGCGGTGTCCAATGTAACAGATCTTGCTAAGTATTGCGTATGACAATGGATTCCTGTCACAGTGAACACATGCATTGTAACCATGTGTCGTTCGCCCTGGCATAGTGCCCAAAGCCGGATAATCATGGATGCACCAAATTATAATAGCACGCAGAAAGAAATCAGCTGGTGGGCTGCTATATAGGTCTCGAGTGAGAACACCCCTCCATAGCTGTTGAAGTTCCTCCACAAGAGGCTCCATGAACAAATCAAAATCCTTTCCAGGACTTTTTGGACCTGGGATGAGCAAGGCCATCATGTAGTTTGATTCTTTGGTGCAGACATTTGGAGGCACATTGTAAGGGATAGCAAGCACTGGCCACATGCTATATGTGGCGCTCTGGTGGCCAAATGGGTTAAATCCATCTGAAGCTAAGCCAAGTCTAATGTTTCTCGGGTCAGCAGCAAACTTTTTGTGTTTATGATTGAAGCTTTTACACTCACTACCATGAGATGGATCGCTCATTACATTCTGATCTCTGTACTCCTGGTTCCTAAAATGCCATAGTACATCCTATCTTGTTTCAGCATCTTGAAACAACCTCTACAATCTTGGTATAATTGGAAAATGTCTCAGAACATTATGAGGAATCCTCTTCACAGCATCACCATCTTTCCATCTTGATGATTTGGATTTTGGGCATTCACTTAAGTTGGCATAATCCTTCCGGAATAGAACACAATTATTCTTACAAACATGGATCATATCATATCCGGTTCCAACTGCACGAAGGAAATTCTTCATTTTACTGTAGGTGTGTGGCATCTCAGACACATCTGGGAAAGATTTGCGGAAAGCAGCCAACATCGCATCGAATGATTTGTTGTCATTCGCTCAGATGTCTTCACCTGAAGAAAGGTGACCATAGCTGAGAATACTGACAGCTTATTTCCTGGGGTGACAGCCATGTTGCATTGTTCCAACATGCGGGCCCACCGTTTTTCTTCTGCAGGTGAAAGTTCATGGAATGCACGAGCATTTCGTAGCATTGTTTCAATGTTGGTCAAACTCACTGGCTCCGCCACCACCACCTCCTCCCCCTCTTCCACCTGAGCATCAGGTAGATCAAGATGGTGATCTGCTGCTTCCACGTAGTCAATAACATTGACGTTCACAGTTTCACCATGATGAACCCACCTAGTATATGTGACCAACATCCCATACAAGTGTAGATGATTTTGCACAGTTGACTGGGGTCTTGTAATTGAATTCATACAAGTGCTACATGGGCAGAGCACATCTGATTTTGGACCACCGTACTCAGCTCTGATAAAGTTCATGAAGTTTTCAACCCCCTCGACATATGCAGCGGAGAATCTTCGAGCAGAAGTTATCCAAGTCATGTCCATTTGTTAGACATACAAATTAGTTCTTCTACTAGATATTACAGGAAAAACATATATGCTTTTTTATGAAGTCCAGAAAAAAAAATACCTAGGTCGATGTCTAAAGCTATGGCAAGATATTTGGACGAGCAGATCTAAGTAACGAAATATATGTAAAGCTAATTCAGCAAACAGATTTGAGTTCTAAATTATGGCAGGTTGTTTCAGCAGTCAATGAGGCCGAGCACACAGCCATCAAACTATCAAAGGCCATCGCAGAAACAAAGATCGAGTATAAAACGGTGTAGAGCTATTTCACCTAATAGATTGGCTACTAGACCATGGCAATCTACGTCACAATAAATATATGGCAGGATATTTTAGCAAATGATCGGCCTTGGCATGCCATCTCATCTAAGCAGATTGAGTGCAGAACAGGGCAAGGAAGCTTCTTAAGCATAGCATATTGACTGTAAACTACTTCGGTAAATAGTAAGATTAACAGCGTCTATCAGCTAACATTCAGCGCTACACCGACATGAACGGGGCCTCATTCTAGAATGCACGTACCGTGGGAGAAGCTGACCGCCGTGCGTCTCCACACGAGCGTCTCCAGCGGTGGCGGCACTGACCGCCGTGCGCCTCCACAAGAACGTAGCCAGCGGTGGCGGCACGGCTAGAGGATGGCAGTCTATGAGAGCGTACTGTGGGAGCGATAAGATTGCCGTGCGTCCCCTCGATGAACCGCGGCACCGATGTATCGGTGCGGCGGGGAGGGTGGCTTTGGCGGAGCGAATGGAGTGGAGGGGGAGGGGGAGGGGGGTTTGGGGAATATTATTGGCTAGTTGGCCGAAGGGCGGTTGAATCAGATTTGGGGGGAATTTTTGGGTGGGGGGAGGATTTTCGCGCGGTGGGCGGGGGGAGTTTGGCGCACGGTCGGTTTCTCCAAGTGCAGTCCCACGTGTCAGTGAAGAGGCAAGCTGAAGCGCGTTCCATTTGCATGAGCCGTGTGCAGGACCGAACGTGTGTGGGGTGCAATGTGACCGCGACAGGAGTGCTGTGAGTGTACCGCCTTTTTTCCTTTTAAACTAGGTGCTTCACCCCCTCAAAAAGAAAACTTGTTGCTTCACGCGATCCATCGATACTACTACTAGTAATCCGGTAATCCCGATTAAAAAGGCGTGGCCGGGTCTTTTCCCGCGCGATATGCTGGGAGGTTGGCTTAGTTGGGTTTTTTAGGACGAGTAATGCTACACCTACGTAATCCCAGTTACGTAATTAACATAATGTGAAACGTGTGAGCTGTTGATTGTAGATTGGGGGGAGGGAGGGGCCCACCACCATGAAAATCAGGGGAGGAGAGAGAGAGAGGCAATTTACGTTAACCCTGTGTGTTTGTGGACGTAGATGTAGGTTCCCGTAGATGTAGAAAGATGTGAAATGTGTGAATGTGTAGTGGACGTACTATTGGAGTGCCTAAGATAAATTGTGTATGTATAGACCCTGTGTGTTTATTTTACTTCGCATGTTAGATTTGTCTCGGTTCAATAAAAAGCAGAGTTGGTGATGATGGTGTGCCTGTCATCCTGCAATATAGGTCATCCGATCTATATCTAACGGATAGGAAGGAAACTATGACAATTTACCCGCACTCCTCTCCACATTTGCAGATAAGGCTTTCCCTCGTTCATCCTTTTCTCCCACAAGCTCTTGATCTTCCATGCAACGCACGGGCATCTTGCTAGTACTCCTACAATATACTATATTATTGTGAAAGTTCATATACACCGGCCGAGATTAATGCAAACACGACAGATTTTCATTACATTTCAAACTTTTATAGGACAGAAAAATAAAAGAAACCCGACCCTAAACCTATTCTACGGCGGCGACCGACGTCCTCCATCTGCGATCTCTATGTACGGGGGCGACGTTCAAGACCCGGGAAGTGAAGGTGCGGTCTCCGACAAGGAAGAGTAGAACACGGGATACGGACCGGCCAGTTGGCACACCATGCGATGCCGCCTCCCATGCCCTACTCATCCTCGGAGGAGTCCCCGACCTCGGCGGTGCCGGACGTTGGACGGTGGCAAGTAGGACGCGTGGCTGACGGTGTTCCCATCATTGGCCGCCAGCGTGGCCACCGCTTGTGCGGTCGTGTCTGAGTCCGGCTACGCCGCTATTGCGTCGCGAGAGGCGACTTGAGCGAGGGCGGCGACCTCGAGCTTCATCCCCGAAGACAATCTCTCCCGCAGAGCGTTCGCGCTTGCGGTCATGGCGGATGTGGTTCCAGGTAGGAGGACGATGTGCTATGGTGTGGAGGTTAGCTGGGCGTTGCCGCTTTAAGTAGCGCATTCCAGTGAGGCCAAGCATCCGGGTGCGTCATTAAGTCGCCGGAGTTGGTTCCTCGGGCACCGAGCCTCTTAACAACAGCGTACGAATGGACGGCATGAATGCAGGCAGCTGGCGCCGGCTGGGAATGCACCGCACGACGGCGTGAGGGACGAGGGTTTTGGTGTGCCAGGGTAGTCAGCTGCGGTCGTGGCAACGTTGGAGATGCCCTTTTCTCACATGCGATCCCCGCATGTCATTGAAAAAGCAAGATGACCCGGCATGGTCTCAGGTCTTGAGGATGCAGTTGGCCGCGCTACACCACTCCGCGGACACGTCGCTGCGCCCCGTGCATCCTCGACGAGCCGGGTGTTGGGGTGTGTTTGGATTGTGGCCAAAGTGCACCTTACCAAAATTTTGGTCATGACCCAAATATTGGTCTTTGTTTGGATGGTTGCCATTTTTTGGCATGCCAATGAACTCTAGACAACTCTAGTTCATTTTTCTTGCCAATGTCGGCCAAATCATGGGCAACTAATACCTCAACCAAAATTTTGGCTACCCAATGCTTTGATGGGGCAACCTTGGGCACAAACCAAACATACTGTTGGTCATGCCACAACACTAACGCCACCCTCGGCACACTGAAACCGACTGTGTCTAGCGACGATGAGCGTGTCGCTCACTGCGGTCGCCGTGTCCAGAGGTGGTGCTGGAGCTGCGCCACGTTGTTGGCCCCAACGACCCACATGAATGGTTGTCGGTGGCAGGGAGGTCGTGGGCCAGCTCCTCCATTGGACTAGTCTGTGCTACGTCGTCCCGACGGGTGTGCCCCGCATGTCGGTTTCCCTGTTTTCCCAGCCATATTCGAGCGTCAATGCTCCGTGTTGCGCATTAGGACTTTCACTATGTAGGCCAAGCAAGACAACTTATTGTTTATTTGAGCCATTCAAGTATAATCATGTGGCGTTTTCTTATTTCTCATTCCTCTCCAACCCTCTTCTCCATCGATCATGTCACCCTCCAGTCGAGTCCATCCTCCCGCATGCCTCATTTTAACATTCCGCCAAGTATCATTTGCATGTACCCACCCTAGTCCTCTTTCAATCGATCTCCGGACCCCAAGATGAAATCAAGAGAGAATGAGTGGGGGCACGTGATACCTAAGGCGGATTCAAAATTTTGAACCGGTGATCATAGCATCGGCAAATCATATATAAAGGGTATTCAATGTTCGTTTCATTTTTTAATGTACAATATACTCCCTCCTATCCTTTCTAGTTTACATATAAGTTTTATGTGTAGTCAAAGTATCTCTACTTTTATAAAAAAAAAGTATCAACATTCAACAACGCCCAATCAATATTGTTAGATTCGTACGTTGAAAGCACAAGTGCTCCCTTGGTGATTTTGGTAATTAATGTCAACATATCTCTTGTTGGACTAACACTTTTACCTAGTATATTTCAGATAAGTTCAACAATGGAGTGGCATGGACTAGAGGATGTGGAACCCCTTCAAGATGCTAAGGACAAAGGATTGGCTCAAGCTCCAAGCTCAAGACTCTACTCTTTCTATTTTAGTGATCCAAGATCACATTGAGTCTATAGGAAAAGCCAATACTATCAAGAGGGGATGAGGTGTTGCTTAATGGCTTACTTTCTCAAAATGCTTAGTGATATGCTCCAAAGCCCTCAACTACTTTCTCATATCCACATATGACCCAAACCAAAAGTCCAACTCGGCCCCACCGATTCTTTCTATCCGGAGCCACCAAGTTCAGATGTCATAGCCACTGCCACAAACCCTAGGCAAATCGGTCTCACCGATAGGGATCTCAGTCTCACCGAGATGGGATTGTAATATCTCTATGTATGTCCTTTACCAAAATTGGTCCCACTGAGTTTGTGTAATTGGTCCTACCGAGATTACAATGCAAACTCTTTGTTCCTCTTCATAACATTTTGGTCTAACCGAGATGAACGAATCGGTCCCACCGAGTTTGCCTGACCAACCCTCTGTGTGTCCATTACCAAAATCGGTCCCACCGAGTTTGTGTAATCGGTCTCATCGAGATTACGTTATGCCCTAAACCTAACCATATCGGTCCTACCGAGTTGTATGTCGTCCCACCAAAAATCCTAACGGTCACATTATTTGCTAAATAGGTCTGACCGAGTTTGATGATTCAGTCCCACCGAGATTGGCAAGTTGTGTGTAACGGTTAGATTTTGTGTGGAGGCTATAAATACCCCTCCACCCACTCTTCATTCGTGAGGAGAGCCATCAGAACGTGCCTACACTTCCAGCATTCATTTTCTGAGACCAAGATATTCCATTCCTACCATATGAATCTTGATCTCTAGCCTTCCCCAAGTTGCTTTCCACTCAAATCTTCTTTCCACCAAATCCAAATCCTGTCAGAGAGAGTTGAGTGTTGGGGAGACTATCATTTGAAGCACAAGAGCAAGGAGTTTGTCATCAACACACCATTTGTTACTTCTTGGAGAGTGGTGTCTCCTAGATTGGCTAGGTGTCTCTTGGGAGCCTCCGACAAGATTGTGGAGTTGAACCAAGGAGTTTGTAAGGGCAAGGAGATCGCCTACTTCGTGAAGATCTACCCTAGTGAGGCAAGTCCTTCGTGGGAGACGGCCATGGTGGGATAGACAAGGTTGCTTATTCATGGACCCTTCATGGGTGGAGCCCTCCGTGGACTCGCGCAGCCATTACCCTTCGTGGGTTGAAGTCTCCATCAACGTGGATGTACGATAGCACCACCTATCGGAACCACGACAAAAACATCCATGTCTCCAATTGCGTATGCACACTCCAATCCCATCCCTTTACATTCTTGCAAGTTGCATGCTTTACTTTCCGCTGCTCACATACTCGTTGCATGCTTTCTTGATATGTATTGTGATTGTTAAACTTGTGCCAAAACTCCACTTCAAGCTAAAGAAATTGAAAACTGTAACTTTTCTCACTTAGTGTCTAATCACCCCCCCTCTAGAAACCTCTTCTCGATCCTTTCATACGTACTCCTAGATTTGTACTCGAGAAGGTTTCCAATTTGTTTGCAACCACGTGAATGTGCTTGTTCTCGCGCATGCTCTTCCTACTAGTATTTCGCCACGTATAGCCAGTCCAATAGTAACTTTTTTAAGCTCCCTGTCCAATAGTACACGTGGAGTACTGACAACATCTGTACTAGAGTATGCAGTGCTCATAGTAGTACACCCTCCTTCCATTTATATAGGGCCTATGTGGAGGAGAGAGATGTGAAAAAGTAAGGGGAGTGAGCTGTCATGCAAGAGCCTAGCTATATACGCATTCCTAGTTAAATACAATAAATATGAAGAAAGAGATAGAGAGGAGATGGAAAAAAGTACTAATACAATAGCCAACCTTATTTTTTGCGGGAAATAGCCAACCTTATAGCCCACACTACTGTATGAGTGCATATAATAGATGATGGCTATAGATGACATGGCAGTCCCTCATAGCCATCAACTGGCTATATTATTAACCATGCTCTAATGCGTTTTTAAAACCGCATTTGACTATTGACAAGATTAATAGTACATGAGATGTATAATGTGAAAATTATATCATTGGAAACTACTTTCACATACGAATTTGACCATACGCTTTGTGTAAGTTGCATGTCATATATTATTATTCTAACATTTGATCAAAGTTAGCCTCGAAAAACACATTAGGACCTGTATAGTAAATGGAAGGAGGGAGTAGTAGTGGAAGTGGATCCTCTGACGTAGGTATCCCTGCCTTACCCTCCCTTTCGGTCACTTACTGGCAGACCCCATGCTTGCTAGGCCCCGCATGTCAGTTACTCAATGGGTTCGACCACATCAGGGGATCCTCATCCGTAGTATACTCCCTCTGTTTTTATTTACTCCACATAAAATGGAGGGAGTGGTAGTATAATAAATGACGCGGGCGGGGGAGGGGGAGGGACGTCGGTTTGCTCTCAACTGCGGTCCCACAAGCGAGCAAAAACGCAAGACGAAGCGCGTTCCATTCGGTGAGCGACCTGGAGGATCCAGCATGCCGGGCTTCAACGCGAATGCGACAAGAGCGATGTACAGTCAAAATCGATTGACCGGTCGTCACCGGAACCACTATTCACACCAGAACCTTCGCTGCTCGGCCTACGCCAGCCACTGCCCTAAAACCACACCTAATCTCCAGCCCATTCCCCCATCTTTCGATCCCCTAGCCCGCATCAAGCGTCCCCTAGTTTGCCGGAAAGCCATGGTGCGCCACAAGATCACTTACTACAAGATGCTGACGCCAGAGCGCCGCACAGAAATCGCGGCGGCGGTCAGCGCCACAGACCTCCGTTCCCAAGCTCGCTTTGCGGCAGGCCAATCCCCGAGTTTTCTGGATCTAGGCTACGAGGAGGAGGAAGCCGATCCAATGTTCATGGCGGAGGTCGCGGCACAGAAGGCCCCCGATGGGTATGAGAGCATGGACGTCAACTTTGTGCCGGCGTCCGAGTCCCCCATGGTGCAGGTGGACCAGTGGTTCAATATGGCGATACTAAAGGAGGACCGGGAGGCAGAGGCTCAACTCGACGCGGAGCGCGCGCATGCCGCTGCCATCGAGGCTCTCCTACAGGCAGAACCGGATGTCGTGGATGTGAACCAGGCGGCGGAGGCTCAACTTGAGGTGGAGCGCGCGGATGCCGCTGCCATCGAGGTCCTCCTGCACGTGGAATCGGACGTCCTGGACTTGAACCGGGCGGCAGAGGCCCGACTCGACGCGGAGAGCCCGGATGCCGCTCTCATCGACACCCTCCTGCAGGCGGAACTGGACGTCCTGGACTTGAACCGGGCGGCGGAGGCTCGACTCAACGCGAAGCGCGCGGATGCCACTGCCATCGAGGCCCTCCTGTAGGCGGAACCGGATGTCCTCGACTTGAACCGGGTTGTGCTCTCGTCTGTGCAGAGCGTCCGCACACTCCGCGTGAACGAGTAGCTGGAGGCCGAGGACAAACACGGTGCGGAGACACACGTCGGCCGCTACGGTTGGTTCGCGCCAGCAACCAAAGACGACGAGGTCATCTCATTCCGCGAGCAGTGATAGTTTTTCTTTATGTTGTTGTTTTTATGGATCTTTTGATGTGTAAAAACATATATTTGTTATGCAAGTCGCCTGACTTGGGTCAGTCTACCATTTCAGGCGGTTGGATGAATATCCTACGTCTCCTAACCCTTCTTCCTCACCTCTTCTTCTTCCCCAACAGACCACCGCACGGGCCGTACAGATACTCCCCAACATGCGGTTGGATAAACATACTCTATGAACGAAAATTATGTGTCAGTGGTAGGATGGATGAGTTTGGTTTGTTCACATGAGACAGCACGTGTCAGTGAGGGTGCGTTCCCTTGGTTGGGTTTGCGGCGTGCAGGAGCGACTGTGTGAGGGTGCGGTGCGACCGCGTCGTGCAGGAGCGACCGTGTGAGGGTGCGGTGTGACCGCGACAGCCATGCGCAAGTGTACCTCCTTCTCATTTTGAAAACTTTAGGCAAGCTTGGTAAAAATGTGTGGCGAAGTATGGCAATGCAAGGCCTAGACCCAAACAGGATAAGTACGTACGTACTAGGAGTAGTAGTGTTAAAAAAGAAAGGCGGGGTTTTCCTTCGCGAGATTTAATCGATACAAATCCTCGTTTCACGTGTCAATTAATGTGTATTTTTTTCTCCAAAGACCAAAGAGCTAACCATCTCACTCCTCATCGCTTGATTAATGTAGCGCCATGCAAACCAACCTTCTCACTTTCACATGCATGCAGGGGATATTAATGTCCTTGGTTGCTAGTACGAGGCAAACCCCATCAATTTTGCCTCGATTAGTGTTAGTGACCTTTTGCAAATTGTAATTTTTATATACTGGCCTTGTGTACAAAAAAATGGAGGTAGTAACTATATTTGACTTCCTTCCCCATTGCGGTGACGTCGACGATATCTCGAACGTTGTGGTTTGGCAAAGTGCGTTCGACGGAGAACACCATTGAGGCCTTAAGGGAGGCCATGGTAAGTCGTTCGCAAGTGCCGCCTGCAAGTCGAGACAACCGCCTTATTTGCATCCGGGAAGTCCGTTGAACCAAAGGACGCGTAAATGTACTAGTACTACTAGTACACAATAGCGCCGTCCGTCCAGCTTAGTGCGGTGAGATGGTTTCTCGAAGAAGATGATGGAGAAGCGGAGTCAGCGAAGAGTGAAATGATGGTTGCTTCGTCCGTGCTTTTGTGTTTTGACGCCTCACTGCTTTGTGATTTGTTATAGAAGGGACAGGGGAGTAGACTCTGTGCTCTATACTATAATACATGCATCCAAGCATGGGAGAAAGAGGAGAGATGTTGCATTTTTCTATTCCTTCAATCAATCAATCACGGAGCTTTGGTTCCATCTTTTTGGCTTTGGTAACACCGTCCACAATGGTTCCCACGATGCCAAAAGCAATTTTCACATTTGGCTACACATTGTGGATGCCCTTAACCATACCACTTGGTTTTGCTCCTGTGTTCTATCTATACAAATCTCAATTATATTGATCTAAAATATTATAGAATCAAGATTAGTAAAAAGGAGGTGATTTTGCCGCGAGGATGGCAGGGGAGGTTTCTTATTTTTAGAGGACGTCGTCCTGGCGGTTTTCTAACATGCAGTCCCTCGTGTTAGTGCTTTACCAAGCCGATCCGTGATGACCCACAAGTATAGGGGATCTATCATAGTCCTTTCGATAAGTAAGAGTGTCGAACCCAACGAGGAGCAGAAGGAAATGATAAGCGGTTTTCAGCAAGGTATTCTCTGCAAGTACTGAAATAAGTGGTAACAGATAGTTTTGTGATAAGATAAATTGTAACGAGCAACAAGTAACAAACGTAAATAAAGTGCAGCAAGGTGGCCCAATCCTTTTTGTAGCAAAGGACAAGCCTGGACAAGCTCTTATAATAGGAAAAGCGCTCCCGAGGACACATGGGAATATCGTCAAGCTAGTTTTCATCACGCTCATATGATTCACGTTCGGTACTTTGATAATTTGATATGTGGGTGGACCGGTGCTTGCGTTCTGTTCTTACTTGAACAAGCATCCCACTAATGATTAACCTCTATTGCAAGCATCCTCAACTACAACAAAAGTATTAAGGTAAACCTAACCATAGCATGAAACATATGGATCCAAATCAGCCCCTTATGAAGCAACGCATAAACTAGGGTTTAAGCTTCTGTCACTCTAGCAACCCATCATCTACTTATTACTTCTCAATGCCTTCCTCTAGGCCCAAATAAAGGTGAAGTGTTATGTAGTCGACGTTCACATAACACCACTAGAGGCTAGACAACATACATCTTATCAAAATATCGAACGAATACCAAATTCACATGACTACTAATAGCAAGACATATCCCTTGTCCTCAGGAACAAACGTAATTACTCACAAAGCATATTCATGTTCATAATCAGAGGGGTAATAATATGCATAAAGGATCTGAACATATGATCTTCCACCAAATAAACCAACTAGCATCAACTACATGGAGCAATCAACACTACTGGCAACCTACTAGCACCAATCCCGGACTTGGAGACAAGAATTGGATACAAGAGATGAACTAGGGTTTGGAGATGAGATGGTGCTGATGAAGATGTTGATGGAGATTGCCCTCTCCCGATGAGAGGAGCATTGGTGATGACGATGGTGATGATTTCCCCCTCCCGGAGGGAAGTGTCCCCGGCAGAACAGCTCTGCCGGAGCCCTAGATTGGTTCCGCCAAGGTTCCACCTCGTGGCGGCAGAGTCTCATCCCGAAAGGCTGCCTTCTATTTTTTCTCATTGAAAGACTTCATATAGGAGAAGACGGGCGTCGGAGAGCCACCAGGGGGCCCACGAGGTAGGTGGCGCGCCCAGGGGGGCGCGCCCCCCACCCTCGTGAGCAGGGTGTGGGCCCCCTGGCCTTCATCTTTGGCGATGATTTTTCTTTATTTATTTTAAGATATTCCGTGGAGTTTCAGGACTTTTGGAGTTGCACAGAATAGGCCTCCAATATTTGCTCCTTTTCCAGCCCAGAATTCTAGCTGCCGGCATTCTCCCTCTTCATGTAAACCTTGTAAAATAAGAGATAATAGCCATAAGTATTGTGACATAACGTGAAATAGCAGCCCATAATGCAATAAATATTGTCGTAAAAGCATGATGCAAAATGGACGTATCAACTCCCCCAAGCTTAGACCTCGCTTGTCCTCAAGCGAAAAGCCGATAACAATAAATATGTCCTCATGTTTAGAGGTAGAGGCGTCGATAAAAATAAAATACGGACATGAGGCATCATGATTATTTCCATAACAGCAACATAAATAGATTTTTTTCATATGATTACTCATGTTCAAGTGATGATCTTTTCACAAAGCCAAAGCATGAATCAGAAACCTTATTGAGCACCAACAAATTATAACCTCAATCATTGAAGCAATTGCAATTTATCATAATATCGGAAAGAGTCTATGTCAGAGCTTAAAAGCAAGTCCACATACTCAATTATCACTTAGTCCTTCAAAATTGCTAACACTCACGCAATATTTGTGGTTACGGAGTTTTAATCGGACACAGAGAAAGATAGGGTCTTATAGTTTTGCCCCACAACCTTTTACCTCAAGGGTAATGTCAACAATAATAATTCATACTCCCCCACATCCAATTAGATATATATATATATATATCATGTTCTTTCCAACATGCTGAGCTTGCCAAAGGATAAAATGAAAAAGGAAAGGTGAAGATCATCGTGACTCTTGCATAAGGTAGAGGATAATAATAAAAGATAGGCCCTTCGCAGAGGGAAGTAGAGGTTGCCATGCGCGTTTAGGGTTGATGCACAAAATCTTAATGCAAAAGAACATCACTTTATATTGCCCCTTGTATGTGGACCTTTATTATGCAGTTCGTCGCTTTTATTGCATCCACAACAAGTTCGTACAAAGCTTATTTCTCTGCACTAATAAGTCATGCATATTTAGAGAGCAATTTTTGTTGCTTGCACCGATGACAACTTACTTGAAGGATCTTACTCAATCCATAGGTAGATATGGTGGACTCTCATGGCAAAACTAGTTTAAGGGTATTTGGAAGCACAAGTAGTATTTCTACTTGGTGCTGAGAATTTGGCTAGCATGAGGGGGAAAGGCAAGCTCAACACGGCAGAGGATCCATAACAACATACTTTATCTCGGATGTAAGAAAACATAACTCATTATGTTGTCTTCCTTGTCCAACATCAACTCTTTAGCATGTCATATTGTAATGAGTGCTCCCAATCATAAAACATGTCAATGATAATATATCTATATGTGAAACCTCTCTTTCCTTATTACTTCCTATTAATTGTAACGATGACCAAAGTTATATTTGCCAAGTCCCAACAACTTTTAATCATCATACTATTTCTATGTGATCATTACTTTCACTAAGATCAATATGAACTCTTTGATTCTTTTTATTCTTTTTCTTCTAATCACTCAACATCATGGCAAAATACTCAAGCCCTTGACTCAACACTAATCTTTATTACATAGTGTAACATCCCAAATTTTCAATTTGGAATGTTATACATAGATCATCATTGCATATCATATTTTGTTGCATCGTTGGCTCGATCCTAGATATTCTACGCAACTCAAGGACCCACGGACAGAGTTGGGGATTTCGTTATTTTCTTATTTGAGTATTTCTCAAATTTTGAAAATAGGATCATTGATTTTATTTATTTTATCTTCAATTATTTCTACTACCAAAGTTTCAGAGAGGGAATAAAATGACTTTCCCAAAATAAAGAAATAATGAAGATTTAATAATAAAAATCAAATAAGATTTATTTTGGAGTTTTTCGCCTTTTATTTGAATTTAGGAAAAATGTGTGTTTTTCAAAATTGCATTTAGGCCCCAAATAAATGTTGATCTTGTCCGGCTTGATTTTAGAAGTCGGGGAAAATTTATATCGGGATTCTTGGAGTCCGTTTAGTATTTCTTTTTATTTTTCTTCTGAGCGGAATTATTTAAAAAAACGCACACCGACCTAGGGCCGTGCCCGAGCGGGACTCCGCTCGGGGGGGCACTATAAATAGCGCCGCCCCGGCACCCCGGCTCAGCCACCCGACCCCGCTAGCCCACGCCCCGCCAGCCCGATCCGCCGCCGCCGGCCCACCCGCGCCCAAACCCTAACCCTAAACGTCGCCGCCAGATCCGCCGCCGCCGCCGCCAGCCGCCGCTGGAGCCCCACCGGACTTCGCCGCCGCCGCCGAGATTCGCCCCCGCCTCGAACTGTGTGCCGCCGGTTTTCTTAAAACCAGGCGGTTTTATTTCGGTTTTGTTTCGGTTTTTTTAGATTCGTTTTTATTTAGTTTTCGGTTTTTTCGGTTTAGGTTAATTAGCGGACGTTCATCCGTTAGTTCGTTTTAACGAACGCTTTCGTCAGATTCGTTTAGTTAACGAACGTTCGTTCGTTAACCCGTTCGTCGTTTTTCTTTTTCTCGGATTTAATCCGCGATTTTTCTGATCGCGATTCCTGATCCGATTTTCGTTTTAGTTTAACTTTCGCTCGTTTATCGGAATCAGGCAATTCAAGCGCCTGGAGTTTCGTCTCGCAACCCTCTTTCCGAATAATCTACTTAAACAAGTTTTTGCTTCTGTAAAAATTGACTTAGATCCATATTAGTAAAACGAAGCTGTTTTCTTTCGCCGTTTGACTTTCGTTGCTTTGTTCGATTGGTTTTTTTTGCAAAACCGGAGTTCTTAAGTTGAACAATCTGGTTAGATATTTTACTCGAGTTTTACCTGTGCATTTAGATAAGTACTTATTGTATGCTTGTTTGTTTGTCTGCGATAGAATACCCGGAGTGCGCCGCCTGTTACTTCAAGTCTCTAGGTCTCGCGCATCATCAGCAAGGCAAGTAACACTTGATCATACCTTTCTACTACCCAGTTTTATGCATTAGATCTATCCTCAAACATTGCATGATTAGGATCTAAATAAGTTGTGGGATGGGAAGTAGATGAGGTAGTACCTATTACCTGTTTTATTATCAAACCTTTGGGAGTTACTTCTACGTTTGCTTATTATGCCATGCTATGCTAGTAGACGTGGATTGGGTGAGTAAATTTCCATGACAGATGTGAGATTGTTAATTAATGGTTTATTTAAGGTGGCAACTTAAACACACATCTGGGTGGATTGAGGCACCTGTTTTCTAGCAGGACTTGCCTGTATTTTCTTCGGACCGCCACCTAGGCTCAAAGGGATCATGAGATTATTCAAGCTAGAAACTTCCGTGTGCAGCCACATGCTATTATGGGCTCTAGCATAGTTGACTAAGTTGTGCGAACTCTTACGGGGTGGACTAGCAGATGTAGGGGATGTAGGTTGGTACGGTCTACCCCTCATGTAAGGTGCTAGTGCTTCTGAAAGACTATGTCTCGGTCATCCGTTTCTCAAACACCATGTAGTGCGGGAAACCAAGCGGAGGCGATCGAGTCATGTGGGGAAAAGTGCGCAAACCTCTGCAGAGTGTATAAACTAATCATGGTTAGCCATGTCCCCGGTTATGGACATCTTGAGTATCTAGTACCTGGATATCATGTGAATCTCATCATGTTACTATAATCAATATTGTTGGGTTTTAATGAGTACTTTTTAATTGGGATTAAGAATGCTGTCAACCATTCTCAATGTTTAACAACCACCATGATAGTTAAATAACTTTATTCCTTTGCAGTAGGGAAAAATTGGCTTTATGCAAACCTTGTAACCATAGAGCTTTACCACCAGCCAAATATGCATGTAGTATAGCCTATTTCTATTGTTATTCTCTATGTGTTACATTGCCAGCATATTCCATGTGCTGACCCGTTTTCGGGCTGCAACGTTTCATGTTGCAGACTATTCAGACGACGAGTAAGGTGCTTTTAGGTCGTGGTTCTATACTCAGTGATGCCATTGGAGTTGATGGACTCGCTTATCTTCCAAGCCTTTCGTTGTTATCGTATTAGATGACCTTAAGCCATATTTATTTCAATAAGTTCTCTTTTGAGACATTCGATGTAATAAGTGTGTGATTGCTACTCTGTTATAAATCCTCCAAGTACTGTGTGGTGTCAGCATTACTGATCCAGGGATGACAATGAGCATAGAGATCAGACTGTTTGAGGTCTGGTCGCTACAAAGGTGGTATCAGAGCACACGCTGACTGTAGGACACGGCCACTAAGCTTAAGCCATAGATCACTACTCTTTCTTCTCATTTCTGACTCCTCATCTTTTCTATTCTTTAGGATGGCGGATGCAAGAATCAAGTTGGCGCAACCAGATGAGAATTCACCTTTTGGATATCACTTGAAGGAAGCCACTAGATACCTGAACATAGGAGTACCAAGCTTCACTGGAACCTTCAACGCCACTTTACCTGAAGAGGAGCGCTGGAGGATTCAAGTCTACATTCCAGGAAGGACGTTTGCACCAGTCATGGAGCCAATAGATTTTACCTTTGATGTACCAACATGGATCCTAGGAAAGAGCATGGCAGCCCACATCGCCATGGGACGGATTGGAGAAGTTTACTACAACGATCTAAAGAATACTATCTACCAGATTTGTGGGCGCCGAGATGAGAATTGGGAGATGATCACCACCAGGAGGGACAGATCAATCGCAGCCTATATTCAGGAGTTAAACCAACACATCCGACGCCAGGAGAACCAGATGTGCACAGATATGGAGTAGCTACAGAAGGCTATGACCAGGATCAAGGAGCTAGAAGCAGAACTCAAGGCTACGCGTAAAGACTATATGGAAGAAATCGTCGCTCTAGTAAGACAGAACGGTGACCTTAAGGAGAAGATTGGAGTATTCATGGGAGGTTCAACACCCAGAGGAGAAGAGGATGAACCTACTTGTCCATATAAGTATGGAGGGAATATTGATTGCGTCAGTAAGTCGATTTTGCTTACCACCCCTGAAGGAAGAAGAATTAAGTATGTATCACAGCATGAGCCGAGGAGAGCACATGTAAATTCCTTATCAGGAGTTGTGCAGGAGGAAGTACCAGTGGTAAGGGATTTCCCTGATGTATTTCCAGAAGAGTTGCCAGGCATGCCACCGGATAGAGACATTGAGTTCTTAATTGAACTACTGCCAGGCACCGGGCCTATATCCAAGAGACCGTACAGGATGCCAGCCCAAGATTTGGAGGAAATTAAGAAGCAGATTAAGGATTTGTTGGACAAAGGTTTTATTCGCCCAAGTTCTTTGCCCTAGGGATCGCCAGTACTTCTGGTGGAGAAGAAGGATGGATTGTTAAGAATGGTTGTTGATTATCGTGGACTGAATGAAGTAACAATCAAGAACAAGTACCCACTACCTATGATCAATGATCTGTTTGATCGGTTGCAAGGAGCTAAGGTGTTTTCCAAGATCGATTTGCGATCAGGGTACCATCAGTTGAAGATTCGGGAGCAAGATATACCGAAGACGGCTTTTACCACCAGGTACGAGCTGTATGAGTATACCTTATGTCATTTGGTCTGACTAACGCCCCAGCTTATTTTATGAACATGATGAACAAGGTGTTTATGGAGTTTTTGGATAAGTTCGTCATGGTGTTCATTGATGATATTCTGGTTTACTCGAAGAATGAAGAGGAACACAAGGAACACTTGCGTTTGGTACTCGAGAAGCTCAGAGAACATCAGCTATATGCCAAGTTCAGCAAGTGTGAGTTTTGGTTGAAGGAAGTTGGATTTCTCGGACATGTTATATCCGGAGAAGGTATCGGAGTAGACCCCACTAAAGTTGTCACTGTGACTAACTAGGAAGCACCAGCAACAGTTGGAGAGATCAGGAGTTTCCTTGGACTCGCAGGATACTACCGAAGGTTCATTGAAAATTTCTTGAAGATTGCAAAGCCTATGACAGAGTTGTTGAAGAAGGATACTAAGTTCATTTGGACTGAGGAGTGTGAGGCTAGTTTCCAAGAGTTGAAGAAACGTTTGGTTACCTCGCCAGTATTGATTCTGCCAGATCAAACCAAGGATTATGAAGTGTATTGCGACGCTTCACGTCGAGGACTTGGAGCAGTGCTTATGCAGGAGGGAAGAGTTGTTTTGTATGCTTCACGACAACTTAAGCCTCATGAGTTGAACTATGCTACGCATGATTTGGAGTTAGCAGTCGTAGTGCATGCACTGAAAACATGGAGACATTTTCTCATTGGAAATCATTGTGAGGTGTACACGGATCACAAGAGTTTGAAGTACATCTTCACACAGAAGGAGTTAAATCTCAGGCAGAGGAGATGGTTGGAGCTTATTAAGGATTATGATATGAGATTGCATTATCACCCCGGGAAGGCTAACGTTGTAGCAGACGCGTTGAGCCGCAAGAGCCATGTCAATACTCTAATGACGGGAGAAATACCCAAGGATTTAGCCGAGGACCTTCGAGAGCTATGTTTGGAAATAGTTACGAGAGGCTATGTAGCAGCATTGGAGATTCAGTCTACATTGATGGATAAAATCAGAGAAGCTCAAAAGGCAGATACGGAAGTTCCCTCCATTAAGGAACGGATGAGCAAGGGAAAGGCTAAAGGATTTCGTGAGGATGAGCACGATACCTTATGGTTTGAGGACCGCGTTTATGTGCCCAATAACCCGGAGATCAGGAAGTTGATTCTACAAGAGGCACATGATTCATCATACTCGATTCACCCCGGAAATACAAAGATGTATTTGGATTTGAAGGAAACTTTCTGGTGGACCGGAATGAAGAAGGATATTGCAGAGTATGTAGCAGTTTGTGATGTATGTCAGAGGGTGAAGGCAGAACATTAGAAACCAGCTGGATTGTTGCAGCCATTGCCTATACCCGAATGGAAGTGGGATAAACTAGGCATGGATTTCATCACGGGATTGCCCAGGACTCGTTCAGGCTATGACTCGATTTGGGTTGTAGTCGATCGTTTGACGAAGGTAGCTCATTTCATCCCAGTAAAGACTACCTACAACAGTGCCAAATTGGCTAAGATATACATGACAAGGATTGTATGTTTGCATGGAGTTCCGAGGAGTATCGTATCAGATAGAGGAACCCAATTCACCTCAAAGTTCTGGAAGCAGTTGCACGAAACATTGGGAACCTGGCTGGAGTTTAGCACAGCTTTCCACCCACAAACAGATGGACAGACCGAGAGGGTCAATCAGATTTTGGAGGATATGCTTAGAGCTTGTGTTTTGGATTATGGATCAAGTTGGGATGACAACTTGCCATACGCGGAGTTTTCTTACAACAATAGTTACCAATCCAGTTTGAAGATGGCCCCTTTCGAAGCCTTGTATGGAAGGAGGTGCAGAACCCCGTTGTTGTGGGATGAGGTTGGAGACCGCCAGTTATTTGGACCAGATTTGATTAAGGAGTCTGAACAGAAAGTAAAGTTGATTCGTGACAGGCTAAAGGTAGCTCAGTCAAGGCAGAAGAGCTATGCAGATTCAAAACGCAAGGGAACAGAATATGAAGTCGGGGACAAAGTTTGTAACGCCCCAGATTCGATGCGCCAGGTGTCCGCCAGTTATTTGCTGTCGTTGCCATGTCATGTGCTTGCATGTTGCACTTTGCCATGTCATCATATGCATTTCATATCATGTCATCATGTGCATTTCATTTTGCATACATGTTCGTCTCTTGCATCCGAGCCTTTTCCCCGTTGTCCGTTTTGTAATCCAGCACTCCTATGTCATCCGGCGTTCCCCTTTTGTCTTCTGTTGTGAGCGGGTGTTAAACTTTCTCCGAATGGCCCGAGGTTTGCCAAGCGGCCTTGGTATAGCACCGGTAGACCGCCTGTCAAGTTTCGTGCCATTTGGAGGTCGTTTGATACTCCAACGGTTAACCGGGTAACCGCAAAGCCCTCTTTTGTTTGCAGCCCAACACCCCTTCCAAAGTGGCCCAAAGCCCAGCAAACTACCCTCCATGCTCTCGGCCATTCGATCACGATCGCGTGTCCGAAAACCGCTCCTCATTTGGACTCTCCTAGCTCCCTCTACCTATATATATGTCCACCTCCCCGAAATTCGCGGTGCAACCCTAGCGTCTTCCTCCTTGCGCCGCCGGACACGTCCGTCCGCGCCGGACATGTCCGCCGGCCACATCACTCCGGCCAATGGCAGCTCGCCACGTCACCGCACCGCCGTCCACGCCCACTCCAGCGCCGCCATGTGGCAGCCGTCGCCGCCCCGCGCCGCCGGCCCGCCCGGGCCCGTGGCTGGCCCGCGGAGGCCCGCGTGCCCCACCGCCCGATCCCCCGCGCCTCCGGCGACCTCCGCCCGCGGCCGCCGCTGCCGGGCGCCTCGCCGCGCCGCCCAGCCGCGCCCCGCCGCCGGCGCCACCGCGCCCGTTGCCCGCCGCCGCCGCCCCCAGACCGCGCGCCCCGCCGCCGATCGCCATCCCCGCCGCCACCCGCGGGCACCCCGGGGCCTCGCCGGACCCGCCGCCCGCGCCCGAGGCCGCCTCCTCACCGCGCCGCTGCGGTCCGCCGCCGCCCGGCCATGCCCTCCTCGCCGCTCGGCCGCGCCGTCCGCGCTGCCCTCGTCGCCGCCGCCGCCTTCCCCGCCTCGCCGGCGCCTCCTCCGGGCGGATCCGTGGCCGGGCTGGCCGGATCCGCCGCCCCTCGCCCCTCTCCAGCAAGTCCGGCGTCCATCTCCGGCGAGCTCGCGCCGCCATCCTCGATCCCCGCGCCGCCGTTGACTTTTGCCCCGAGGTGAAATTCCTCCAAGTCCCAAATATTTTTACGATATGTTGCCATGTTCATCATGTTGTATCTCTGCATCCGTAGCTCCGTTTCGTGCGTGTAATATGTCAAGTTGTTTGTCTCGACGAGTAATTCATTTCATTCCATTGCATCATTTTCATTTGAGCTCATCTTGTTGCCTGAAATGCTGTTGGAAGAGTGCATGTTGATGTTAACCTGCTGAAACTGCTATAACTTGCTCATTTATCATTTTTGCCATGATTGATGTGTGCATCCTATGAGTATGAGCTCTACATGTGTTTTGATCTATGCTATGCCATCTTTCCAGGGGTGCCAACCATGTATTTTTGTGAGTTGTGTGCTGAGTTTATCAAGCTTGCTAAGTAGGGTAGCTGTTGTTGCTGTTTTCCTGACAGATTCTGTTATATTTTGTTGCTATGTTAACATGCTTCTACTAATCATTCTATGCATAATCTGGAGATGTTCTATAAACATGTTTTGATCTACATGTCATGCTCTATCCATTCATGCCTTTGGTTGCAATTATAGCCTGCTGGAACATGTTGTTATCTTGCTCCAAAGTTGCTTGAAAATGTTGCTGTCAACCTGTTAACATGAAGTTTAATGTTTCCATGACTGTTTCCTAGTGATCCATGAACCCTATGACCTTGATCTTGACATGTATAGCTTCATAAACATGCCTTCTTACTGTTGGTTGCCTTTCCATGCCATGTATTGCTCTGTGGTGAGTGGTTCAAGCTCACGAACATGCCTACTTATTGTTGTTCCTGCCATGTATGAATCTGTAATATAACTTGCCATGTTTACATGGGTGCCATCATATTTTCTATGCCTTTTTGGCTCTTGGTCAGTAAGGGACTTTTGATTTATACAATTAGTAGATTCATGCAATGCCTTTGTTTTCCATGATAGCTTCCCGTAACATGTTGTTTGATAGCTCTAAACATTGCAACCTGATGTTATTTCCTGATAAGTCTGAAACTGTTATAATTTGCAATCTTACCATGTCCTTTTGAGCATGTTTTAGTTGTTTCTGGAGATAGCTCAGTGTTCATGTTTTGTTGTGCATTACCTGTACTTCATGCTCATGCCTTTTGTTATTATGTTTTGGTGCTGTAGATTATTGTTTTGATGCTTGTAAGATGCCTAGTTGCTGTTATGGACAGATTGTTGCTATGACTTGTATAGTGTGTGTGTGTGTTGCACCGTTGCTCCGTTTTGAGTGTGCTCTATATGAAACTTGCTTGTTTTTGCATGTAGCTTCATATTATCATGTTGCATCCTTGTTTTGGTGTGTTTGCTTGATGTTTGGGTGCATTTTGCATCAATGCCATGCTTAACTTGTTTTGCTCATATCTTCTAGGCCGTAGCTCCGAATCTAATGAACTTTATATGTAACTTGACTAGAATTTCGTGTAGATCATCTTGGTGCATCTTAACTTTCTGTTTAACAACTTGAACATAATGTTTATTCAGATCTGGACCAATTTCGAAATTTGCATATGAGGACTTACCGGATTTGTTATATGTTGTTCCCGGCCTCATTTAAACTTGCCTTGATGTGTTGTTCTTGTTTGCATCATCTCTTGTCGTGAGTAGCTTCATGTAGCTTTGTCATGCATCATGCTTGTTGTGCATCATGCCTTGTTCATGTGTGGTGTGTTTACCTATGTTGTGTGCTTCTTCTTGTTAGTTCCTGTTTCGTTGCGATCGTGACGATTCGTTCGTCTATGATTGGTTCGGCTTCATCCGTTCGTCTTCTTCATGGACTCGTTCTTCTTCCTAGCGGGATTTCAGGCAAGATGACCGTCACCTTGGATCTCATTACTATCATTGCTATGCTAGTTGCTTCGTTCTATCGCTATGCTGCGTTACCTATCATTTGCTCATCAAGCCTCCCAAATTGCCATGAACCTCTAACCTTTGACACCATTCCTAGCAAACCGTTGTTTGGCTATGTTACCGCTTTGCTCAGCCCCTCTTATAGCGTTGCTAGTTGCAGGTGAAGTTGAAGATTTCTCCATGGTGGACAGGGTTTATGTTGGGATATCACAATATCTCTTATATTATTAATGCATCTATATAATTGGTAAAGGGTGGAAGGCTCGGCCTTATGCCTAGTATTTTGTTCCACTCTTGCCGCCCTAGTTTCCGTCATACCGGTGTTATGTTCCTGGATTTTGCGTTCCTAACGCGGTCGGGTGATTTATGGGACCCCCCTGACAGTTCGCTTTGAATAAAACTTGTCCAGCAAGGCCCAACCTTGGTTTTACCATTTGCCTCACCACCACCTACTTTTCCCTTGGGAGTAATTAACCCAAGGGTCATCTTTATTATAGCCCCCCCAGGCCAATGCTTGTCTAAGTGTTGGTCCAAACTAGAGCACCGTGTGGGACCATTCCTTGGCAACTTGGATTCGTCGGTACCTGTACGCTTCGCTTATCCAGTGTTGCCCTGAGAACGAGATATGTGCAGCTCCTATCGGGATTGTCGGCGCATCGGGCGGCTTTGCTGGTCTTGTTTTACCATTGTCGAAATGTCTTGTAAACCGGGATTCCGAGACTGATCGGGTCTTCCTGGAAGAAGGTCTATTCCTTCGTTGATCGCGAGAGCTTGTCATAGGCTAAGTTGGGACACCCCTGCAGGGTTTAAACTTTCGAGAGCCGTGCCCACGGTTATGTGGCAGATGGGAATTTGTTAATGTCCGGTTGTACATAACTTGACACCAGATCCGAATTAAAATGCATCAACCGTATGTGTAGCCGTGATGGTCTCTTCTCGGCGGAGTCCGGGAAGTGAACACGGTTTCTGTGTTATGTTTGACGTAAGTAGGTGTTCAGGATCACCTCTTGATCATTATTAGCTTCACGACCGTTCCTTTGTATCTCTTCTCGCTCTCATTTGCGTATGTTAGCCACCATACATTGCTTAGCCGCTGCTGCAACCTCACCACTTTACCCCTTCCTTTCCCATTAAGCTTTGCTAGTCTTGATACCCATGGTAATGGGATTGCTGAGTCCTCGTGGCTCACAGATTACTACAACAACAATTGCAGGTACAGGTTATGCGATGATCATGACGCGAGAGCGATGTTGCTTGTTTTGGAGTTTCTTCTTCTGCTTCTTCGATCAGGGGATAGGTTCCAGGTCGGCAGCCTGGGCTAGCAGGGTGGATATTGTTTGAGTTTCTGTTTATGATTCATCCGTAGTCGGATGTTGTTCTTGTATGATGTGATGTTGTATTCGTGTGGCATTGTATGCCTTATGCATGTATCCCAATCTATTATGTAATGTTGATGTAATGATATCCACCTTGCAAAAGCGTTTCAATATGCGGGTCTATCCTTGGTGGGACCTTCGAGTTCCTTTTGGATAGGGTCGCATATTGGGCGTGACAAGTTGGTATCAGAGCCTTGACCGACCCTAGGAGCCCCCCTTGATTGATCGTGTAGTTTGGCCGTTGTTGAGTCTAGAAGAAAACTGTTTTCTGAGTCTAGTTATATCGGAGAGTAGGAATTCTTTTTACTCCTCAGTCCCTTCATCGCTCTGGTGAGGAATCTTGACGTAGGTGTTTTGAACTACTCCTCTTCCCCTTCAAATTTTTCTTTAGGATCACGCGGTTAGTTTTCGTTCGTTGTCCATCCTCTTTTGTCCGGCGCATTCCTCGTCAAGCTGATTCGAACCTCTCTCTCTTTGGGAGATTAATCCTCAGCTCTTTTCAATCGATGTAGTTTCCCTGCCCGAAGTTGTTCTTGTTTTTCCCACCCGCCCACCCTTCTTCTTCTCGAATCCGGAGTCCGTAATCGAGTATCCATCCTACTCGTACGAAGTCTTTGTTTTCTTTCCTCAATTATTTCAAACGGTGTTTGCTCTTCAACATATTCGTCGGTTCCCCGTCCAAGTTGCCTTTGTTTTTCCCGCCCTCCCACCCTTTTCGTCCCGGAGCCTGAGTCTCTTTCGACCATCAACTTCATTCGTACGGAGTCTCTTCAGTCTTCCCTTAATTATTTCTACTGGTGAATTCTCGTCTCGTTCGTCATTCTTCATCTCTTTTTCTTCTATGGTGGTTTCAATTCAAGTTTTTCGGGTTGATCACACTCTGTTCCTCGGATCAAGTGTTTTCCTTGCTCGTTCACCTCTCGCCAGTTTATCCTTCCGGAGTGCTCATGACATCTCAAGAGATTCGTCTGTGTTCGAATTAATTCGAGGTGGTCACCTCATTCAAATATTTCATTGTTCCGGTGCATCATCTATCTTTTCAACAATCCTTTCCATGGTGTTTTCTTTTAGTGGGCCCTAACCCACTGGTCTTTTCCCAGGATCTTACCTGACTCTTCTAATTATTCTGGAGCTATTCTCAATTCTTTTCAAGTGTGACGTAAGAATGGATTTCATCAGTCACAGGCCTTCTCCAAGATCTCGTTTAAATTCATTTCATTGTTGGCTCAACCTCTCTATTTTTTCATTCTCCCGGAGTATCTCAGTAATTTTGGTGGAGTTTCCCGTCGTCATTTGAAGACCGAAGAAGAGTTTTTCCCCTAAATCTTGTCCGTTCTCCGGGAGTTCCGTGGTGCTAGCTTCATATTATCCTCTCGAATTATTCCATTTGTCCGATATTCTTTCTTACCCATCCGGAGTATGTCAGAAGTTGTTCTTCCATTTCTTTTCACCGGAGGTCATCATTCCAATTATCGTTCTCTATTTATCCTGGTGCTTCATTCAAGTGTTCTTTAATCAGCTCATGATCTCTTTGTTCTTTTGCATCTAAATCCCCTCTAGCTTTTGGTTCTTCTAATTCTTCCCGGCGATTCATCCTCTTTCACCAGTCTTTTCCGAATTCTAACGGTGGTTCTTTCAGATTCTTTTTCCTTGTTTATCATATTAATTCTTTCGTTCTTTTCAATCCTACCGGTGGTTCATGAAGACCTTCTCAAGTTTGCACTATATCTCTCTTAATCCTTTTCAAGAAGAATAAGTAGTATGCTAAATCCATTGCTTGTCATCAATTTAATTGATGAAGGGTAAGCATACAATAAATCTTATTCTTATTCCATCCAAGTGAGTAATCCTTTTTCTTTAGAGTTTGTTCTTGATGAATAAATTCTAGTTCCAAGTGTTTTCATCTTTTCTTTTCCAGAGTTCAAATTTCCTCGGCCATTTCGTCGGAACCTCCATCTAAATCATCGCAACGCTCATCTTATTCTTTCATCCTTATTTTTATCTCGTCATCCTTTTGTTACCGGAGTTTTTCATGGTGGTTCTTCATGATTTAATTCATTCTTCAAGAGTTCATCAAGTATCATTCCATCCTCTCAAGTTCGTTCTAATTCTTCCATGTTCAGCCGGAGTGCTGCCTAAATCCTTTCAGCCTTATCCATTTCTTTTCTCATTCTAACCACTCCAGTTAGAATGAGTGATGTCATAGTCTATCTGATTCCGTGAGCTTTCGATACTTGTCATTCTTGTCATTCCCTCTTCTTCTCAAGTGCTCTCGATTCCTTTCTTCTTCTCTTGATTTGTTGCTTCACCTCTTCCCTTTTTCCCTTCCGTCTCGGTCCTAAGATCTCGGGACGAGATCTCTTGTTAGTGGAGGAGTGTTGTAACGCCCCGGATTCGATGCGCCAGGTGTCCGCCAGTTATTCGCCGGTGTTGCCATGTCATGTGCTTGCGTGTTGCACTTTGCCATGTCATCATATGCATTTCATATCATGTCATCATGTGCATTTCATTTTGCATACATGTTTGTCTCTTGCATCCGAGCCTTTTCCCCGTTGTCCGTTTTGCAATCCGGCACTCCTATGTCATCCGGCATTGCCCTTTTGTCTTCTGTTGTGAGCGGGTGTTAAACTTTCTCGGAATGGCCCGAGGTTTGCCAAGCGGCCTTGGTATAGCACCGGTAGACCGCCTGTCAAGTTTCGTGCCATTTGGAGGTCGTTTGATACTCCAACGGTTAACCGGGTAACCGCAAAGCCCTCTTTTGTTTGCAGCCCAACACCCCTTCCAAAGTGGCCCAAAGCCCAGCAAACTCCCCTCCATGCTCTCGGTCGTTCGATCACGATCGCGTGGCCGAAAACCGCTCCTCATTTGGACTCTCCTAGCTCCCTCTACCTATATATATGTCCACCTCCCCGAAATTTGCGGTGCAACCCTAGCGTCTTCCTCCTCGCGCCGCCGGACACGTCCGTCCGCGCCGGACATGTCCGCCGGCCACATCACTCCGGCCAATGGCAGCTCACCACGTCACCGCGCCGCCGTCCACGCCCACTCCAGCGCCGCCACGTGGCAGCCGCCGCCGCCCCGCGCCGCCGGCCCGCCCGGGCCCGTGGCTGGCCCGCGCAGGCCCGCGTGCCCCGCCGCCCGATCCCGCGCGCCTCCGGCGACCTCCGCCTGCGGCCTCCACCGCCGGGCGCCTCGCCGCGCCGCCCGGCCGCGCCCCGCCGCCGCCGCCCCCGGACCGCGCGCCCCGCCGCCGATCGCCGTCCCCGCCGCCTCCCGCGGGCACCCCGGGGCCTCGCCAGACCCGCCGCCCGCGCCCAAGGCCGCCTCCTCACCGCGCCGCCGCGGTCCGCTGCCGCTCGGCCGTGCCCTCCTCGCTGCCCGGTCACGCCATCTGCGCTGCCCTCGCCGCCGCCGCCTTCCCCGCCTCGTCGGCGCCTCCTCCGGCCGGATCCGTGGCCGGGCCGGCCGGATCCGCCGCCCCTCGCCCCTCTCCAGCAAGTCCGGCGTCCATCTTCGGCGAGCTCGCGCCGCCATCCTCGATCCCCGCGCCGCCGTTGACTTTTGCCCCGAGGTGAAATTCCTCCAAGTCCCAAATATTTTTACGATATGTTGCCATGTTCATCATGCTGTATCTCTGCATCCGTAGCTCCGTTTCGTGCGTGTAATATGTAAAATTGTTCGTCTCGACGAGTACTTCATTTCATTCCATGGCATCATTTTCATTTGAGCTCATCTTGGTGCCCGAAATTCTGTTGGAAGAGTGCATGTTGATGTTAACCTGCTGAAACTGCTATAACTTGCTCATTTATCATTTTTGCCATGATTGATGTGTGCATCCTATGAGTATGAGCTCTACATGTGTTTTGATCTATGCTATGCCATCTTTCCAGGGGCGCCAACCATGTATTTTTGTGAGTTGTGTGCTGAGTGTATCAAGCTTGGTAAGTAGGGTAGTTGCTGTTGCTGTTTTCCTGACAGATTCTGTTATATTTTGTTGCTATGTTAACATGCTTCAACTAATCATTCTATGCATAATCTGGAGATGTTCTATAAACATGTTTTGATCTACATGTCATGCTCTATCCATTCATGCATTTGGTTGCAATTATATCCTGCTGGAACATGTTGTTATCTTGCTCCAAATTTGCTTGAAAATGTTGTTGTCAACCTGTTAACATGAAGTTCAATGTTTCCATGATTGTTTCCTAGTGATCCATGAACCCGATGACCTTGCTCTTGCCATGTATAGCTTCATAAACATGCCTTCTTACTGTTGGTTGCCTTGCCATGCCATGTATTGCTCTGTGGTGAGTGGTTCAAGCTCACGAACATGCCTACTTATTGTTGTTCCTGCCATGTATGAATATGTAATATAACTTGCCATGTTTACATGGGTGCCATCATATTTTCTATGCCTTTTTGGCTCTTGGTCAGTAAGGGACTTTTGATCTATGCAATTAGTAGATTCATGCAATGCCTTTGTTTGCCATGATAGCTTCCCATAACATGTTGTTTGATAGCTCTAAACATTGCAACCTGATGTTATTTCCTGATAAGTCTGAAACTGTTATAATTTGCAATCTTACCATGTCCTTTTGAGCATGTTCTAGTTGTTTCTGGAGATAGCTCAGTGTTCATGTTCTGTTGTGCTTTACCTGTACTTCATGCTCATGCCTTTTGTTATTATGTTGGGGTGTTGTAGCTTATTGTTTTGATACTTGTAAGATGCCTAGTTGCTGTTATGGACAGATTGTTGCTATGACTTGTATAGTGTGTGTGTGTTGCACCGTTGCTCCGTTTTGAGTGTGCTCTATATGAAACTTGCTTGTTTTTGCATGTAGCTTCATATTATCATGTTGCATCCTTGTTTTGGTGTGTTTTCTTGATGTTTGGGTGCATTTTGCATCAATGCCATGCTTAACTTGTTTTGCTCATATCTTCTAGGCCGCAGCTCCGAATCTAATGAACTTTATATGTAACTTGACTAGAATTTTGTGTAGATCATCTTGGTGCATCTTAACTTAATGTTTAACAACTTGAACATAATGTTTATTCAGATCTGGACCAATTTCGAAATTTGCATATGAGGACTTACCGGATTTGTTATATGTTGTTCCCGGCCTCATTTAAACTTGCCTTGATGTGTTGTTCTTGTTTGCATCATCTCTTGTCATGAGTAGCTTCATGTAGCTTTGTCATGCATCATGCTTGTTGTGCATCATGCCTTGTTCATGTGTGGTGTGTTTACCTATGGTGTGTGCTTCTTCTTGTTAGTTCCTGTTTCGTTGCGATCGTGAGGATTCGTTCGTCTACGATTGGTTCGGCTTCATCCGTTCGTCTTCTTCATGGACTCGTTCTTCTTCCTAGCGGGATTTCAGGCAATATGACCGTCACCTTGGATCTCATTACTATCATTGCTATGCTAGTTGCTTCGTTCTATCGCTATGCTGCGTTACCTATCATTTGCTCATCAAGCCTCCCAAATTGCCATGAACCTCTAACCTTTGACACCATTCCTAGCAAACCGTTGTTTGGCTATGTTACCGCTTTGCTCAGCCCCTCTTATAGCGTTGCTAGTTGCAGGTGAAGTTGAAGATTTCTCCATGGTGGACAGGGTTTATGGTGGGATATCACAATATCTCTTATATTATTAATGCATCTATATACTTGGTAAAGGGTGGAAGGCTCGGCCTTATGCCTGGTGTTTTGTTCCACTCTTGTTGCCCTAGTTTCCGTCATACCGGTGTTATGTTCCTGGATTTTGCGTTCCTAACGCGGTCGGGTGATTTATGGGACCCCCCTGACAGTTCACTTTGAATAAAACTTGTCCAGCAAGGCCCAACCTTGGTTTTACCATTTGCCTCACCACCACCTACTTTTCCCTTGGGAGTAATTAACCCAAGGGTCATCTTTATTATAGCCCCCCCGGGCCAATGCTTGTCTAAGTGTTGGTCCAAACTAGAGCACCGTGCGGGACCATTCCTTAGCAACTTGGATTCGTCGGTACCTGTACGCTTCGCTTATCCGGTGTTGCCCTGAGAACGAGATATGTGCAGCTCCTATCGGGATTGTCGGCGCATCGGGTGGCTTTGCTGGTCTTGTTTTACCATTGTCGAAATGTCTTGTAAACCGGGATTCCGAGACTGATCGGGTCTTCCTGGGAGAAGGTCTATTCCTTCGTTGATCGCGAGAGCTTGTCATGGGCTAAGTTGGGACACCCCTGCAGGGTCTAAACTTTCGAGAGCCGTGCCCACGGTTATGTGGCAGATGGGAATTTGTTAATGTCCGGTTGTACATAACTTGACACCAGATCCGAATTAAAATTCATCAACCGCATGTGTAGCCGTGATGGTCTCTTCTCGGCGGAGTCCGGGAAGTGAACACGGTTTCTGTGTTATGTTTGACGTAAGTAGGTGTTCAGGATCACCTCTTGATCATTGTTAGCTTCACGACCGTTCCTTTGTATCTCTTCTCGCTCTCATTTGCGTATGTTAGCCACCATACATTGCTTAGCCGCTGCTGCAACCTCACCACTTTACCCCTTCCTTTCCCATTAAGCTTTGCTAGTCTTGATACCCATGGTAATGGGATTGCTGAGTCCTCGTGGCTCACAGATTACTACAACAACAGTTGCAGGTACAGGTTATGCGATGATCATGACGCGAGAGCGATGTTGCTTGTTTTGGAGTTTCTTCTTTTGCTTCTTCGATCAGGGGATAGGTTCCAGGTCGGCAGCCTGGGCTAGCAGGGTGGATATTGTTTGAGTTTCTGTTTATGATTCATCCGTAGTCGGATGTTGTTCTTGTATGATGTGATGTTGTATTCGTGTGGCATTGTATGCCTTATGCATGTATCCCCATCTATTATGTAATGTTGATGTAATGATATCCACCTTGCAAAAGCGTTTCAATATGCGGGTCTATCCTTGGTGGGACCTTCGAGTTCCTTTTGGATAGGGTCGCATATTGGGTGTGACAGAGTTTATCTACGAGTATCTCCACTTTGAGGAGTTAAACGTTTTGGAGTTAAAGGAAAGTTAGCGCCACGTTTTGTGGGGCCATACAAGGTTTTGGAACGCATGGGAGAAGTAGCATACAAGTTGGAATTACCTGAGGGATTGTCAGGAGTTCACGATGTGTTCCATGTTTCACAGTTGAAGAAGTGTCACGCAGAGATGGGTGATATACCACTGAGAGATACGGTGCCATTGGAAATGATTCAGTTCAAAGAAGATTTGACCTATGAAGAGAAACATGTTAAGATTTTGGATTATGCCAGCAGAGTTACCCGCAGCAAGGTTATCAAGTTTTGCAAAGTTTAGTGGAGCCACCACACCGAGGAGGAAGCCACCTGAGAACGAGAGGAAGATCTGCTCAAGGACCACCCTCACCCATTTGCTAGCCAACCCGAATCTCGAGGGCGAGATTCATCTTAAGGGGGGTAGGTTTTTAACATCCCAAATTTTCAATTTGGAATGTTATACATAGATCATCATTGCATATCATATTTTGTTGCATCGTTGGCTCAATCCTGGAAATTCTACTCAACTCAAGGACCCACGGAGAGAGTTGGGGATTTCGTTATTTTCTTATTTGAGTATTTCTCAAATTTTGAAAATAGGATCATTGATTTTATTTATTTTATCTTCAATTATTTCTACTACCAAAGTTTCAGAGAGGGAATAAAATGACTTTCCCAAAATAAAGAAATAATGAAGATTTAATAAAAATAATCAAATAAGATTTATTTTGGAGTTTTTCGCTTTTTATTTGAATTTAGGAAAAATGCGCGTTTTTCAAAATTGCATTTAGGCCCCAAATAAATGTTCATCTTGTCCGGCATGATTTTAGAAGTCGGCGAAAATTTATTTCGGGATTTTTGGAGTCTGTTTAGTATTTCTTTTTATTTTTCTTCTGAGCGGAATTATTTTTAAAAAAACGCGCACCGACCTAAGGGCTGTGCCCGAGCGGGACTCCGCTCGGGGGGGCACTATAAATAGCGCCGCCCCGGCGCCCCGGCCCAGCCGCCCGACCCCGCTAGCCCGCGCCCCGCCAACCCGATCCGCCGCCGCCGGCCCACCCGCGCCCAAACCCTAACCCTAAACGCCGCTGCCAGATCCGCCGCCGCCGCCAGCCGCCGCCGGAGCCCCGCCGAACTTCGCCGCCGCCGCCGCCGAGGTTCGCCTCCGCCTCGAACCGCGTGCCACCGGTTTTCTTAAAAACCTGGCGGTTTTATTTCGGTTTTGTTTCGGGTTTTTTTAGATTCGTTTTTATTTAGTTTTCGGTTTTTTTTCCGCTTTAGGTTAATTAGCGGACGTTCGACCGTTAGTTCATTTTAACGAACGCTTTCGTCAGATTCGTTTAGTTAACGAACGTTCGTTCGTTAACCCGTTCATCGTTTTTCTTTTTCTCGGATTTAATCCGCGATTTTTCTGATCGCGATTCCTGATCCGATTTTCGTTTTAGTTTAACTTTTTGCTCGTTTATTGGAATCAGGCGATTCAAGCGCCTGGAGTTTCGTCTCGAAACCCTCTTTCCAAATAATCTACTTAAACAAGTTTTTGCTTCTGTAAAAATTGACTTAGATCTAGATTAGTAAAACGAAACTGTTTTCTTTCGCCGTTTGACTTTCGTTGCTTTGTTCGATTGGTTTTTTTTTTGCAAAACCGGAGTTCTTAAGTTGAACAATCTGGTTAGATCTTTTACTCGAGTTTTACCTGTGCATTTAGATGAGTACTTATTGTATGCTTGTTTGTTTGTCTGCGATAGAATACCCGGAGTGCGCCGCCTGTTACTTCGAGTCTCTAGGTCTCGCGGATCATCAGCAAGGCAAGTAACACTTGATCATACCTTTCTACTACCCAGTTTTATGCATTAGATCTATCCTCAAACATTGCATGATTAGGATCTAAATAAATTGTGGGATGGGAAGTAGATGAGGTAGTACCTATTACCTGTTTTATTATCAAACCTTTGGGAGTTACTTCTACGTTTGCTTATTATGCCATGCTATGCTAGTAGACGTGGATTGGGTGAGTGAATTTCCATGACAGATGTGAGATTGTAAATTAATGGTTTATTTAAGGTGGCAACTTAAACACACATCTGGGTGGATTGAGGCACCTATTTTCTAGCAGGACTTGCCTGTATTTTCTTCGGACCGCCACCCAGGCTCAAAGGGATCATGAGATTTCAAGCTAGAAACTTCCGTGTGCAGCCACATGCTATTATGGGCTCTAACATAGTTGACTAAGTTGTGCGAACTCTTACGGGGTGGACTAGCGGATGTAGGGGATGTAGGTTGGTACGGTCTACCCCTCATGTAAGGTGCTACTGCTTCTGAAAGACTATGTCTCGGTCATCCATTTCTCAAACACCATGTAGTGAAGGAAACCAAGCGGAGGTGATCGAGTCATGTGGGGAAAAGTGCGCAAACCTCTGCAGAGTGTATAAACTAATCATGGTTAGCCGTGTCCCCGGTTATGGACATCTTGAGTATCTAGTACCTGGATATCATGTGAATCTCATCATGTTACTATAATCAATATTGTTGGGTTTTAATGAGTACTTTTTAATTGGGATTGAGAATGCTGTCAGCCATTCTCAATGTTTAACAACCACCATGATAGTTAAATAACTTTATTCCTTTGCAGTAGGGAAAAATTGGCTTTATGCAAACCTTGTAACCATAGAGCTTTACCACCAGCCAAATATGCATGTAGTATAGCCTATTTCTATTGTTATTCTCTATGTGTTACATTTCCAGCATATTCCATGTGCTGACCCGTTTTTCGGGCTGCAACGTTTCATGTTGCAGACTATTCAGACGACGAGTAAGGTGCTTTTAGGTCGTGGTTCTATACTCAGTAATGTCGTTGGAGTTGATGGACTCGCTTATCTTCCAAGCCTTCCGCTGTTATCGTATTAGATGGCCTTAAGCCATATTTATTTCAATAAGTTCTCTTTTGAGACATTCGATGTAATAAGTGTGTGATTGCTACTCTATTATAAATCCTCCAAGTACTGTGTGGTGTCAGCATTACTGATCCGGGGATGACACTGAGCACAGAGATCAGACTGTTTGAGGTCTGGTCGCTACATATAGCTCACAGACTCGATTACAAAGAAGGATCATAAAGCAAAACTCAAAACTAGATCATGCCATGACTTTATTCTACTAAATCAAGATACTACTAATAGGATCGAACTAAGAAAAACGGTAAAGATAGGAATTGTGATGGTGATACGATACCAGGGCACCTCCCCCAAGCTTGGCAGTTGCCAAGGGGAATGCCCATACCCATGTGATTATGTCTCCTTCTTTGTTGTTGGAGGTGGAGGTGTTGTTGATGATGCAAGCTTGTCGTCCACCTTCCATGGCATAGGCTCACCATCATAGAAGGATGATCGAGTCTCCGGAATCCTCAAATCTGCAGCCAAACTCATCCTTCTGAATCTATATTCATACTCACAGTTTTGGTTTTGCAGATCATAGATTTGGGCTTGGAGGTGCTCGATCTTCTCATGTAGCTTGAAGATGGCCTCCTCGGTCTTCTTGGCATCCGGCTCGTAGTTTTTGGTGAACTCCGCGAGCATCTTGTGGGTAGCATTGATTCCACGCTCCACCATCCCTTGGCACTTGAAAACTTGTTGCTCCATTGCTTCGAGCCTCGACTCCACGCTTCCGGTTCCGTTTGGTCCCTCAACATCGCGGATGTGCAGCAACCCATCACGCATCTCAATGGTTTGAGGGTGTCGCAGCACCTCAGCGAGGTAAGGGTTGATCACCTTCTCGAAGAACTTGTCGTTGGAAGCACTTGGGGTCGTCATGATGATCTAGACCTGTCAAAAAAATAGCTCGAAACAAAAACAGGGGAGATTTGCGTGATACGAGAGTCAAAACCTTCGGGAATATATATAATAAATTTTTACCGAACAAAATACGTATCGTGCAAGGAAACGGAGTCCGGAGGGCACACGAGGTGCTCACAAGGTAGGGGGCGCGCCCAGGGGGTAGGGCGCGCCCTCCACCCCCGTGTCCTCCCCGGACTGCTACTTATTGTTCTATTATTCTAAATATTTCAAAATGGAGAAATATTGCCTTAAAAATTGTTTTGGAGTCGGTTTACTTACCGTACCACATACCTATTCCTTTTCGGAGTTTGGAACGTTCTGGAAAGTGTCCTTTATGTATTCCTCCGCGGTTACGGTTTCAATAATATTAGTTTCAGCATTTATGGGATTACCTGAAATATAGTGTTTGATCCTTTGACCGTTTACCACCTTCGGATTTGTGCCTGTGAAGTTGTTGATTTTTACGGCACCGGAACGATAGACCTCCTCGATAACGTAGGGACCCTCCCATTTAGAGAGAAGTTTTCCTGCAAAAAATCTTAAATGAGAGTTGTATAGCAATACATAATCACCTACATTAAACTCACGCTTTTGTATCCTTTTGTCATGCCATCTTTTAACCTTTTCTTTAAACAACTTGGCATTTTCATAAGCTTGGGTTCTCCATTCATCAAGTGAGCTAATATCAAATAACCTCTTCTCACCGGCAAGTTTGAAATCATAGTTGAGCTCTTTAATAGCCTAGTATGCCTTATGTTCTAGTTCAAGAGGTAAGTGACAAGCCTTTCCATAAACCATTTTATACGGAGACATACCCATAGGATTTTTATATGCAGTTCTGTAGGCCCATAATGCATCATCAAGTTTCTTGGACCAGTTCTTTCTAGACCTATTGACAGTCTTTTGCAAAATTAATTTGAGCTCTCTATTGCTCAATTCTACCTGACCACTAGACTGCGGGTGATATGGAGATGCAATTCTATGATTAACGTCATGTTTAGCAAGCATCTTACGGAAAGCACCATGAATAAAGTGTGAACCACCATCAGTCATTAAATATCTAGGGACTCCAAACCTCGGAAAAATAACTTCCTTAAGCATTTTAATAGAAGTGTTATGATCAGCACTACTAGTTGGAATAGCTTCTACCCACTTAGTAACGTAATCAACAGCAACTAAAATATGAGTATATCCATTAGAGGCAGGAAAAGGTCCCATATAATCAAAGCCCCAAACATCAATGGTTCAGGAATAATTCATAGGAATTTCTTGGCGTCTACTAATATTACCAATTCTTTGACATTCATCGCAAGACAAAACAAACGTACGGGCATCCTTGAAGAGAGTAGGCCAATAAAAACCATATTGCAATACCTTATGTGCAGTTCTATCTCCAACGTGGTGCCCTCCATAAGCTTCGGAGTGACACTTGCGTAGGATCTGTTCCTGTTCATGCTCAGGTACACAACGTCTAATAACACCATCTACTCCTTCTTTATAAAGATGTGGGTCATCCCAAAAGTAATGTCGCAAGTCATAGAAAAACTTTTTCTTTTGTTGGTATGTGAATCTAGGCGGTGTAAATTTAGCAACAATATAATTAGCATAATCAACATACCAAGGAGTGCTACGAGAAGTGCTTATGACATTTAATAGTTCATCAGGAAAGCTATCATCAATAGGTAGTGGGTCATCAAGAACATTCTCTAACCTAGACAAGTTGTCTGCGATGGGGTTCTCAGCTCCTTTTCTATCAACAATATGTAAATCAAATTCTTGCAGCAGGAGAACCCATCTAATAAGTCTAGGTTTTGCATCTTTCTTTTCCATAAGATATTTAATAGCAGCATGATCTGTGTGAATAGTTACTTTAGAATCAACAATATAGGGTCTGAATTTATCACAAGCAAATACAACTGCTAGAAGTTCCTTTTCGGTAGTAGCATAATTTCTTTGAGCATTGTCTAGAGTCTTACTAGCATAATGGATAACATTTAATTTCTTATCAACTCTTTGCCCTAGAACAGCACCTACAGCATAATCGCTAGCATCACACATAATTTCAAAGGGTAAATTCCAATCAGGTGGCTGAACAACAGGTGCAGAGACTAATGCTTTCTTAAGTATTTCAAATGCTTCTACACAATCATCATCAAAGACAAATGGTACATCTTTTTGTAATAAATTAGTCAGAGGCCGAGAAATTTTTGAGAAGTCCTTAATGAACCTCCTATAAAATCCGACGTGACCAAGGAAACTTCTTATACCTTTGATGTCCTTGGGACATGGCATCTTTTCAATAGCATCAACCTTGGCTTTATCAACTTCAATACCTCTTTCAGAAACTTTGTGCCCCAAGACAATACCTTCATTAACCATAAAGTGGCACTTTTCCCAATTCAAGACAAGATTAGTTTCTTCACATCTCTGCAAAACTCGAGCAAGATTGCTCAAGCAATCATCAAAAGGGGAACCATGGACGGAAAAGTCGTCCATGAAAACCTCACAAATTTTCTCGCAAAAGTCAGAGAATATAGCCATCATGCATCTTTGAAAGGTAGCAGGTGCATTACATAAACCGAAAGGCATACGTCTATAAGCAAAAGTACCAAAAGGGCATGTAAAATTAGTCTTTGATTGATCTTTAGCCGACACAGGTATTTGAGATAAACCGGAATAACCATCTAGAAAGCAATAGTGTGTATGTTTGCATAATCTTTCTAGCATTTGATCAATAAAAGGTAAGGGGTAATGATCTTTCTTGGTAGCCTTATTTAATTTGCGGAAATCAATTACCATCCTATAACATGTGATAAATCTTTGCGGAATCAATTCATCTTTATCATTAGGGACAACAGTAATACCTCCCTTCTTAGGGACACAATGGATAGGACTTACCCACTGACTATCTGCAACGGGATAAATTATACCTGCCTCTAGAAGCTTGAGTATTTCCTTTCTTACCACTTCTTTCATTTTAGGATTCAAACATCGTTGAGGATCATGAAATGGTTTGGCATCCGCTTCCAAATTTATTTTATGTTGACATAGAGTGGGACTGATGCCCTTAAGATCATCCAGAGTATATCCAATAGCGGCACGGTGCTTCTTCAGAGTTTTCAATAATCTTTCTTCTTCATGCTCTGAAAGGTTAGCGCTAATAATGACAGGATATATTTTCTTTTCATCAAGATAAGCATATTTAAGATTATCAGGCAACGGTTTAAGCTCAAACACAGGATCACCCTTGGGTGGAGGAGGATCCCCTAGGATTTCAACAGGCAAATTGTGTTGCAGAATAGGTTCCTATTTAAAGAATACTTCATCTATTTCCCTTCTTCCGTTCATGAACATATCATTTTCATGGTCTAGCAAATAGTGTTCTAAAGGATCACTAGGAGGTACGGCAATAGAAGCAAGACCAATAATTTCATCCTTACTAGGCAATTCTTCCTCACAATGTTGTTTACTAAATTTAGAGAAATTAAACTCATGAACCATATCATCCAAGCCAATAGTAACAACATTCTTTTCGCAATCTATCTTAGCACTAACAGTATTCAAGAAGGGTCTACCAAATATAATGGGACAAAAACTATCTTGTGGAGAACAAAGAACAAGAAAATCAGCGGGATATTTGGTTTTTCCACACAAGACTTCAACATCTCTAACAATTCCCACTGGTGAAATAGTATCTCTATTGGCAAGTTTAATTGTGACACCAATTTCTTCTAACTCAGTCGGTGCAATATCATGCATAATTTCTTTGTATAAGTCAATGGGTATTACACTAGCACTAGCACCCATATCACATAAGCCATGATAACAATGATCTCCTATTTTAACAGAAATAACAGGCACGCCTACCACAGGTCTATGCTTCTCTCTATCACAAGGTTTAGCAATTCTGGCAGTTTCACCCTGGAATTGAATAACATGCCCATCAATATTATCAGACAAGAGATCTTTAACAATAGCAATATTAGGTTCTACTTTGACTTGCTCAGGAGGTGTATAAGTTCTAATATTGCTTTTACGAACAACAGTTGAAGCTTTAGCATGATCCTTCATTCTAACAGGGAAAGGTGGTTTCTCAACATAAGAAGTGGGAACAATAGGATCATTATAAGTGACAATCTTTTCTTCAACTTCAATAGGTGCAGCTACTTTTACTTCTATGGGAGGATGATATTTAAACCACTTCTCCTTGGGGAGATCAACATAAGTAGCAAAAGATCCACAGAAAGAAGCTACTATCTCAGAGTCAAGTCCATATTTAGTGCTAAACTTACGGAAAATATCGGTATCCATAAAAGATTTAACACAATCAAACTTAGATGTCATACCTGACCCCTTACCTTTGTCGAGGTCCCAATCTTCAGAGTTGTGTTTAATTCTATCCAATAAATTCCATCTAAATTCAATAGTCTTCATCATAAAAGAGCCATCACAAGAAGTATCGAGCATGGTGCGATTGTTATCAGAAAGTCGAGCATAAAAACTTTGCATAATCACTTCTCTTGCGAGCTCATGATTAGGGAATGAATATAGCATTGATTTAAGCCTCCCCCAAGCTTGAGCGACGCTTTCTCCTTCGCGAGGCCAAAAATTATATATATAATCACGATCACGATGAACAAGATGCATAGGGTAATACTTTTGATGAAATTCCAATTTCAATCTTTTATAGTTCCATGATCTCATATCATCACATAGCCTATACCATGTCAATGCGTCTCCCTTCAAAGATAAAGGGAAGTCCTTCTTCTTAACAACATCATCGGGTATACCTGCAAGCTTAAATAGTCCACAAATATCATCCACATAGCGTAGATGTTCATCAGGATGCTTTGTTCCATCTCCTGTAAAAGTGTTAGCTAGCAGTTTTTCCATCATACCCGAAGGAATCTCAAAAGGAGTTTCATTTTCAATAGGTTCAGTAGGTTGAGTAGGTTGAGGAGCAACTCTTTGCTCTACTGGACGGGGCGAAGATACCCCGAACAAGCCCCTCAAACAATTACTTTCCATAGTAACAAGTGACAGAAAATTTCAGCACACTAAATAAATTTTTCCTTACCAAATTCCACCTACCAAAGGCGCTTCACTCCCCGGAAACGGTGCCAGAAAAGAGTCTTGATGACCCACAAGTATAGGGGATCTATCGTAGTCCTTTCGATAAGTAAGAGTGTCGAACCCAACGAGGATCAGAAGGAAATGATAAGCGGTTTTCAGCAAGGTATTCTCTGCAAGTACTGAAATAAGTGGTAACAGATAGTTTTGTGATAAGATAAATTGTAACGAGCAACAAGTAACAAACGTAAATAAAGTGCAGCAAGGTGGCCCAATCCTTTTTGTAGCAAAGTACAAGCCTGGACAAGCTCTTAAAAGATGAAAAGCGCTCCCGAGTACACATGGGAATATCGTCAAGCTAGTTTTCATCACGCTCATATGATTCGCGTTCGGAACTTTGATAATTTGATATGTGGGTGGACCGGTGCTTGGGTGCTATTCTTACTTGAACAAGCATCCCACTTATGATTAACCTCTATTGCAAGCATCCGCAACTACAACAAAAGTATTAAGGTAAACCTAACAATAGCATGAAACATATGGATCCAAATCAGCCCCTTACGAAGCAACGCATAAACTAGGGTTTAAGCTTCTGTCACTCTAGCAACCCATCATCTACTTATTACTTCCCAATGCCTTACTCTAGGCCCAAATAATGGTGAAGTGTTATGTAGTCGACGTTCACATAACACCACTAGAGGCTAGACAACATACATCTTATCAAAATATCAAATGAATACCAAATTCACATGACTACTAATAGCAAGACTTCTCCCTTGTCCTCAGGAACAAACGTAATTACTCACAGAGCATATTCATGTTCACAATCAGAGGGGTAATAATATGCATAAAGGATCTGAACATATGATCTTCCACCAAATAAACCAACTAGCATCAACTACAAGGAGTAATCAACACTACTGGCAACCTACTAGCACCAATCCCGGACTTGGAGACAAGAATTGGATACAAGAGATGAACTAGGGTTTGGAGATGAGATGGTGCTGATGAAGATGTTGATGGAGATTGCCCTCTCCCGATGAGAGGAGCGTTGGTGATGACGATGGTGATGATTTCCCCCTCCCGGAGGGAAGTGTCCCCGACAGAACAGCTCTGCCGGAGCCCTAGATTGGTTCCGCCAAGGTTCCGCCTCGTGGTGGTGGAGTCTCGTCCCGAAAGGTTGCCTTCTATTTTTTTCTCATCGAAATACTTCATATAGGAGAAGAAGGGCGTCGGAGAGCTACCAGGGGGGCCACGAGGTAGGGGGCGCGCCCCCCACCCTCGTGAGCAGGGTGTGGGCCCCCTGGCCTTCATCTTTGGCGACGATTTTTCTTTATTTATTTTAAGATATTCTGTGGAGTTTCAGGACTTTTGGAGTTGCGCAGAATAGGCCTCCAATATTTGCTCCTTTTCTAGCCCAGAATTCCAGCTGCCGGCATTCTCCCTCTTCATGTAAACCTTGTAAAATAAAAGAGAATAGCCATAAGTATTGTGACATAACGTGAAATAACAGCCCATAATGCAATAAATATTGTCGTAAAAGCATGATGCAAAATGGACGTATCAATCCACGTCCCACATGAGGCAGAACAACGGCAGAAGCAACACGTGGTTAAGTTGAAGAAGATGAGGGAGAAGCGGATTCAGCAACGAGTGAAATGATGGTTGCTTCGTCCCTCCAACTTCTTTTTTTTGCATTATTACTTCATCCCTCCAACTTAACTGGGGGAAAGGTGCAGCTTTGTGATTTGACGCCTCATTGCTCATTACTATGCCGGCGCCATGACTGGGGTGCTTCTCCCCGGCTGCTCTGCACTGTATTCCGGTATGGCACGTGGACCCGGTAGCTTGATGTCCCACATGTCGGTGAAAGGGACTAGAAGATTTATGAAAGCGAGCGCTCCACTTTTACGATGGAGGAGTACACGACACGACGGCCCAGTGAACTGTCACTTGTACTGTATAGTACTATAGTTTTGTTGTTTCGCACGATCCATCGATACAAACCCGATTAAACAGGAAAGGGCGGGATTTTTCCCGCGTGGTAGATGATACTAGCCATACATTTCAACTGCAATTTTAATGTATGCAAACTGAATAATTAAGTAACAATATGATATCTAGTAAAACTAAAAACACATATGATTTATTGTGTTAGAGTGTAGTAGTAGTGCTGTATTGCATAGTTGTTAGATGTAACATGCGAGAACATGTAGAGATGTAGTTTGGGAGGGCCTACAGAGAGAAAAGCGTAATACGGTCATCGAACTTCAGAATAAGTTGATTACGGTCACTATATACGTTTCGCAGTGATTATACGGTCACTTGCTCATGGTTCAGCATTGGATTGCACTCTGTTGACCGGCCAAATAGTCTACGTGGCGCCATGTTGACTAGTTAAATTGACCACGTTCCTTGTGGGTCCCACCTATTAGTTCGCATAGGGAAAAGGTCAGATAAACACAAATTTACGCAGGTGCGACAAGACTCCAACCCGTGCGCGGGAATCACCTGGTTGTGTATGTGTCTGTTAGGGCCTGATGTGTGCTTATGCACGTGTAGGTTGAGCACTTGAGCGTGAGAGTGTGTGTTGGTCGTGTGGTGTACTGGTGTGTGCATGCATGCGTGCGTGTGTGCGTGAGTGGCTGCGTGTGTGCGTGTGAGTGTTGCGTGCGTGTGTGGCTGCGTGTGTACGTGTGAGTGTTGCGTGCGTGCGTTTCGTGTGCATGCGTGCGTGTGTGTATAATCACCATACCAGCTCATGTGTGTTAAAACAGACGGCTCGGCATACCAATACAAGGCCACCTTGTCCGCTGTGCCCGCGGTCATGACTTCGAACCACCCTCCAAATATTTTTTGTCGTTTGTTTTCATTCTTACTAGCAAGATGCCTGTGCGTTGCACGTAACATCAAGATGCATTTGTATGACTAGTTTATCTTGTGAGAGAAAAGGATGAACGAGGGAAGGCCTTATTTGCAAATGTGGAGAGGTGTGTGGGTACCTTTTTGCAAAATTGCCATAGTTTCTTTCCTATCCGTCAGATATAAATCGGACGGCCTATATTGCAGGATGACAGGCACACCATCATCACCAATTCTATTTTTTATAAGAGTGTATGTATTTTATTAGAGTGTAGATGTAGATTAGGTACAAGCCGACAAGTGGGCACGATGGTAGTGAGATAATGTGATGCAACACTAGAGGTGCCACGTGGAGCGTTTAACTGGTCAACTAGTCATGCCTTGAGCAAATACAGAGTTGTACGGTGAGCTCGTGACTGTATAATAACCACTAAACATAAACGGTGACCGTAATGAGTGGATTCTAAAGTCCAATGTACGTATCGTGCTTTCGCTTCAAATACAATGATTGTAATTGTATATATCGCGAGAGAAAGATGAAACATGCGTGAATGTGCTGGGGGCTTACTTTTAGAGGACCTGGAGATAGTTTGTGTGCCTGCGTGAAAGGGGCGTACAGGGGGGGTATGCGATGGAGAGAGAGATGCTCTTCATTTCTCTTTATTATGACTAACTTTGTGTATAGTATAAAAATATACAAATTCATTGTGCGGAATAAATATCATTGTGGGCACCATGCAATGCAAATTAGCGTTCGTACTCCTCCATATAACTTTGTAATGTTGTATATATGTAGAAATTCTAAAATAATTTTTTGGCCACACTTTATTCAAAAGGAATGTGGTATGCGAAATAAACGTGAAGAGAGGGCTTTTTAGATCAATGGGGTACGTGATGTAACATGTGTGAATGTGTAGTTGATGCTTTTGGCGGGGCCTAGAGAGGTATGTGTCTGTATTTCGTATTCGAGAGAGGCATGGATAGAGGGGCCAGCGGGGGGCGTGGAGAGATAGCACGAGAAATGAGAGTGGTCTAGAGAGAGAGAGACGAATATGACGTCATGACAAGATATTCCCTTCCCTTGAGTGTGTATATGCAAGGGGGGAGGGGATAGAGGCACTAGGAGAAAAAAATTGTGTGTGGTGTTTGTGTTGGTATGTGTGGGTGTGAGAAGATAACGAGACGTGGGGGCAGAGGGTGTGTCACCGCGTGAGGTCCGGTGGGTCGATGTGAGGCCCTTCCTTTGGTTCCGTCCTGTGCCACATTTGGTCAGCCCGTGACGCATTTAGGAAGACCCATGGATGACTAGTCGTACAAGACAAAGATAGCAGAATTGTGAAGGACTCCGTGTCCACTAACAAAGCCGGCTAGGATTTGTAACCCTAGGTTCTCGGACTAAGGTAACCCCTTTACTCTGATATTACTATTCATCCAACCTAACTTTAAGGGGCATCCTACAGAATGCTCTGCTAGAATCATACTAGTCGATTAGGAAGAGAGGTGTGAGACAATGCGTGAGAGACGGGCCTAAGGATAATGTGTGTATATGAGACACATAGGCTGGTCCATGTATATAGAAAGGGTCGATGGGGATTGTGCGTGTGTATGCTTGTGAGAGGAAGAGTGCTTGTGATAAAGGTTAGTGAAACAGTTGTAAATGGTTACGAGAGGGAGGGAGGGTTATATCTAGAGCATGTGTGCGAGAAAGACACCTCGGGAGAGAGTGTGTGAGCATGTGTGTGAGACCACCGATGGAGAGTGAAACTACACGTAAAAGATTGTCGTACACATTGATTAAAGATATAAATTGTATCCAAATATTAGGATGGGATCATGATATTTGCAATTTGTGTAAGGAACGGTCATTGATCCATCAGACGTCTAGATTCTATCGGATTTGAGCATGTCTATGTTATTATTCGACACAATTGATCCACATAGTTAGTATTTTGAACTCCAGACAATGCATCGCTTTAGCAATCGAATATAAATGTGAGTATAGTTCATGTTGTGTGCGTAAAGCACATTATACATACTAAAGTTACACAATAAACATTATAAATAGCTACCTATGAACTAGCATACATTTGAATTCAACTTAAGGTGGTTTAAAAAATCGAATTCAACATGAAGTCCATTCAATTATTTGAATATATCATTGCATTTGTAAATCATACCTAAATTATGGGGGCACCAATCTTTGCTCTGATTTTGTACATAATAGCATATGTAGTCGTGTACAAAATAGATTCAAATTTAGCTCCTCCATTCCAAAATAATCGTAGTTATAGGATTCAAGTGTCAAAATTTAAAAAGAAGCGGATAATTTAATGAGGTTTTCAAACATACAAGGTCAAATATAACGTTGTCTATTTAGGTCAATCCTCATAGTTCAAGAGTACTCTAAACGTGAATGCTTGTGTTTCAAAATTTCGAACAAAGCGCCAAAAGAGCCTCTACTCGCCCAAAACCGCGTGAGACTAATGTTTGGTAGTACAAGGAAATTACTTTTCTAATAACTCTGACCTGTGAAACCTACCGACCCGACGTCCAAAGGTCTAAACCGGGGTAGGTTTGTAGCTTCATCTAGACGCCACGCAACCGCCTCCGAAAAACACTAATACACAATGGTCGCCTAAGCACACATGTGCACGGCCGAAATCACTCCCGCCCACTATTTGGGACACCTGGGATTACCATCCTACCCCCGACCCGCAGTAGGTCCGAAATTTAAGAGGGGGGCAAAGTTTGTACTTTCCCCAAATTTCAAACAAGCGCGTCCCATCTTCTGTTCAAAAAAGCCAAAAACAAGCGCGTCCCAGACCGAAACATGGTTCCCCCCACCCGTCTGATTCCCCATTCGTACTCCATGGGCGCCAAAACTACCTCCCCACCAGCCGCGAAACCCCGGCGTCCTCCGTCCGCCACCCCATCCCACCCATCAACCGCCGCCCTCCTCCATAACGCCGGAGCCAATACCCCGACGTCGTCGTCCACTACAACCTCAACCGCAACGCCCTCCACGACTAGTAGTTCAAGCCGAGGCCGAGCCGTCCGTACCCGAGCCAGTTCAACCACGCCGTCCTACGGCTCACCGCTGCCGCTCCAACTTTGCCACCGTCCACCGCACCGGAGTTGTTCCTGCTACGCCGTCCTTCGCCGCCTCAGATCTGCTTCCCCTCCGCCGATATACGGCCACCGCAACACAGTCAGCAATTTGGCCATGGGTTTGTCCAAGGATCCACGGCTCCCCAAAACATCGGTTCCCCCGGGAAAAACAAGAAGATCGCCGCGACATATCGACACCACACTGGCAACCGATAAGGGTACTCCTCTTCCCTTACTCGTGCAAATCTTACGTGTCTGCTTGCATGGTATTCATCCCACATATGACACTAGTTGACCGCTTCTTCTTCATACTAGATGTTCCTAGTAACTCGTGATGCACAAGGTTTCTCCTCATATACTATTTCACCTTAGCTAGAGGTCCGTCGCCCCCCTGAATTTCAATTTCTGGTCAGTTGATTACCAATTAACGGAAGCATTCCCTGGCGTAACAGGCGCTAGTACGCCTATTATGCTGGGGAAGCAGCGCCTTGGTGTTTATCTTAGGGGCGTGTGGGGCCTAGAGCTACTGGCGCCTGATCTGGAGGTCGAACGGGATTAAAGGGATGGCCGGGGGCGCTGCCAAGCACGGCGGTGGTGTGAGGTCGAGGGGAGGGTGGGGCGGCGGAGGCAGGGGTCTGGGCCGGTGGTCGCTGGCGGTTCGAGAAAGATCGTCAACAATGACTGGTGGGAGGTAGGCGAAGGCCATCTGCCCGTTCCTTATAGATCGTACGGTTCATTAAAAAATCGATTGACCTATTTATTTTTAGTCGACTATTATCTTAGATATGATAACATGTGGTGGTGTGCTGGAGGAGTACCTGCATTTCATGTTCTCATATATTACAAAATCATACGGAGTAGAATCTAATTTTGTTTGCCATGCAATGTTGTAAAGCTATCATATGTCTCCTGTCATTTATTTTTCAGCCACCTGCTATCTGCTACTTTTACAGTGCACTAGTTCTGCACACACTTCACCCATACTCTCACTATATTGTGTTTTTATGCAAGGGTATTTCAGAGTCTGCCTTGAGAGAAGCAAAACAGAAAAGAGACAAGTCGTGCCAGCTTTCTACGCGGCTAGGCACGACACGTTATAGTGCTATAAAGGGTGCAGTGTCAGCAGATGGAGATGGTAAACGTAGCTCTGGAGTTGATGACCTCGCTCGCAATGAACCACCATCCTAGGTGCTCGCTTTAACTTCGCGGTGTCATATATGGTTGCATGTTCCATATGGTGTCTAGCTTGTATTCGAAAGGCCGAAGTCAGTCTTTATTAAGATAAGGAAAGATATTTTTTACATGAACCACCATCCCGTGAGCACCAGAAGACAAATAGCTAGTCAGGGCACTGGCCGAGCTAGTGACAAGCCCAGCAAAGACAGGCATCACCTGGAAGCCAACTAAAAAGCCGCGATGGTGGCGAAGCAGCCCGCCTCCCACCAGGCTCTCAGGTCCTAGATGATCATGCTCACCACTCCAGCCAGATGTCTAGCTTGTATTGCTTCCAATTTGGTTAAATTGCATCTTCTTAGCTTACACATTATACCTTTGAATATGACATGCCTTTATGTTTTTGGTACATACTAGTACATCTATGTATTAACCATGTTCTTACATCAAACTAATGTTCTTGTGTATCCCTCATCAATCACTTATGATGAGGCAGACAGGCAAGTGGACTACTCCTCATTTAAAGAATGCAGCGTCAGCCTCCCGACGTGATTCTCAAGAAACAGCAAGGCTAGATGAAGATAGTGAACATAGCTATGTAGTTGATTACAGCATTTCCCCTACACTAGCATCGCAGGTGCTTGCTCTAACTTGGCAGCGTGATATGTGATTGCATGTTGCATATGGTGTCTAGATTGTAATTCTTCCAATATGGTTAAACTGCATGTGCTAGTCTGCTTAGCTTATACATTATACCTGTTAATGTGACATGCCTCCCTGTATTTAGTACATAGTACATCTGTCTATTAAGCATGTACTTACATAAAACTAATTTTTTTTGTATCCCGCATCAATCAATATGATGAGACACCTTTACTATATGCAGTGCGATATTAGTTGCATCTTTCATATGATTTATAGCATGCGCTGCTTCTAATTTGTTGATATTCCATTTATGATGGGACGCTTTTAACTTGGCACAGTCATATTGGTTGCATCTTTCATGTGGTGTCTAGCTTGCATTGCTTATTATTTGTTGGAATGGTTTCTGCTTAGTTTACACAAACAGTTGTGAACATGCCATGTCATCCTATTTTTCATACATATTCCATCCTGGTATCATGTGTTTGCCTTACATCAAAGTAGTGATTGTCAGTATCATGCATGAATGAGTTCTGAAGAGAGAATTTTATTGCTTTTTCTTGTCGGTTTTACTTGACAATTCAAAATCAATAAACTGGAAGGAAGTTAGCAAGGCAGCGGATAAAGGTGCCCCTTCCAAACGAAGGGCCTCTAAAGTTTCTACTCCTCCACACCCCCAAGATGATTTCCAAGACAACACATGCATACACACTCAACAAAGCTGTGTTTATGATGAGCATGTCTCCCCTAGTGCACCATCACCGATGCTCCCTCTAACTTGGCACTATTATATGTGGTTGCATGTTATGTGTGATGTCTAGCTTGTATTGCTTCTAATTTTGTTGAATTCCATCTGCTTACTTTACACATTATACTTGAATAAGACACGTGTTCCTGTTTCTAGAACATACAATATCTGTCTATCACACGATGTTCTTACATCAAATTACTACTGTCGTGTAACCTGCAACAATCACTTATCATAAGACACATTTGACTTTGGAGTGCGATATAGGTTACATCTCGCATTCTTTTCTAGCTTGTACTACTAATTTGTTGAAATGGCACTTATGACGAGACAGTTTTAACTTGGTAGAGTGATATTTGTTGCATCTTTCATATGGTGTCTAGCTTTCATTGCTTCTAATTTGTTGAAATGCCTTCTCCTTAGTTTACACATCATAAGCTGTGAATATGCAATGCTGTGAATATGCAATGGCACTAATGACGAGAGACCTCTAACATGGTAGTGTGATGTTGTTTGCATCTTGCGTACGATTTATTTCTTGTACTGTTTCACATTTGTTTAAACACCATTTATGATGAGACACTGTTAACTTGGTAGAGCGATATTTGTAGCATCTTTCATATGGTGTCTACCTTCCATTGAATTGCTTCTAATTTAGTGAAATGTCTTCTGCTTAGTTTACACATCATAGTTCTGGTTATCTCTTCCATCCTGTTTTTCATACATATTACATCCTCCTATCATGTGGTTGTCTAACATCAAAGTTCAGTTCGTCTGCATCACGCATCAATTTGTTCTGAAGAACTAAATTGTTATTCGTTTTTCTTGTCGGCTTGACTTAACATGGCACTGAGAAAGAGGAAGAAACACAGAATGGCAGGGAATGAGAAGCGGATGAATCCTGCAGATTCTGCTGGTACTGATGGTGCAATAGAAGGTCAAAGTCCAGCGAAAAATTCTACAAACAGGGCATCCCATGCTACATGACCTGCAAAAAAAGCCAAACAGAAACAAATAGCTGCCACCAAACAATTAGAGACAGCCCTAGTTCTTGCAACACGTACACGAGCTAGCAGCACGTTCCCAAGCTCCCTTGCCACCTGACACTACTTCCCAAGCACTCTTGACATAAGACGAGTTGGCAATATCAGATGAACCTTGTGAGCTTCAACAGCAAGAAGGTAGTTGCTGGAGTCAAGTTACAGTTGCATGCTTCTTTATATGTAGTCTCACAGTTTGATGTACACTAACACTTCCTATGTTCGTTGTTGGACTAGCACCTAGGCGCAAGAGGAAACAAACATCAGGGATAATGCTCGATAGGTTAACTAAATCTAGAGGAGGAAGAATGGAGATCTGTTTTGAGGCAGGTTTAAAAAGGCCACGTGATGCTACAGAGTCAGCCAAGTTAGTATCAGAGGCAGCGGTTGCCGTTAGGTGTCATGTATGTATCCTCCCAACATGGATTCAGTACAGGAATGACAAAGACAAAACCCAGTCAACACCTTCCTCGACCATTTATCTGTAAGTATGGTTATGTATGGAAACTAGTAATATCGTCTTGCTCTGTCCCATACTTTCTAGGTTGCTCATAATGAGACTCCCATAATTGTCAACATATGAGGTTCAAGTTTGATAGCCAAGATGATGCAACCAGACAAGCTTGCACCCGTGTTTTCAAGTCTGCTCTGCGACAGTATCGGTATAACTTGAGGAAAGCTCACTTTGGAGGCAAGGCTAACAGTGAACTTTCCCAAACATCTCCAGTGGAAAATATATCGGATGAAGACTGGAGGGGCCTCGTTAAACACTGGTCTGATCCGGAGTATCAGGTACATTATATATATGTGAGCATATCACATGTTGAAGTCCTATTTACGCATGTGCCACACAAATCTATCTTCTTGTAGGTGAACTATTCAAAGAACAAGGCCAACCGTACAAAAGTGAAATTCCAATAGACGACAGGATCTCGTAGCTATATTGCACACTGCGAGGCTCTTGTAATTAGGTGCTATTTCACTCTTTTCGTTGTACCATATTATCAGATCTATATTGACTTGTTCCAAATGCAGAGGAAAGCCCGCAAGGACCAAAAAGTACCTGAACCAAATGATGTGGAAATCTTCAAGGACTATCACACTAGCAAGAAGAAGGGCATGACTACACCAGTCAAAGCCGTTGTTGTAAGTCCTTAATCCTCGTGCCTTTTAACTACTACTTACTCTGACTTGTGCCTTGAACTGCATGGTTTGCAGCCAATGTCTATTACTCTTTTCAATTCTATACACGATTGTCTTAGCGTATCATTGCACCTTGCAAGGTTTAAAAGAGAGGAGTGATGTTCCTTTGATCTTGACCTGTAATCTAGTTCCGTGCTGGACTTGCCCACACGACGTTACAATTGCCTGTTTGTCTATTCTCAATTGTTTTGTGATATGAATGTTGTCATACTATGCTTACCGTATTATAAACTTCGTCTCTTTATCCTTAGCCCTCAATACAATGTGAAGAAATAGACAATACATTAGCGATGGTACATGGTCATATGTTTGGAACATGGTTTTATTATGTATTTTGCAATAAAATACAACTAATATTTTACATGGGTTCACCAGAATAAGTTCTGTATATAGACCAAAGCTATTTTTTTTGGTTTTGTTGCCTCCTTAATATCTTCTGTTCTGGTACTACTAATGTAAAAACTCAACTTTTCAGTGAGCTATGGAAAAAATGGTGGAACCGCCACCTTCTGAAGGTGGCGAGGCAACTATAACCGCAATGTCAGCTCTTGCTGCAGTGGGTCAGTACCTGTCCACTAATAGTGCCAAAAGCATGTTCCTGCGTAATACTGGGTTGGTTATTAAGGCAATCTCATCCAAACTACCTCATGATCAAGATATGCAAGCTCAAAGCAATGTTGTATCTGCGCTCCAGACACAAGTCCATTCCGTAACAGAGACCCTTTGTGAAACAAGGAGAGACATTGTTCGATGTCGTCAAGATATGCATGGTTTTGAAACCAGACTATCAGACATTTGCTATGTTGTTCAGGAGCCTAGGAGAAATGAAGGCGAGGGTTATGGTGCTCCATCGGACAATACAGCATGAAAACGTAACAGTCAGGTCAAATGAACTGAGCTTCTAAACTTTTGGTGGTGCATTTATCTGCTAAACTGTTAAGTTTTATACCAACCTTCCTTTTGTTATATAGTTGTAATTTGTTTTGGTGCGATACAAAATTTATTCTTAATGTGCAGCCACCGACTGAAGAAAACAGCAAGCCATTTTTGCATAGTGTAGGGTGTTCCCTATATTTGCACTGGTGGCGATCTTTGATGCCGAGTGGATGTAATTTTTGCAATCGCCTTAATAGCCTAGCTTTAGTTTCGGCCTTATTTATTTCCGAGTCTTCTTTTTCCCTGGTTTGCTAGTGGCCGCAACAATCATGGGCCATATACGAGCCGTAGGATCCATGGGTCTCCTACAGGCCATTGATAAATGGGCCTCCAACAGGGCCGTAGAATCGGTGGGCCTCGATCCGTCAGATAAATGGGTCTACATGGGCCATAAACGGGCGTAATTGGTATCAGCCCAGCACGGTAATGGGTCATTAACAGGCTGGAGGACAGCAAAGGCTTAATTCTGTCACAGGCAAAATGGGTCGTTAATGGGCCAGAATATAAGACGGGCTACAAACGGCGCAACGGGTCAACAGGCCAGAAACGGGCCGACTCTTGCCATGGGAAAAATTTGGCCCATTAGGGGAACAGGCCAGTAACGGGTCGGAAGTAATCGAGGGCCGAAAAGGAGCCCAAGAACGTATGGACCATCAATAGGCTGAAAGCTAACACGGGCTGGAAACGGCCCATGTGAATCATGGGCCGTTAACGGGTACAAAGAAAATTACTATTCATTATGGGCTAGAGTCATCGTGGGCCTCTAAAGGGCCTAAAGATACGAAGGCCTCATATGGGCCGAAAGACGTCGTGGGCCATACATGGGCCGAAAGTGAAATGGGTTGGTGTTATATTCGACGGCCACATGACGTTGTTGGGCTGATTTCATTTAGGGCCTAACGGGTTGTGAGTTACCGGGCCGTAAAATGGGCTATTTGCGAAGAGATCGTTAACAGGCTTTTCATGGGCTAGCCCATTAACTTTTGACCAAGTAAAACGGGCCGGCTTTGTAAGCTAAATGGGCCAGTGGTGGTCCGTAGCACGTGTCGACATATCATAGGCGCCTAACTGACCCACTGACGAGCTAACACGTGTTTCGTCCGGCCAATAAGAATTTTACACGTGGAAATTTCCCATTGGTTGGGACTGTTAATGGGTTATCGGATCCAAAACCCAACCCGATAGCTTAACAGCGTTCTGTTACGGTGGATGCCACGTGTCGGTCACCCTTGACGAAAGCACTTCTGTGACGCGCGATTTATCGTCATGGAAGTGGACACTTCCGTGATGATAATTTTGGTAATGTCATGGAACACTTCTACGACAGCACATGTATGACTATCTTGATTCTGTCATAAAATCGTCATGGATATACATGCATGACAAAAAACGCGACCTACTGTGACAAACACGTATCATCATGGAAGTGTATTTTTTTGTAGTGATACATCAAGTAGATCACGTGATATCCCATTGTCACCACAGATAAGCACATGCAAGACATACATCAAGTGTTCTCAAATCCTTAAAGACTCAATCTGATAAGATAACTTAAAGGGAAAACTCAATCCATTACACGAGAGTAGAGGGGGAGAAACATCATAAGATCCAACTATAATAGCAAAGCTCGTGGTACATCAAGATCGTGCCAAATCAAGAACACGAGAGAGAGATCAAACACATAGCTACTGGTACATACCCTCCGCCCTGAGGGTGAACTACTCCCTCCTCGTCATGGAGGGCGCCGGGATGATGAAGATGGCCACCCGTGATGGATTCCCCCTTCGGCAGGGTGCCGAAACGGGCTCCCGAGAGGTTTTTGGTGACTACAGAGGCTTGCGGCGGCGGAACTCCCTATCTAGGTTATTTTCTGGGGGTTTCTGTATTTATAGGAGGGTTTGGCGTCGACAAAAAGTTAGGGGGACCCACGGGGAGTCCATGAGGCACAGGGGCACGCCCTCCACCCTCGTGGAGCCCACGAGCCTCCCCTCCGGTAACTCTTTGCTCTAGTTTTTTTATATTTTCTAGAAAAAATCTCCGTTGATTTTCAGCGCATTCTGAGAACTTTTATTTCTGCACAAAAACAACACCACGGTAGTTCTGCTGAAAACAACGTCAGTTCGAGTTAGTTCTAATCACATCATACCAAAATCATGTAAAAATATTATAAACATGGCATGAATACATCAAAAATTATAGATACATTGGAGACTTATCAGCATCCCCAAGCTTAATTCCTGCTCGTCCTCGAGTAGGTAAATGATAAAAACAGAATTTTTGAAGTGGAATGCTACCTAACATATTTATCAATGTAATCTCTCTTTACTGTGGCAAGAATATTCCGATCCATAAGATTCAAAACAAAAGTTTAATATTGACATAAAAACAATAATACTTCAAGCATACTAACAAAGCAATTATGTCTTCTCAAAATAACATGGTCAAAGAAAGCTTATCCCTACAAAATCATATAGTTTGGCTATGCTCCATCCCCGTCACACAAAATACTCAAATCATGCTCAACCCCGGTTTCAGCCAAGCAATTGTTTCATACTTTAGTATTCTCAAACTTTTTCAACTTTCACACAATACATGAGCGTGAGCCATGGACATAGCACTATAGGTGGAATAGAATGGTGGTTGTGGATAAGACAAAAAAGAGGAGATAGTCTCACATCAACTAGGTGTATCAACGGGCTATGGAGATTCCCATTGATAGATATCAATGTGAGTGAGTAGGGATTGCCATGCAACGGATGCACTAGAGTTATAAGTGTATGAAAGCTCAAAAAGAAACTAAGTGGGTGTGCATCCACTTGCTTACGAAGACCTAGGGCATTTTGAGGAAGCCCATCATTGGAATATACAAGCCAAGTTCTATAATGAAAAATTCTGACTAGTATACAAAAGTGACAACATAGGAGACTCTCTATCATGAAGATCATGGAGCTACTTTGAAGCACAAGTGTGGTAAAAGGATAGTAGTATTGCCCCTTCTCTCTTTTTCTCTCAATTTTTTGTTTTTTTGGCATTCTCTTTTTTTATGGCCTTTTTTTTCTTTTCCCTTTTTTTGTCTGGAGTCTCATCCCGACTTGTGGGGGAATCATAGTCTCCATCATCCTTTCCTCACTGGGACAATGCTCTAATAATGAATATCATCACACTTTTATTTACTTACAACTTGAGAATTACAACTCGATACTTAGAACAAAATATGACTCTATATGAATGCCTCCGGCGGTGTAGCGGGATATGCAATGAATCAAGAGTGACATGTATGGAAGAATTATGAATGGTGGCTTTGCCACAAATACGATGTCAACTACATAATCATGCAAAGCAATATGACAATGATGGAGCGTGTCATAATAAACGGAATGGTGGAAAGTTGCATGGCAATATATCTCGGAATGGCTATGGAAATGCCATAATAGGTAGGTATGGTGGCTGTTTTGAGGAAGGTAAATGATGTGTGTATGGTACCGGCAAAAGTTGCGTGGCACAAGAGCGGCTAGCAATGGTGGAAGGGTGAGAGTGTGTATAATCCATGGACTCAACATTAGTCATAAAGAACTGACATACTTATTGCAAAAATCTACAAGTCATCAAAACCAAGCACTACGCGCATGCTCCTGGGGGAAGGGTTGGTAGGAGTTAACCATCGCGCGATCTCGACCTCCACACATAAGGAAGACAATCAAAGAAACACCTCATGCTTCAAATGTGTTACACAACGGTTACCATATGTGCATGCTACGGGACTTGTGAACCTCAACACAAGTATTTCTCAAATTCACAATTATTCTACTAGCATGACTCTAATATCACCATCCTCATATCTCAAAACAATCATCAAGAATCAAACTTCTCATAGTATTTCAATGCACTTTATATGAAAGTTTTCATTATATCCCTCTTGGATGCCTATCATATTAGGACTAAACTTATAACCAAAGCAAATTACCATGTTGTTCTAAAGACTCTCAAATAATATAAGTGAAGCATGAGAGTTCATCTATTTCTTCAAAATAAAACCACCGTCGTGCTCTAGAAAGATATAAGTGAAGCACTAGAGCAAACGACAAACTACTCCAAAAGATATAAGTGAACATCAACGAGTAGTCGAATAATTATGCAACTATGTGAAGACTCTCTAACATTTAAGAATTTCATATCTTAAGAAATTTATTCAAATAGCAAGCAAAACAAAATAAAATAAAATAACGCTCCAAGCAAAACACATATCATGTGGTGAATAAAAATATAGCTCCAAGTAAAGTTGCCAATGAACGGAGACAAAAGAGGGGATGCCTTCCGGGGCGTCCCGAAGCTTAGGCTCTTGGTTGTCCTTAAATATTACCTTGGGGTTCCTTGGGAATCCCCAATCTTAGGCTCTTGCCACTCCTTATTCCATAGTCCGTCGAATCTTTACCCAAAACTTGAAAACTTCACAAAACAAAACTCAACAGAAATAAGCTCCGTTAGTACAAGAAAAATAAATCACCACTTTTGGTACTATTGTGAACTCATTATTTATTTATATTGGTGTAATATCTACTATATTCCAACTTCTCTATGGTTCATACCCTCCGATACTACTCATAGATTCATGAAAATAAGCAAACAACACATAGAAAAACAGAATCTGTCAAAAACAGAATAGTCTGTAGTAATCTGTAACTCTCGAATACTTATGTAACTCCAAAAATTCTTAAATAAATTGGTGGACGTGGATGAATATGTCTATTGATCTTCTTCAAAAAGAATCAAATTAAGATCACTCTTCTGTTAAAAATGACAATTATTCTCGTGAGCGTAAAGTTTTTGTTTTTTACAGCAAGATCACAAAAATTCTATGCTTGTGCATCATGAATGACAATTAATACTCTCCACATAAGCAAATTTCTTCTCATGAATAGTTGTGGGAGCAAACTCAACAAAATAACTATCATGTGAGGCATAATCCAATTGAAAATTAAAATCAAGATGACAAGTTTCATGGTTATCATTATTCTTTATAACATACATGTCATCACAATAATCATCATAGATAGGAACTTTGTTCTCATAATCAATTGGAACCTCTTCCGAAATAGTGGATTCATCACTAAATAAAGTCATGAACTCTCCAAATACACTTTCATAATTATAATCATCATAAATAGGAGGCATGCTATCATCATAATAAATTTGGTTATCAAAACTTGGGGGACTAAAAATATCATCTTCATCAAACATAGCATCCCCAAGCTTGTGGCTTTGCATATCATTAGCATCATGGGTATTCAAGGAATTCATACTAACAACATTGCAATCATGCTCATCCTTCAAATATTTAGTGCCAAACTTTTAATGCATTCTTATTCTAGCAATTGAGCACAATTATCCGAATCCTTATTTTCACGAAAGACATCAAAAAGATGAAGCATATGAGGCACCCTCAATTCCATTTTTTTGTAGTTTCCTTTTATAGACTAAACTAGTGATAAAACAAGAAACTAAAAGATTCGATTGCAAGATCTAAATATATACCTTCAAGCACTAACCTCCCCGGCAACGGCGCCAGAAAAGAGCTTGATGTCTACTACGCAACCTTCTTCTTGTAGACGTTGTTGGGCCTCCAAGTGCAGAGGTTTATAGGACAATAGCAAATTTCCCTCAAGTGGATGACTTAAGGTATATCAATCCGTGGGAGGCGTAGGATGAAGATGGTCTCTCTCAAACAACCCTGCGACCAAATAACAAAGAGTCTCTTGTGTCCCCAATGCACCCAATACAATGGTAAATTGTATAGGTGCACTAGTTCGGCGAAGAGATGGTGATACAAGTGCAATATGGATAGTAGATATGGGTTTTTGTATTCTAAAATTATAAAAACAGCAAGGTAGCAAGTAGTAAAAGTGAGCGTAAATGGTATTGCAATGCTTCGAAACAAGGCCTAGGGTTCATACTTTCACTAGTGCAAGTTCTCTCAACAAGGATAACATAATTAGATCATATAACAATCCCTCAACAGGCAACAAAGAGTCACTCCAAAGTCACTAATAGCGGAGAACAAACGAAGAGATTAGTGTAGGGTACAAAACCACCTCAAAGTTATTCTTTTCGATCAATTTGTTGGGCTATTCCTGTAAGTGTCACAAACAGCCCTAGAGTTTGTAGTAAAATAACACCTTAAGACACACATCAACCAAAACCCTAATGTCACCTAGATACTCCATTGTCACCACAAGTATCCATGGGCATGATTATATGATATGCATCACACAATCTCCGATTCATCTATTCAACCAACACAAAGAACTTCAAAGAGTGCCCCAAAGTTTCTACCAGAGAGTCAAGACGAAAACGTGTGCCAACCCCTATGCATAAGTTCACAAGGTCACTGAACCTGCAAGTTGTCACCACAGATAAGCACATGCAAGACATACATCAAGTGTTCTCAAATCCTTAAAGACTTGATCCGATAAGATAACTTCAAAGGGAAAACTGAATCCATTACAAGAAAGTAGACGGGGAGAAACATCATAAAATCCAACTATAACATCAAAGCTCGCGGTACATCAAGATCGTGCCAAATCAAGAACACGAGAGAGAGAGAGAGAGGGAGAGAGAGAGAGAGATCAAACACATAGCTACTAGTACATACCCTCAGCCCCGAGGGTGAACTACACCCTCCTCGTCATGGAGAGCGCCGAGATGATGAAGATGGCCACCGGTGATGGATTCCCCCTCTGGCAGGGTGCCGGAACAGGCTCCCGAGAGGATTTTGGTGGATACAGAGGCTTGTGGCGGTGGAACTCCCGATCTAGGTTATATTCCGGGGGTTTCTATATTTATAGGAGGGTTTGGCGTCGAGAACAAGGTAGGAGGACCCACGGGGTGTCCACAAGGCACAGGGGTGCGCCCTAGGGGGGCACGCCCTCCACCCTCATGGGCCCCAGGGGACTCCTCTCCGATGACTTGTTGTTCCAATATTTTTAATATTTTTCATAAAAAAATCTCCGTTGATTTTCAGCGCATTCCGAGAACTTTTATTTCTGCACAAAAACAACACCACGGTAGTTCTGCTGAAAACTGCGTCAGTCCGGGTTAGTTCTAAACAAATCTGTCGGAGTAATTGGCGACGGGTACCCCAAAAATGGCAAGACAATAATTCAAGACATCGGGGCTAGCAAAGCCCCTCAGTCCGACTGTCTGGCCGCTCCTGCCGGCTCCCCGTCCGACTGCTCTACTCGGCCGGCTGTCGGCTGCTGACTGCGCCGACCAGCCGGCTGCCGACTGCAGCCCGACCCGACATTGACAAGACACCGACGAGACGGCCGTACCCGGGCACTATTCACGTGTCACCCCAGCCATCATATACAGTGGCACTTGTCCCTGGGCACTATTTATAAAGTGACCCAGGGGACAAGTGTGAGATCCCACCATACCACTAGCCAGCTAGCTACCATACCTACATAGCTAACTTCCTAAGCTACCCCCACACTATATAAGCTAGCCATCCATCCATCCACTCCCGCATTCTCACATGCACTCACGCCTGAACACACACATGCTCACGGCCATGAGCATGGCCGGCCACTAGCATACCACATAGGAGGCATATACAAAGCCAGATGCCTAGGCCACTGAGCATAGACACAGCTCTAGGAGCACTCTATACCAGATATACTCAGACATGCAGGAGTAACGGTATTATCTCTCCGGAGAGCCACGAACCTCAGTAAACTACCGCGTGCTATTCACATACCCGCTCCCAGGCCTATCAGCAGCAGCCTTGCCCTCACACGAAGCCACCTTGTGGCATATGTCATCTTACACCCCCGTGAGAATACCACGACATTTGGCGCCCACCGTGGGGCGGTACTACGCTACCGCGCTGCTGCTAGTTTCGCTGTCCGGGCGGGATCCTTTTTTCTTCATCGCCTCCGCCGCGGCGTCGCGCCGTCTCTCCGATAGCGCCCGGGGGCTCGACATCGACACGCCCCCGGAGCGGCCGCGAAGGGCGGCGTGTCCTCGCCGTCGGCCTCTTCGTCACCACCGTTGCAACGTCGGCTGTCCGTCCGCGTGTTGTGCGCTGCCTCGCTACGGTCGGCCACGTCACTCCGCCTGCTCCCCTCCATGCCGCGTCTCGCTCCGGACGGAGCGCGCGGCTGCTCCTCCACAGGCTAGCCAGCAAGCCAAACACTGCATATACACTATCCAATAGCCACTACAACACGAGTGTGCGAATCTAGCAAGCAAACAAACACCCTGGCAGCTTGATTGATTCTATAGCTGGCTAGCTCTACGTACGTAAGTACGTGCTATCTTACTTCCGCGTCGCCAGCCTCACGGTCTCCACGCGTGTGCGCCGCCGTGGGCTCCCTGCCACGTTTTCCCAGCCGGCTCGCCCCCAACCGGCCTCGCCGCCTCAAGCACTCGCCTGCGCGCGGCCCTGGCCTTCCTGCCGCGCCGGCCTCCCACGCCCGCCGGCTTGCCGCCTGCCCGGCCGGCTCCGGGTCGCTGCGCCCCTGGCCGCCCTGCATCGCCGTCACCCGCACCCTGCCGGCCTCACCCGTGGGCGCCTCGCCGACTCCGGTCTCCTCCGAGCCCAGTCGCGTCGACATCCAGCACCCGGCCTCCCGCGGCCGTGCCCCCGCCGGCTCCCTGCCCCGCGCTGGCCGGCTTCTCGTCAGCCCCGTCCGGCTCCGGGTCCCGCTCCATCTCCTCGACGCACCCGCGGTTCCCGGGCCGGCACCGCCACTTGCCCCCGGACTCGCGCAAGGGCTCCTCCTCGGTCCGGCCTCGGCTACTCACCCCGGCCTCCGCACGGCTCCGCTTCCTCCGCCCGTGGCCCGGCCTCCCGTGCTGCCGCGCCGCCTCTGCCACCCGGCCTGCGCCGAGTCCGGCTCCCCCAGCGCGCGTCACGCGGCTCTGGGTCGCCGACGCCCCCATCCGACTCCTCCCTGCTGTGTTGGGACCCCGTCGTGTCCTCCGCGCCGGCACCTCTGCGTCGGGTCCTCCACGCCGGCCCCGGCATCCGCCATCACCCCCGCGCCGACTCGCCGCCTGGCCGCCTTGCGTGCCCCCGCGCTAGCTCCGCTTGCTGCTGCGCCCCTGGGCCGACTCCCCTGCGCTGCCTGGCCTCACGTCCGCCTCGTGCACGCCGACTGCAACCACCCGGTCGGCCTGGCTGGCTGCCGGCGCACCCGGCTCCCACTCCCCCACTGATGTGGCCGGCTGCCCACGCGGGGAACAGGCAAAAAGAAAAAGAAGAGGGCGCTGCCAGACTCCTCGCCGCCTGGCCGGCCGCACTAAGCCGGCTCGGCCGCGTTCCGCTTGCCGCCTGGCCGGTCAAGCCCGACTGGCTGGACCCTCCTCAAGCACCCATAGGCTCGAGGGCTACACCCAGCGGGTGCGCCGACGCGCTCCGTGAGCGCCGAGTCGTGCTGGCTGTCTCCAACGACCACGACTACATGAAAATCAATGTGAGCTCCTCACCCGCATATTTTTTGCACCACGCAAGCACGGATAACCCTGAGCGATGCTCGGAAGCTATCTCCGCATTTTATTATAGTTGCACCACTGTTCTCCCCGGTGCCAACCAGAGTTGGCCCGGGGGTTGGCCGGTTGGCTTGAGATGTTTTTTCCCGCAGACGGCTTAGTAGCGTGCGCAGTACCAAAGGCCCACCTCTCAGCCACAGACCGCGGAGCGGCTGTCCGGCTAGCGAGAGCAAAAGCTGGAGGTCACCCCACGCGAAAAATGTCCGGGAAGAGCTTCGGGTGACCCGACCGTTTCCTTTACAAGTATCTGCTCGGTCGAATCTGCTCCCAGACTCTAAGTACTGTACACTCCACTTCGCGGCCCACTCTCAGCCACAGATCGCAGAGCGGCTGTCCGGCAACCAAGAGCACAAGCCAAAAAGCGGAGGAAACACGAAAAAGATTAAGGGGGCTCGGACGAAACCGAGTCGGCACCCTCCGCATAAAACTTGCAATGCTAAAAGTAGACATTTGATATATCTGCGTGGACTAACTTTGTCTTTTTGCATTATCATTTCCATGGGGAACCCCCCCCCCCCTCCTCGCTCGGCGGCTCGGAGGCTACATTAACACCCGCCAAAAAACCTCCACCCAACTTTGCCAAGTTGCCCGGAGGCTCGGGGGCTACTGTCGGAGTAATTGGCGACGGGTACCCCGAAAACGGCAAGACAATAATTCAAGACATCGGGGCTAGCAAAGCCCCTCAGTTTGACTGCCTGGCCGCTCCTGCCGGCTCCCCGTCCGACTGCTCTACTCGGCCGGCTGCCAGCTGCTGACTGCGCTGACCAGCCAACTGCCGACTGCAGCCCGACCCGACACCGACAAGACACCGATGAGACGGTCGTACCCAGGCATTATTCATGTGTCACCCCGACCATCATGTACAGTGACACTTGTCCCTGGGCACTATTTATGAAGTGACCCAGGGGACAAGTGTGACATCCCACCATGCCACTAGCTAGCTAGCTACCATACCTACATAGCTTGCTTCCTAAGCTACCCCCACACTATATAAGCTAGCCATCCATCCATCCACTCCCCCATTCTCACATGCACTCACGCTTGAACACACACATGCTCATGGCCATGAGCATGGCCGGCCACTAGCACACCACATAGGAGGCATATACAAAGCGAGATGCCTATGGCATTGAGCTTAGACACAGCTCCAGGAGCACTCTGTACTAGATATACCAGATATACTCATACATGCAGTAGTAGGGGTATTATCTCTCCAGAGAGCCCCAAACCTGGGTAAACTACCGCGTGTTATTTGCATACCCGCTCCCGGGCCTATCAGCAGCAGTCTTGCCCTCACACGAAGCCACCTTGTGGCATATGTCGTCTTACACCCCCCGTGAGAATACCACGACAAAATCATACCAAAATCATGTAGAAATATTATAAACATGGCATGAATACATCAAAAATAATAGATATGTTGGAGACGTATCAGAAGGAAAGAGGGGGGAGGGAAAGAAGGGAGAATCCTATTCCACTCTTTCCTTTCCCTTCCCCTCTTTCCTTCTCCTCCTAGGCCGGCCCATATGGGGGGTGCACCAGCCCCTTGTGGCTGGTGCATTTCCCCTCTTGGTCCATAAGGGCATATATTTTACCGGGGGGTGCCCAGAACCCCTTCCGGTGACCCGATAAGTCCCGGTACCCCCGAAACACTTCCTATGTCCGAATACCCTCATCATATATATCAATATTTACCTCTCGACCATTTCAAGACTCCTCGTCATGTCCGTGATCTCATTTGGGACTTTGAACAACATTCGGTCACCAAATCACATAACTCATATAATACTATATCGTCATCGAACGTTAAGCGTGGTGACCCTACGGGTTCGAGAACTATGTAGACATGGCTGAGACACCTCTCTGGTCAATAACCAATAGCGGAACCTAGATGCCCATATTGGCTCCTACATATTCTACGAAGATCTATATCGATCGAACCGTTATGACAACATATGTAATTCCCTTTGTCTATCGGTATGTTACTTGCCCGAGATTAGATCGTGGGTATCTATATACCTAGTTCAATATCGTTACCGGCAAGTCTCTTTACTCATTCTGTAATACATCACCTCGTGACTAACTCCTTAGACATTTGCTTGCAATCTTATGATGTGTATTACCGAGAGGGCCCAGAGACACCTCTCTGATACTCGGAATGACAAATCCTAATCTCGATCTATGCCAACTCAACAAACACCTTCAAAGATACCTGTAGAGCATCTTTTTGATCACCCAGTTACATTGTGACGTTTGATAGCACACAAGGTATTCCTCCGGTATCCAGGAGTTGCATAATCTCATAGTCGAAGGAATATGTATTTGACATGAAGAAAGCAATAGCAATAAAACTGAAGGATCATTATGCTAAGCTAACGGATGGGTCTTGTCCATCACATCATTCTCCTAATGATGTGATCCCATTATCAAATGACAACACATGTCTATGGTTAGGAAACCTTAACCATCTTTGATCAATGAGCTAGTCTAGTAGAGGCTTACTAGGGACATGGTATTTGTTTATGTATTCAAACATGTATTTAGGTTTTCGATTAATACAATTCTAGCATGAATAATAAACTTTTATCATGAATAAGGAAATATAAAATAACAACATTATTATTGCCTCTAGGGCATATTTCCTTCAGTCTCCCACTTGCACTAGAGTCAGTAATCTAGTTCACATCGCCATGTGATTAACACCAATAGTTTGCATCGCCATGTGATTAACACCTGTAGTTCACATCGCCATGTGACAAACACCCAAAGGGTTTACTAGAGTCAATAACCTAGTTCACATCACCATGTGATTAACACCCAAAGAGTACTAAGTTGTGATCATGTTTTGCTTGTGAGAGAGGTTTAGTCAACAGGTCTGCCACATTCAGATCCGTATGTATTTTGCAAATTTGAATGTCTACAATGCTCTGCATAGAGCTACTCTAGCTAATTGCTTCCACTTTCAATATGTATCCAGAATTCCAGATTGAGACTCAGAGTCATCTGAATCGGTGTCAAAGCTTGCATCGACGTAACCCTTTACGACGAACTCTTTATCACCTCCATAACCGAGAAATATCTCCTTAGTCCTCTTAGGCAACTAAGGACAATTTTGACCGTTGTCAAGTGATCTACCCCTGGATCACTATCGTACCCCTTGCCAAACTCATGGCAAGGTACACAACATGTTTGGTACGCAACATGGCATACTTTATAGAACCTATGGCTGAGGCATAGGGAATGACTTTCATTCTCTCTCTCTATCTTCTGTCGTGGTCGGGTTTTGAGTCTTACTCAACTTCACACCTTGCAACATAGGTAAGAATCCTTTCTTTGACTGACCCATTTTTGAACTTCTTCAAAACTTTGACAAGGTATGTGCTTTGTGAAAGTCCTATTAAGCGTCTTGATCTATCTCTACAGATCTTGATGCTCAATATATAAGCAGCTTCACCGAGGTCTTTCCTTGAAAAACTCTTATTCAAGTATCCTTTTATGCTATCCAGAAATTATATATCATTTCCAATCAACAATATGTCAACTACATATAATATCAGAAATGCTAGAGTGCTCCCACTCACTTTCTTGTAAATACAGGCTTCACCGAAAGTCTGTATAAAACCATATGCTTTGGTCACCTCACCAAAGCGTATATTCCAACTCTGAAATGCTTGCACCACTCCATAGATGGATTGCTGGAGCTTGCACACTTTGTTAGCACCTTTAGGATCGACAAAATCTTTTGGTTGCATCATATACAACTCTTCTTTAAGAAACCCATTGAGGAATGCAGTTTTGACGTCCATTTGCCAGATAATCATAAAATGCGGCAATTACTAACATGATTCGGACGGACTTAAGAATCTCTACGGATGAGAAGGTCTCATCATAGTCAACCCCTTGAACTTGTCAAAAACCTTTTGCGACAAGTCAAACTTTGTAGACAGTAACATTACCATCAGCTTCAGTCTTATCCTTGAAGATCCATTTATTCTCTATGGCTTGCCGATGATCGGGCAAGTCCACCAAAGTCCATACTTTGTTCTCATACATGGATCCTATCTCAGATTTCATGGCCTCAAGCCATTTGTAGGAATCTGTGCTCATCATAGCTTCTTCATAATTCATAGGTTCGCCATGGTCTAGTAACATGACTTCCAGGATAGGACTACCATACCACTCTGGTGCGAAACATGCTCTGTTCGACCCACGAGGTCCATTAGTAACTTGATCTAAAGTTTCATGATCATCATCATTAACTTCCTCTCCAGTTGGTGTAGGCATCATGGGAACGTATTTCTCTGATTTGCTATTTCCAAATTGAGAGAAGGTACAATTACCTCATCAAGTTCTACTTTCCTTCCACTCACTTATTTCGAGAGAAACTCCTTCTCTAGAAAGGTTCTATTCTTGGCAACAAAGATCTTGCCTTCGGATCTGTGGTAGAAGGTGTACCCAATTGTTTCCTTAGGGTATCCTATGAATACACACTTCTCCAATTTGGGTTCGAGCCTATCAAGCTGAAGCCTTTTGACATAAGTGTCGCAACCCCAAACTTTAAGAAATGATAGCTTAGGTTTCTTGCCAAACCACAGTTCATACAGTGTCGTCTCAATGGATTTATATGGTGCCCTATTTAATGTGAATCCAGCTGTCTCTAATGCATAACCCCAAAACTATAGTGGTAAATTGGTAAGAGACATCATAGATTGCACCAATATCTAATAAAGTACGGTTACGACGTTCGGACACCCCATTACGTTGTGGTGTTCCATGAGGCGTGAGTTGTGAAACTATTCCACATTGTTTTAAAGGAAGGCCAAACTCGTAACTCAAATATTCGCCTCCGCAATCAGATCGTAGAAACTTTATTTTCTTGTTACGATGATTCTCCACTTCACTCGGAAATTCTTTGAACTTTTCAAATGTTTCAAACTTGTGTTTCATTAAGTAGATATACCCATATATGCTCAAATCATCTGTGAAGGTCAGAAAATAATGATACCCGTTGCATGCCTCAACACTCATCGGACATCATACTTTGGTATGTATTATTTCCAGTAAGTCATTGGCTCGTTCCATTGTTCCGGAGAATGGAGTTTTAGTCATCTTGCCCATGAGGCATGGTTTGCAAGTATCAAATGATTCATAATCAAGTGATTCCAAAAGTCCATCTGCATGGAGTTTCTTCATGCGCTTTACACCAATATGACCTAAACGGCAGTGCCACAAATATGTTGCACTATCATTATCAACTTTGCATCTTTTGGCATCAATATTATGAATATGTGTATCACCACAATCGAGATTCAACAAAAATAGACCACTCTTCAAGGGTGCATGACCATAAAAGATATTGCTCATATAAATAGAACAACCATTATTCTCTGATTTAAATGAATAATCGTTTCGCACTAAACAAGATCCAGATATAATGTTCATGTTCAACGCTGACACCAAATAACAATTATTCAGGTCTAAATCTAATCCTGAAGGTAGATGTAGAGGTAGCGTGCCGACGGCGATCACATCGACCTTGGAACCATTCCCGACGTGCATCATCACCTCGTCCTTAGCCAATCTTTGTTTAATCCATAGCTCCTGTTTTGAGTTACAAATATGAGAAACCGAACCAATATCAAATACCCAGGCGCTGCTACGAGCATTAGTAAGGTACACATCAATAACATGTATATCAAATATACCTTTGTTCACTTTGCCATCCTTCTTGTCCGCCAAGTATTTGGGGCAGTTCCGCTTCCAGTGAACATTTCCTTTGCAGTAGAGGCATTCAGTTTCAGGATTGGGTCCAGCTTTGGGGTTCTTCACGGGAGTGGAAACTTGCTTCCCATTCTTCTTGAAGTTCCCTTTATTTCCCTTGCCCTTATTATTGAAACTAGTGGTCTTGTTAACCATCAACACTTGATGCTCTTTCTTGATTTCTACCTTCGCTGATTTCAGCATCGCGAAGAGCTAATCATTTTCATCATCCCTTCCATATTATAGTTCATCATGAAGTTCTAGTAGCTTGGTGATAATGACTAGAGAACTTTGTCAATCGATATCTTATCTGGAAGATTAACTCCCACTTGATTCAAGCAATTGTAGTGCCCAGACATTCTGAGCACATGCTCACTGGTTGAGCTATTCTCCTCCATCTTGTAGGCAAAGTACTTGTCAGAGGTCTCATACCTCTCGACATGGGCATGAGTCTGAAATACCAATTTCAGCTCTTAGAACATCTCATATGCTCCATGGCGTTCAAAACGTTTTTATTGTCCCGATTCTAAGTCATAAAGCATGGCGCACTAAACTATTGAGTAGTCATCATATCGAGCTTGTCAAACATTCATAACGTCTGCATCTGCTCCTGCAATAGGTCTATAACCTAGTGGTGCATCAAGGACATAATTCTTTTGTGCAGTAATGAGGATGATCCTCAGATCACGGACCCAGTCCGCATCATTGCTACTATCATCTTTCAACTTATTTTTCTCTAGGAACATATCAAAAATAAGGGAGCTATATCGCGAGCTATTGATCTACAGCATAGATTTGCAAATACTATCAGGACTAAGTTCATGATAAATTAAGTTCAATTAATCAAATTACTAATGAACTCCCACTTAAATAGACATTCCTCAAGTCATCTAGGTGCTACGTGATCCAAATCAACTAAACCATGTCCGATCATCACGTGAGATGGGGTAGTCATCAATGGTGAACATATCTATGTTGATCATATCTACTATATGATTCACGTTCGATCTTTAGATCTCCAGTGTTCCGAGGCCATGTCTGTACATGCTAGGCTCGTCAAGTTTAACCCAAGTATTCCATGTGTGTAAATCTGACTTACACCCATTGTATGTGAACGTAGAGTCTATCACACCCGATCATCACATGGTGTCTCGAAACGACGAACTGTAGCAACGGTGCATACTCAGGGAGAACACTTTTACCTTGAAATTTAGTGAAGGGATCATCATATAATGCTACTGTCGTACTAAGCAAAATAAGATGCATAAAAGATAAACATCACATGCAATCAAAATATGTGACATGATATGGCCATCATCATCTTGTGCTTTTGATCTCCATATCCAAAGCATCGTTATGATCTCCATCATCACCGGCTCTACACCTTGATCTCCATTGTTGCGTCGTGGTCGTCTCGCCAACTATTGCTTCTACAACTATTGCTAACTCGTAGCGATAAAGTAAAGCAATTACATGGCGTTTGCATTTCATACAATAAAGAGACAACCATAAGGCTCCTGCCGGTTGCCAGATATCTTACAAAACATGATCATCTCATATAATAATGTATATCATGTCTTGACCATATCACATCACAACATACTCTGCAAAAACAAGTTAGACATCCTCTACTTTGTTGTTGCAAGTTTTACGGGGCTGCTATGGGTTTCTAGCAAGAACCATTCTTACCTACGGCAAAAACCACAACGGTGATTCGTCAAGTTTTTTGTTTTAACCTTCTTCTAGGACCGGCCGTAGTCAAATTTGATTCAACTAAAGTAGAAGAAACAAACACCCGATAGCCACCTTTATGCAAAACTAGTTGCATGTCAGACGGTGGAACCGGTCTCATGTGCGTGAACATGTAAGGTTGTTCCGGGCCGCTTCATCCCACAATACCGCCGAATCAAAATAAGACGTTGGTGGTAAGTTGTATGACTATCACCGCCCAACTCTTTGTGTTCTACTCATACATATCATCTACGCATAGACCTGGCTCATGATGCCACTGTTGGGAATCGTTGCATGGAAAACAAAAAAAATTCTACGCACACGCAATGATCTATCCATGGAGATGCATAACAATGAGGGGGCGAGTGTGTCTACGTACCCTCATAGACCGTAAGCTGAAGCGATTCACAACGCGGTTGATGTAGTCAAACTTCTTCGCGCTTCAACCGATCAAGTACCGAACGCACGACACCTCCGGGTTCTGCACACGTTCAACTCGGTGACGTCCCTCGCCTTCTTGATCCAGCAAGACATCGAGGTAGTAGAAGAGTTCCGTCAACACGACGGCATGGTGACGGTGTTGTTGAAGTGATCTCCGCAGGGCTTCGCCTAAGCACTACAAAAATATTGACCAGAGGTGTAAAGGATGGACGGGGCGCCGCACATGGCTAGGCAATTGTCTTGGGTGTGCTAGGCGCACCCTCCTCATATATATAGGTGGGAGGGAGAGGGGATAGGCCAAGGGGCGCCCCAAGTAGGTTCAAATCCTACTTGGGCTCCTGCCTTTGGCCGCCTTCCCCTGCCATATTTGTCGGAGGGGGAAGGAAAGAGGGGGGAGAGGAAGGAAGGGGGAATCCTATTCCACTCTTTCCTTTCCCTTCCCCTCTTTCCTTCTCCTCCTAGGCCGGCCCATATGGGGGGCGCACCAGCCCCTTGTGGCTGGTGTGTTTCCCCTCTTGGCCCATAAGGCCCAAATCTTTTGCCGGGGGTGCTCGAAACCCCTTCCGGTGACCCGATAAATACCCGGTACCCCCCGAAACACTTCCGATGTCCGAATACCCTCGTCCTATCTATCAATCTTTACCTCTCGACCATTTCGAGACTCCTCACCATGTCTGTGATCTCATCCGGGACTCCGAACAACAGTCGGTCACCAAATCACATAACTCATATAATACTATATCGTCATCGAACGTTAAGCGTGCAGACCCTACGGGTTCGAGAACTATGTAGACATGACCGAGACACCTCTCTGGTTAATAACCAATAGCGGAACCTAGATGCCCATATTGGCTCCTACATATTCTACGAAGATCTTTATCGATCAAACCGTTATGACAACATACGTAATTTCCTTTGTCTATCGGTATGTTACTTGCCCGAGATTCGATCGTCGGCATCTATATACCTAGTTCCGTAATACATCACCTCGTGACTAACTCCTTAGTCATTTGCTTGCAAGCTTATAATGTGTATTACCGAGAGGGCCCAGAGATATCTCTCCGATACTCGGAGTGACAAATCCTACTCGATCTATGTCAACTCAACAAACACCATCGGAGATACATGCAGAGCATCTTTATGATCACCCAGTTACGTTGTGACGTTTGATAGCATACAAGGTATTCCTCCAGAATCCGGGAGTTGCATAATCTCATAGTCGAAGGAATATGTATTTGACATGAAGAAAACAATAGCAATAAAACTGAACGATCGTTATGCTAAGCTAACGGATGGGTCTTGTCCATCACATCATTCTCCTAATGATGTGATCCCGTTATCAAATGACAACACATGTCTATGGTTAGAAAACCTTAATCATCTTTGATCAACGAGCTAGTCTAGTAGAGGCTTATTAGGGACACGGTATTTGTTTATGTATTCACACATGTATTTAGGTTTCCGATTAATACAATTCTAGCATGAATAATAAATTTTTATCATGAATAAGGAAATATAAAATAACAACTTTGTTATTGCCTTTAGGGCATATTTCCTTCGGAAGGACCATGGATCACTTCCAAGATCCACCAAGAATATCTGTGGCAAGCTCCTGGAATTGGCTCAAGGAGAAGAATGCGGAGTCTAAGCGACTTCATTAACTACCACAATGCCTCTCCAACAAGTAAAAGTCTCTCGGACAAATACACAAGGACTTATTCATATGCACGCACACAATCAGTCTGAGATCTTGCCGATCAATGTGGTTGTCCATTTGTACTTGCCGATAATGTCAACCATCAACAATTAAGAGTTTCTTTTAAGAAAATGTAGACGCTCACTCTCTCACGCGCACATACAAATTCTACTGAAAAATGGAGTCGCAAAGTTTCAAGATTGATGAAATCTTCAGAAAGCACATGTGCATCGTTACTGACAAGAATGTGTCTTCCACATGAAGAATAATGGCATTAATACGGTACATGCCTATAGTTGATCCATGGTGAGCTAGAGGCACAACCTTTCTCATCGTGCAAGCAAAATTGTTGGTTCTCGACAAAGCTTAAACTTAGAAGAAGAAAAAACTCACATTGTATATCATGGAATTCTACCTTGTATGATTTGAGTCTACCAACACAATGATACAACAATGTTGTAATTCTTGGAGGGCCCATGAGCACATATTCTCTATGTTCCAAAATACAAGGCAAACCATTTTCAAAAGTGAAATGTTTCTACTCCCTCCTTCCATGTATATAGGGCCTAATGCATTATTCGAGGCTAACTTTGACCAAATATTAGAGCAATAATATACGGCATGCAAGTTACACAAAGCATACAGTCAAATTCGTATGTAAAAGTAGCTTCCAATGATATAATTTTCACATTATACATCTCATGTATTATTAATCTTATCAATAGTTAAAGGTGGTTTTGAAAAACGCGGAAAAAGGGAGTACATTGATAATGTTTATAGGCCATTTAAAAAAATGTTTATAGAAAAAATAGTAGTACATACAATACCAAATTAGTATCATTAGATCCATTATGAAATATTTCTTCATATTCTATTTATTTGGTATTTTATATGTTGATATTTTTTTCTACAGACGGCTAAACATAGAAAAGATTGACTTGTAATTTTTTTAATACATTATATTTTGGCATAGGTAAACCGAATTTGATATAGGAGTCCCTTAAGAGAGACCTAAAGGATTGGAGTACCACCAAAAAACTAGCTATGGAGAGGGGTGTGTGAAAGCTTGCTATCCATGTGCCAGAGCCATAAGATGGTCACGAGATCTTATGGGTTTCACCTCTAGCCTACCCCAACTTGTTTGAGGCCAACGGCTTTGTTGTTGTTGTTGTTGTTGTATTATATTTTGGCACAGAGGGAGTATAGATAACAATAAAGAAATGGAATGATCACAAAGTGTTGTTTCTTTTCATGTAATTTTCAAGCAAATATTTGATTCAAACATTTAGAGAACATATATTCCTCAAATGTTTTTTATAGCCAGAAATCACCTCCAATTCATGGGTCATAACATGGTGCCTGCACAGTTCTTAGCTATGTGTTGTTGAAATCTTGTCTATTTGTGTTGGATATGATCTCGACGAGAAAAATGTTCAGTACCAGAACTGTATCGACAGACATCAAATTGTTATAGTTGTCATCACTGCTTAGCCAAACATAAATCAATGGTTGCAAACAGTGTCAAGATAGTTGCTCTTATTACAAGTTCATGAAATCGAAACACAGTCACAGGACAATTTGCAGACTCGTCAAATATTTCAACTTGAACAAAGTTCTGGACAATGACCAGGCTCACTCACTGAAAGTAGCGCCCCAATATCATTTCAGCTTTTCAAAGAGCTTTGGTGCTACCTGCAGATGCATATACGAGGCATGTTATTTTCAATCTTGGCAGTGCTTTCTTATAGCTTGTTTTTAACAGTATCCATTTCTGACTTGAGAGAAAGTACTTACACATTTATCAATGCATGACCAGTAGTCAAAAAATTGCCCAGTGCAGTGCTTGTGTCCAGTATCATCGGCCTCGACTCTCTTGATACATTTCTGTGCATCATACAGCCACCACACAGGTTGGAGAAGTAATCACATAGGAGTATCATGTTGACATAAATCAAACAGCACGGCGATGAAAAATCAAATTGAGTATGAAGAAGAATACTGCTAAGTCGATGAAGATCCAAATGATTTTCAACCTTACAATTAAGTCGGACATTTGTGTTGTTTCAACAGAGCAAATGATAGTAGTTCTGATCAGTTACCGAATATACTGTGTTTTGGAAACAGCATCATAGAGGAATAGAGGATTATATGAATCCTTCACAGTGCAACCAATCTACAAGCTATTATTTAACTTTCACTGAAATAATTGAACAGATTGTCACTACAGAAAGTAACAAAATTGAGCTATGCAACTTTTCTTAGGATGTGAAGGGTGATATTTGAACTTGAAAATTAAAATAAAGCTTCAATACAAAAATACCATGAATGTCACAGCGGAAAAACTTCCACATTCACATGGCCAAATAGTTTCATAGTTATGCTGACCAAAGAGTGTCATTTCTCGTAACTTCCATAATGGAAATATGTCAAATAAATTCCCCCATCAAAATTAAGAGGGTGTTACAACAAAAGACAGTAAGAGCACACCTCATACTCATACAGTGGTTTTACACACTGTGGTTTGCACCGCTCCTCAAGATACTTCTTGGGATCAACGGGTTCCTCGTCCGCCCTGAGGTAAAACAACAATAGAAACAATGAAAGCTGGGAGAATGAAATTGACTGTTTCATAACCTTTTATGAATGGTGCAACACATGGCCTTTCTGGTATGAAAACCGTAAGTCAGCGATCTAATAAGTACATAATCAACATAAAGAGCTATGGATGGGATAAAATGCACTGCGTAGACAGGTAGCTCGCAGGAGACATATTGTTCTATTCTAGGCTGATTATTTTCTCCTACCTATCCCTGGAACGTCGTCTTTTACATCAGAGGATAACCACACGGAGACATCACCAAAGATGAACATCCAGGGAGACCATGGCACCATGCTCTGCTAACAAGGATATGACTAGAACCTCCCAATTCCAGATAAGATGGGGTTCAAGGCAAATGCACCTTAACCCTAGAAATACAGTAAGAAAGGGATCTCATCTCAAAATTATCCATGCAGACATGCAGTGTGAACTGCAATGCACTAGTTTAGAGCCTACTAACAGTCGACATACTAGCAGCATATACATTTCCAATTGTTGATGAAGTTGGAGCGGATTGTACAACACGACTACATCCCTACAACGTACTCCCTCTGTTCGGAATTACTTGTCGCGAAAATGGATGTATCTAGATGTATTTTAGTTCTAGATATATCCATTTTTGAGACAAGTAATTCCGAACGGAGGGAGTAGAAGGTAACATCGAACTCTTGATTCTCCAAGTAAAATAAACATCAAGCTGCCCACCATGCCAGAAGCTGTCCATCTATCTACGCAGGTATCTTAGCTGTGTAGTACTAATCAACAGCTATAGGGCACACTGAACCCACAAGACAACCAAGCAATCTTGTTCTTGTACTTTCTTTGATTTGAATCTGTGACCCACCACCCACAAGAGACTATTCATCCTATACACTAACCCGCTGGATTCTTGGTGCGAAATCTGACGCTACCTCAATCTAGTTCCAATAGAAAGGAGGTAAACAATCCAGCTACTTACATACTGCTTTAATCTTTCTAAACCAAGCACAAGCTAGCCATGTAAAACAGAAGCACAAAACTCTGACTTCATAATAACATAACATGCATAAAGAGCCGCAGATGGGGCATTAATGCATTTGGGGTTCAGGTATCATATCCTCCTACCTATCCCTGGAACACCATATCTTCCATCAGATGCATTAATCAAGATTAAGTGGTCTCTAAGATGAAACACACGAGAGCGCAGCAGCGTGATTAAAAGATAAGGATCTAAGAGCATCACTAGCCCATCCCCCATAAGTTAATTCCTCATCTTATTCCCCATCCTTTAATTCCCATATTTTGGGGGGTTAAACTTCTGTTCATCTAGTCCATCCCCCAAGCTTAATCCGCCAAAAGCTCAAATTTGCACACATTTGGCTTGCGTGATTCATTGAACACCTACAACATGCAAGAATCATGTTGCGGTAATTTCCATTGTTACAACACGCAGCAGACACTGTCCCCAATTTGAGGAGTACCATGAGGTGGTGAAGCTCAAGGCGAGCAAGCTGCCAAGAAGCATGTTCTAGCTCAAGAAGTGCTCTTTCAATTCCAAAATTCATGGACGACTTGACATATCTTCCCTGTTTCTTGTGATCAAGTGGCTACTATTACTGTTTAACTTTAGTTCATATATACCTTGTTGTATGCAGAACCTGTCCACTGAAATGAAACAACTAGCGAAATCCAACATGGACAAGTTGAACAAATGCAAGGCATATGTGGATAACGAGCGACCGCGAGACAGAATAACTAAGAGGCGCCGGACAAGGCGTTGCTGCAGGCTGCAGAGAACGAGCTGTCCATGGTGAAGAAAGTAGTCCTCCGCAGCAATGGTGCCGCTGCCGCCGCCGCGGAAACAAAATTCACCGCCGCCGGCGGGATTCCAGCGCCGCAGAGCGTGGCCGGAGGTGCAGCACAGATCAGGGGATCCATTTCTCTGGTCATCGGGGTGGCAAACGGCCGGTGGCGCGGGTTGCGGAGGCATGTCGGGCGGGAGACGAGCGGGTCGAGCGGTATTCCTCATTTTTACTGAGAAGTGCCTCTCCCAGAGCAAATATGGGCTGGAGGGAACTTTTGGGGGATGAAAATCTATTTTTTGGGGGATTAAAGGAAATGGGGGATGTGCCAGATGAGTGATAATTCCCCAAACCAAAAAAAATCGCCCCATATTTAGCTTTTGGGGATGGACTAGAGATGCTCTAAGACACCCCAATTCTACGTTTGATGGGATTTCATTCAAATGCATTTTAACCTCCTCAATAAAGCAGTAGTCAAAATTATTGCAACACACTGGTTTAGAGCCCACTAGGCACTAGCAGATGCATACACATTTCCATCAGTAGATGCAGTGTATCACCACACATTAGAGCATCTCCAGCCGCCCCCCCAGAACGCCCCCCAGGACACCTTTTTAGGCTCGGTTTTAGGCTCGGACGGCGCTTTTCGCCCAAAAACGGCCCAGCCACGCCCCCAGCACCCCCCAGGACGTCAAAATAGCGCCGGCAAACCCAGGCGAAACCCGGCGCGCTGGGGGGCTCTTGGGGGCGCCGGTGGAAGTTTCGGCGAATCGTGTCTCACCACATGTCCTTTTTCTTGGCCCACTTAATCATTCTCCTCACAAACTTTTGCTTGGGGTGGGGTGTGACTGGAAAGATGCCCTCTTTATTTCGCCGAATTTCGCCGGATGACCCTCAAGACACCAACTTTTTTGATTCGGTGGTGTTCTTGGGGGTGCCAACGGCTGGAGATGCTCTTACAGAAGATAGCATCGAGCTCACGATTCTCCAAGCGAAAGCAAGCAACGAGCTGCCCACACGCACGGAAAGCCACCAGGGCAGCTCACAATCTATCCCCAAGACCACAGAGCAAGTTTGTTCCTCCCCATTCCAGATCATTTCCCTGCCGTGACCCATCAGAGACCAACCAGACCATACCCCAACCCGCTGGATTTCTGGCGCAAATCCGTAGCTGCATCGATATAGCTTCGATCGAAAGGAAACAACCAATGCAGCTACACGCACAAAGGACACGAAACGCACGGATCGCGGGAAGCAGGCAAACTATATTCAGACGCTACCGAGCAACGAACTGTAAGGAGATGAGGGCTCAGAAATGGAGGAGTACCCACATGGCGATTACGCGGAGCGGTCCGAGCGGGTGGGTTCTGCTCCTGGTGAGAGTAGGGGAGGGGATCTGGAGCCAGAGGCTGGTCGAAGTTAGGGTTCGCGAGTGGGGAAATTTTGGGAAATGGTTCGTGGACCACGGGAGGAACGACGGGGATGGGGGGTGGGTGGGTGAGGGAGTGATCGCTCTCTTTGGACTGGAGATTGGGCTGTGGACTTTCATTTCTTTTGGCCCACAAGACTCCTTTTGGAGTGAATAAATTCCAAAACAAAAATGTAAGATTTCCATTTATATGAAATTAATTATGGTGAAATGAATACTTGAAATATATTGTTGGGAGATGATACGTGAAAGTATATAATGAAATGTTATTTCTACGCACCAATTCAATAGGATTCTAAAAGAGAAAATACCTCTTGAAAAAATTCCAATGAAAAAGATAGTCCACTGAAACAACCCCGTAGGGGCGACGCGGGTGGCCCGTAAACCTAGCCACCGCCACTCATCCACGATTATGTCCTCGCCACTACCTGAGTAAGCTAGCGGAAATCCCTAGGATGATGGCGGCGAGGCGTTCATCCGGCGCTAGGATGGCTTATTGTGTTCGTCCGTCGCTGGGCGCGCAGGCGCCCGCCATATTTCCCTCATCCCAAGCGACCCCATCCCTTGAGTTAAACAGCGCCAAACACTCTCCATGTGTGCCTCCTCTCGTGGGTGTTATGCTTTGCGCGGGCCTTTCTCCTTCAGATACGGCTGTAGCAGCGTTACGACGTCATCCCCTTCTTGATGGCGTTGTCTTGGTTGCTCGTGGCGTGTTCGGTGTTGAACTTGGAGATATTGGACGCCGTGTTTGGTTTGGGATACTTCTCAGGGGAGGGAATTTAGAGTGCAATGTATGACATCGTCGGCACTTCCTCCATGGCCTCTTTCTACGACCTAGGTGAGTCCTGGTACCCACTTGTGACTCCCTTAGGCGCTCAGGGTGGGAACACATTGATTTGGGCAGCTCCGAAGTCATGCCCTGTGATGGAGGTGCCTCGTGATGGTCGTGACATGGTCTAGGTGTCATGTGTCTCCGCTCCTCGCCTTCCCTGGCCGGAGTTCGAGCTAGGCGAGTTTAGCGTTGTCTTGCATTCGTTCTTTGTTCTGTGCTTCCCACACCGGTGTTATTGTTGTTCTCTCCTACCTATCAATGAAAAAAATACGCAAGCTGTATTCGCCAAACAAATTCCTATGGCAACTAGAACATCTTTATACAATGTTTTTATGTTTTTCCTGTGATGCAACCAAACTACTTCTAGTAAATGATTTCCCGCACATTGTTGCGGGAATGGTTGGACCGTGGGCAACTAAAATTGATATGTCATAAGTATTTGGAGTAGTACATGATAGATAACTGGAAATGTGGTAATTTGCGTCAAAGTCCGGGCTCATCTCCACCTGAACAGTAATTTCAAAACAAATAGTAAAAATTCAAACAATTTTGAAATTTTTGGCATTGAAGATGCTCGGGTGCTCAAGGAGCATGCAAAATTTCATGGTGTTTGGACATCCGATGAGCTCTAGAAAATTTTGGGTCCAAACATTGTTCTTTTTCAAAGTTCCTTTCATCACGCATTCGAGTATCTTCGAACCCCAAAAATTTCAGAAAAGATTGAATTGTTTTCCTATTGTATTTGAATTTACTACTGTCGTCCAGGTGTAGATGCACCTTGGGCACCGAATCTCTGAACTCACTGAAATGTAAGGAAAAATTAGTAGAGTTCACCCACTGGGCCGACCAAACATCACATACGGGAAGCACCTGATGGGGCACCATAGTCCTTAAAAGTACCCTGCGTTTTTTCAATCCTATGGGAAGGTTAGGACCCTAGTAGTACACAAAGGAATAAAATATTTACATTTCTCTGAATTCAAGTATGTAGCAAATTGCAAGAAAGGGGGAACATGTTGGAAAATATAGTAGTAAACAAAATAAATCGCCTACGATCACTCAGGAACAATATGAAGATGCATAAACGGTTTGGATCATGATCGTTATCGACTCCGGAGTGCAGTGGAAGTAGAAGAGTCGGGGTAGATCGTACTTGGAGTTCCTGATACGTCTCCAACGTATCTATAATTTATGAAGTATTCATCCTATATTTACATGAGTTTTATATGGTTTCGGTGCACTTTTATATTATTTTTATGGACTAACTTATTGATCCAGTGTCTAGTGTCAGTTCCTGTTTTTTGCATGTTTTTTGTTTCACAAAATTCCATACCAAACAAAGTCCAAATGCGACAAAAATGTACAGAGATTTATTTTGGAATATATGTGATTTTTGGGAGGAAGAATCAACACAAGATGGTGCTTGAGGGCCCCACGAGGCACCAGGGCACAACCTACCCCCCGGCCGCGCCCAGGTGGCTTGTGGGCACCCCATAGGTTGGTTGATGCCCTTCTTTCGCCGCAAGAAAGAGAATATCTGGATAAAAATCCCCTCGAAATTTTAGCACAATCGGAGTTATGAATCTCCGAGAATATAAGAAACGGTTTTTGGCCAGAAACAGGAGCGTAGAAACAAAAGAGAATAGAAGGAAAGAGAGAGATCCAATCTCGGAGGGGCTCTCGCCCCTCCGCTCCCCATCTAGGGGGAGGCCATGGAGGAGGAAGTCCATGGGGGAGACTCTCTCCCCCCCTCTCTCGGTGCGCCAGAGTGCCGCCGGGGGAACCATTGCCGCGGTGATCGTCTTCATCAACATCACCATCTTCATCACCTCCCTCGTCTATTTTCAGCGGTCTACTCTCTCGCATCCCACTGTAATCCCCTACTTGAACATGATGCTTTATGCCGCATACTATTATCCAATGATGTGTTGCCATCCTATGATGTTTGAGTAGATTGCTTTTGTTCTTTGGGTTAATCGATGATCTTGATTGGTTTGCGTTGTATGTTTTATTTTGGTATTGTCCTATGGTGCCTTCCATGCCACACACTCATGTGGGATTCCCGTTGTAGGGTGTTGCAATATGTTCATGATTCGCTTACTATTCAAGAATTCACCCAGTTGATCAATTAACGGGCCAGTTAATCGCTACTCATAGCATGGCCGAATCGAATAACACCTACTCGTCGCGTTAACTTGTTAGGTTGATTAACTGGCCAGTTAGACCAGTTAATCGGTTATCATGCCGATTAATCCCTGCTGGCTCATTAACCGGGGGGCAAACAAAGCCCAAATGTTTGGCCCGTAACCCCTTCTAGCCCATCCCACTCGGTAATAGCTAGGATTAATGATTTTACCTCCTCTTTATGCTTTTCATATGTGTATGGAAGCATGTTTTGGTATACTACATAGGTGGGAGGATGAGGGTATGGTATAATACATAAAAAAATCTAGATATATGTTAGCAAGTTCCTAATAATCTACCGATTAATGGTCGACCGATTAATTCAGTTAATAGGCTGATTCACTGATTAATTGCTACTTGTACACCCACCGAGCAACTACCAGTTAATAATTTCTTGAACACTGGATTCGCTTATAATAGGTGGCTAGAGTGACATAAGCTTACACCGGAGTGAGGGGGTTGTTGCATATGGGAGTAAAGGGGACTTGATACTTAATACTATGGTTGGGTTTACCTTAATGATTTCTAGTAGTTGTAGATGCTTGCTAGAGGTCCAATCATAAGTTCATGTGATCCAAGTACAGAAAGTATGTTAGCTCATGCCTCTCCCTCATATAAAATTGCGATAATGATTACCGATCTTGTTATCAGTTGCCTAGGACAATTCCACACACCGATCCATCAGTATTCCACACTCACTATTTGTAATATATTCTAACTTTATGTTGACATCACCTATTTTTATATTTTAGTTCTCCCATATCATGCAAAGCAAACATAGTTTTATTTTTTTATACTCACAATGTAGTTTTATTTCGCATTTCTAGATGAAAGCAAACGCTTGGTGTATGTAGAGTCGTATCAGTGGCAGATAGGGCTTGAGAGAATATTGATCTTACATTTAACTCCTTATGGGTTCGACACTCCATACTCATCACTTCCATCTTTGGAAATTGCTACGATGATTCCTTGCACTTGGGGATTATCAAGCTCTTTTCTGGCGCTGTTGCCGGGGAGCAATAGCGTGGGGTTAATATTTTCATGTATGCTTGTTTGCTTTCTTCACTAAGTAGATTTTGTTTTTCTTTTTTATTTTTGTTTTCTTGTTTTCATTCTTTAGTTTTGGGTGAAACAAACAAACAAAATAAATAAATGCAAAAAAAAAAGTTACTTGCCTCTTATGCCTAGCTTAATGGCTTTAAAGAAAGCGCTGCCTGGGAGACAACCCGGAAGTTTTATGGAGTATTTTTCTTCTTTTATGAAATATAAATTTTATTATGTGTGCCATTTAAATATTTAAAAACAAAAAATAGAGGGGAACCTAAAAATTTTTCAGAAAGAGAAGCGATTGGAAAGTTTTGCATTGAAGAAGTGAGGGTCGACCTTGAACACTTGTGTTCATGCTCATGGAAATAATGTTGAATTTTTCATACAAGTTTCTCACAAAAATAATTATCCCCTTGTACAAATCCATTGTATTATAAAATTCATGTGGCAAGAATTACCTTTAGGATGTTTAAATTGCTTGTTTGGTGTGTGTGCTGTGCAAAAACAGAAACTTTGGCGATAGTATGTGAATTTACATTTTTTACTGGAACGTCAAAAGTTTCTGAAATTTTTACACAATATTTATATGCAAATTGTTTATTTTGTCCTAAATTTTCAGAATTTGTTGAGTTACAAAAGTATATGTACCATTTGCATATTTACAGACTATCATGTTTTCATAGATTGCTGTTATAGTTTCTTTATCTCTGCTCAGACAAGTTAGATTACCAGAAATGTTAAACAAAACAATGGAAAGGAAAATGTGATTATCAGATTAAACGGACCAATGGCAAGGAAAATGTGTTTATACCTGGGTATAAGAGTATATCTTTCCCAAGGAAAGGCATAGCATGATATAAATGATAAGGCTCCAAGTATGAAACCAGTTAGACAAAGGGGCAAGGAATTTATGAGGTTTACACATACAACGGTGTTTGGATAATTGATCAAGAAGATTTAGCATTGCGCTTCCAATGTTCTTGTTGATGTTCGGAGTACCACAGACATGCTTCGGGATAGCATTGACATGGTCATCAGGGAAAGGTCAGACTTTGAATACACAAGGACCCATTGGAAACAACTTATAAAATAAGTCATACAATTTTAGCAAGGAAAAGATGAGGATGGGGCCCACGGGTCCAACAACAATTCACCAAGGGGGCAAGGATGGTATTTCTCATCATGAATTTGGTTGATATCCTGGAAAAGTTGGGAATGATGATGATGATCATGACACATTTGTCGAGAGGTTTCATGAAGATGTAATCGATCAACGACGACATCAAGTCAAAGGAATGATGAAGCGAAAGGTTACTGGAACCACGGGTACGACACAAACTCAAAATCGAGCTTGTTGTTCAAGGTGAAATGATATGACGAGGAAGATTGATGTAAGTTAGCTCATATCAAAAATTGTGCTCCGGGCAGGTCCAGGTAGCATAGTTAAAATTTAGCACGACAATGACGTAGCCAATCAGGTAGAAATGATGTGACAGAGTATCACTTCAATCAAGAATTTACAAGAGGTAGTGCAATGAAACAATATCCTCGAGATAACATGAGGCAGTACTTGAAGGTAGATCAAATTAGAGGTTGGACAAGTGAAATGACTTGCAGTAGACAAGTATTTTAACTTGTCCGGGAAATGGAATTAAAGAGAAACTATGGTCGGAACCACGGTTATGAATGATCAAACCACCGATACAAGATGGACTTATAACAAGGGGTAATTATTTTTACAAGCAGCTTCCATGATAAGTTCTACATCGGGTCCATGGGCATGAACACAAAGGTTCAAGGTCGACTCCCACTTCTTCAATGCATAATCTTTCATTCACTCCTTGTTTTCGAAGAATTTGTAGCACGAAAGATTTATCTGGTGAAGCACCAGAAGAGTATGACTCACATCTCTTTCGAGTTCACACAGATTTAGGAAAGGTATAGGTTCAACCTGTAGGGGTATCTTAGGAACATATACCACTAACTTCCAGAGCATATAACATCAGCTCAATGACAGAGCATGGTTGACAATAAGCAGAGGATACAATTTACCGAAGGCAATATGTATCAGGGGAAGAGCGCACAAGATTTTGAATCTGAAGGACATTGCCGGATAATAATCCAACAAAGGATTCAGCGGTCCTCAATGTATCTGATGTGAGTATCAGTACTCAATCAGATGAGGGAAAGAATGTGAAGGCATTAGATTATAGAAACAATTGAATAATTCAACGTTCAAGTTGAAGGGAACTAGGTGGACAATCAATTACAACATGATTGGTCGAGATCCAACTCATGTCTAGAATGACGTATGAGCAGGAAGGTCAAATTTCAGGGTTCGAGTGATGATTGTGAGCAATCACAACATAATGAAATAATAGGCTCAGGATGACAATGACAAAGGATGTTAATGAATATTGCTGGACATATGGATTTAACCATAATGCAGGCAGACAAGACTTTCGGGAGCACTAGGCTACAGAGGATCTTCAGGAGATCGAATTGCATTCGAAGAATTTTGTGAGACATATGATCAACTAGAGATGAACAAATCCCTGATAAGTGTGTGGAATTATTCGTAAGGGTATTCATGCAGCAAAGAACTTCAAGGCAGTTGCGGAAGGGGGTTCTCGAAACATCGGAGTGTAATTCGAGGCATCTTGTAATAACAAGAGCAACCTAAAAATGATGTATGAATGACAGGTGTATGTAGCTATACATAGGGGTTGACGGTGGAAGTGAATTGCAAAAGTGATGAGCACATGTTCTCGGGAGAACATCGTAGAGTATCTTCAAAGTCTTCTGGCGAAGCAAGCGATCATCAATAATGTCGGGGCTCTCCAGGAGGAAGTGGGTACGAGATCCTAATGCCAGAGTTAATAAAATGTTTAACCCGAATAGACGAGAGATCAGAGTCCTAGAGTATAGACGAGGAATAAAAGATCCTAATACCACCCAATGGCGACGTGGGCCCGTAAGCCGCACAGTCATGTTAGTAAAAGTTTTTTAAGTGACTAGACTCAACTTCGGCCAAGGAGTTGGAAAGGGGGCTACCTACAGGCAGTCGGCTCTGATACCAACTTGTGATGCCCCCGATTCAATCGTACACTAATCATACACGCAAATGTGTACGATCAAGATCAGGGACTCACGGGAAGATATCACAACACAACTCTAGACACAAATTAAAATAACACAAGCTTTATATTACAAGCCAGGGGCCTCGAGGGCTCAAATACATAAGCTTGAATACAAACGAGTCAGCGGAAGCAACAATATCTAAGTACAGACATGATTAAACAAGTTTGCCTTAAGAAGGCTAGCACAAAAGCAACATCAATCGAAAAGGCAAGGCCTCCTGCCTGGGAGCCTCCTAACTACTCCTGGTCGTCGGCGTCCGTCACGTGGTAGTAGGCACCCTTGGGGTAGTAGCAGTCGTCAAAGGTGGCATCTGGCTCCTGGACTCCACCATCTGGTTGCAACAACTAGAAAGAAAAAAGAAGGGGGAAAAGGGGTAGCAAAGCAACCGTGAGTACTCATCCAAAGTACTCGCAAGCAAGGATATACACTACTTATGCATCGGTATCAATGAAAGGGGTAGTATCTGTGGACTAACTGCAGAATGCCAGAATAAGAGGGGGAGAAGCTAGTCCTATTGAAGACTAGCATCTTTTGGAAACCACCGTCTTGCAGGAAGAGGAGGGAGTAGAGTAATATAACATAAGTCATATTTATGTTGTTGTCAACGCCCCGGGATCCTTTCTCGACTCCCGGAGCCACATATCCATTTCATGCCTCAGCATCCAGATCTAGTTGTATCGATCGGGATACAACTCCGAGTGTCCATTACCGTGGGACAGGCTATCGATAGATGTTTTCTTCCCTGCAAGGGTGCACCAACTTACCCACCACGCTCGATTAACTCCAACCGGACACACTTTTCTGGGTCATGCCCGGCCTTGGCCAAACAATATGCCGCAACCCGACCTAGGCTTAATAGAGAGGTCAACACACCGGACTAAACCTATGCCCCCAGGGGTCATGGGCCATCGCCCCGGGAACTCCTGCATGTTGCGAGGGCGGCCGGTGAGCAGACCTAGCTACCTCCTTAAAAAGGCAGGTGCTTACCAGTCCAACCTGGCGCGCGCCGCTCAGTCGCTAACGTCTAGTAAGCTTTGGCTGATGCATACGACGCAGAACGCCCATACTATGCCCATGTGATGGTTAGTGTTATCAGGCCAGAGGCCCCTCGGATCAAATATCCAAATCGTAGTGGATTAGGAACGTGCGGTAACAAGCAGAGACTCACGAAAGATGTGACCCCGTTGCCCCGTCTCGAGGACTTGCGGCAAGGGCTAAGAATGCCTGGCCACGCCTCGTAATTATCTCGCGGGCACCCTCCAGGTCAACCCGACTCCTCATCACTCGCAAATATGCTCACGCGGGTACCCCTCAGGGCCGACCCATCTTTAGTAACATGGTTCAGTGTAAAGTCATAGTAACCATAGTAACCATGTGTCTAACACCAAGGGGAAAACCTGAGGAGTCACCCTCGACGGATTCCACTCGATGTAATCATCAAGGTGAATGTAAGAGGATCCACCCTCGAGGTTCACACTTCAGGGGTTGCACGACAGAGTCGTATCGGAAGTGGTTAAGGCGGAATCACCCTCAATGACCACGACCGAATAACTACACTACCGGGTTAACATCAGAAGTGCTGATGAGGTCTCACCCTCGGCACTCGATAGTAACCCAGTAGTGTCGAGCAACTAAGGGGAAGTGATGTGCGGTGCTGGGGCCTGGTCTTCGATCCCGTTGATCAGGTCTTCGATGATGAAGCAGGGGCAACAAGGACAAGGTGGGGGGTCACTGATGGATCACTAACCAACCTATACTAAGCAGTTTAGGATAAGCAGGTAAGGTAACAATAAGCAGGTCACAAAAGCAGGCTATGCATCAGAATAGGAGCAAACAATAATAGTAGCAAAATCTAATGCAAGCATGAGAGAATGGAATAGGCGATATCGGGATGATCAAAGGGAGGGCTTGCCTGGTTGCTCTGGTAAGGAGGGGTCGTCGTCGACGTAGTCGATCACAGGGGCAGCATCGGTCTCGGGGTCTACCAAAGAGAAGAGGGGGAATAAACAGTAAATATAAAGCAAACATAGCATCACAAAGCATAACGTGGCAATATGCTGTGCCGGGTGTGACCTAACGTATCATGATATAGGTGAAAGGGGAATTCAACCAGGAATGTTTTCCCGGTTCCAGACCTGTGCCAGATAGAAGACCGAAGGGGGAATGTTCCATGTTCAGATAGTTAGAGGCATCTGACAGGTAAACGGACCGCGTATTCGAATTTGTTGGATTTTTCTGAGCAACTTTCATGTAGAAAACATTTTCATCCGAGTTACGGTTTATTTCCTATGAATTCTAAAGTTTAAAACATTTTCTAAAATTATTTAAAATAACAGAAAAGGAATATGACGTCAGCATGATGTATGTGTGACGTCAGCAGTCAACGGTGCGGTTGACTGGTCAAAAAGACTAGTGGGGCCCACTTGTCATAGATAGAGGCCTTAACAGAGTTTATTTAAAACTACTATGAGGTTAATTAGCAACTGGGCCCCACATGTCAGTGCCTCATTAAGTTAACTAAATAATTGTAAATAAATAAAATGTTAATTAAGGGAGTGGGGCCCGCATGTCAGTGACTGGTCAAAACCCAGTCATCGGGTGGACTGGGTCAACCGGGCCAGCGGGACCCATTGGGCCCACTGGCCAGTGGCCCAGGCGGTGCCACGTCGGTGCCAGGTCAGCGCAGGAGACGGAGTGACGCCGGCGAGCCTACCCGCGGCGGTGCATTGCTGGAGTTGGCTAGAAAACGCGTACGGGGCACGAAAAGGGGTGCGGCTAGGCACGTTCGAACGGTCACTCGACCGCGTGTCTAGTGGTGGTGGTGGCATTGCCGGACCTGGCCGGAAACGTCACCGGCGACGAGGTCCGCGGCGAAGCGGCTACGGTCGACGGCGGAAAAGGTGCTACGATGTGCTACAGCTCAGGCGAAAGGGCTAGGCGGGTGCTACGCGATGCGGTGAAGCTAACGGGCATACGCCCATGACCAATTGGTCACCGGAGACTCGCCGGCGATGAGCTCCGCGGCGCTGCGTTCGGGCGCGCGTGGGGAAAGAAGCTAGGGGGCGCGCCAGAGTCAACAAGAAGAGGGAGAAGGATGAGGGGCTCACCGAGCGGCACATGAAGGCCGGTGATAGGCTTAGTAGCAGGAGGAGTCGCCGGAGAGGAGGAAGATTGACGGTGACCGAGGCGGAAGGGGGCGAGGTGGATCCGGCACTGTGGTGCCTCCCCGCTCCAACGGCGGGCACCGGTCGACGTGGAGGACGACGACGGACGCCTACGACATGTCGGCGATGCGGGGCGATGGCGGTGGCCGTGGGATCGACGCGGCGACAGCGGCGGGCGCGTTCGGCTGCGTGAGAGAGAGAGAAGCAAGCGAGAGAGAGAGAGAGCGAGGAGGAGGGGGATCTGATGTGGGTTAGGGTTTGGGCGAGAGAGAGAGCGTCGGGGGGCTGTTCATATCCACCCGCGGCGCAGCAGTGCGCGGGGCCGAGTGCCCCGCGGCCATGGCGGCTCGGCCTTCGCCTGTTGCCATGAAAGGCTGGGGCAGGTGGGCTGGGCTGGCACTATTGCGCGGCTGGGCCAAGTGCATAGTGCAGCCTGGTCTATTCTTTTCCTTTTTTATAATTCTGCATTTCTTTTACAGAAAGGGGTTTTGTAATATTCAGGGTGCCAAAATGATTTTTGTAAAATATGGGAATTGTCCACATAAATACAATGCAATTTTTGGCACAGCCACAAAAAGTTTGGAAGAAGTTTGAATTAGATGGAATTTGCAAAAACATGGAAAATCAATTAATTTGCTGAGTTGGCACTTGTTTTAATTTGCTATAGTCCATCTTAGCTTGGAGGTGAAGTTGTTTTCCTGAACAATCATTTGTGATGGAATTTTTACTAAATGATGGACTATTTTGCAACAACTTTTGTGCAACTTCAAAATTCACTTGCAAATTGAATTTGATTCCAAAGAGGAATTTCAAATGAGATTTGAATCAAGGGTGATTAAGCACTGTTTGGAAAAATGATTAGCTTAATCACGGAGGGTTACCGTAGCATGACTCTGGGGGTGTTACACCCAACCCCCTATAAAGCCGCGCTGCCCCGCCGCCCTCTCCACCAACCACCGCTGCCCCGCACCCGCAAGCCACCGCCGCCCGCGCCGCCGTTGCCGCAAGTCGCCGCCGCCCGCGCCGCAGTCGCCCGCCGCCGCCGCCGTCGCCCCTCGTCGCCGCAGCCATCAAGCCAGAGCCCCGCCGCCGCCTAACGCCACCCCGCCCCACCAGAGGTAGCCACCGTCACCACCATTTCGTTTTTTTCCAGTTAAGTCAGACCGTCATTTTTTTAGAAAAACCCTAGATCTGTTTTTTTAATTAGATCGGTTCATTTTTTCGGTTTAGTTGTTTAGCAGACGTTCGTCCGTTCGTTTGTTTTAGCGTACGCTGTTTACCGGTTAGTCTCAGACAACGAACATTCATTCGTTAGTCTGTTCGTTTGTTTTATTTTCTAGGGTTTTATCTGCGATTATTTCGATCGTGATTTCTGCCCTGATCTTTGATCTAGTATAACTTTTTGCTCGTTTATCCAAATTAGATGAAACCAGCGCCTAAATCTTCATATTGAAGCCCTCCTTCTGTTTAACCAACTTGAACATGATTTTGGTACTGTAAAATTTGACTTTAGTCCAGATTAGTAAACGAATCTTGTTTCGTTCGTATCGTGAGTTTCGTTGCTCCGTTTGAGTTGATTCTTTTTGCAAGTAAAAGCTCTTCAGTAGGACTATCTGTTTGGATCTTCTTATTCGAGTTTTACCCGTGCTTCTTGTTTGAGTGCTTATGTATGTTATTGCTTGTTTGAGATAGAATTCCCGGAGTGCGATGCGTGCTATTACGAGTCTCTAGGTTTTGCAGATCGTCAGCAAGGCAAGTAACACTTTGATCATATCCCTTTATTACCCAGTTTTTATGCATTAGTTCCAATCCTCAAACATTGCATGGTTAGGATCTGAATAACATGTGGGTTTGGGAAGTAGATGATGAGGTAGAACCTATTGCCCCTTTTATTATCAAACCTTTGGGAGTTACTTCTACGTTATGCTTAGATTGCTATGCTATGCTCGTAGACGTGGATTGGGTGAGTGTATCCATGACAGATGTGAGAATTGTTAATTAATGGTTAACTTAAGGTGGCTACTTAAATACACATCTGGGTGGATTGGTTGCGGGCACCTGGAGAATCCAGTGTTGTCCTAGGATATCCCGGAGTACCCGTGTGATCATCCTACGGTTCGCCATCCAGGCTCAAAGGGATCATAAGATTATTCATGCTAGAAACTTCCATGTGCAGCCACAAGCTATTATGGGCTCTAGCATAATTGAGTAGGTTGCATGACCTCTTTTAATGGTGGGCTAGCAGATGTAGGGGAAAGTAGGTGTAACTGTCCATCCAGAGTAAAGAGTAAATGTTTCTGAAAGACTGTGTCTCGATCATCCATTTCTCAAACACCATGTAGTGCGAGAAATCCAACGGAGGAGATTGAGTCTTGTGGGGAAAAGTGCGCAAACCTCTGCAGAGTGTACAAACTAATCATGGTTAGCCATGTCCCCGGTTATGGACATCTTGAGTATCTGGTTCTTTGATTATCATGTTGATCTCATCACTCTAAATTAATTTGTTGGGTTAATTGATATTGTTTAATTGGGATTGAGTTGGAGGAACCTTCTCAATGTTTAACAACCACCATGATAGTTAAATAAAAATGTATTCCTTTGTTGTAGGGGAAAATTGGCTTTATGCAAAACTTTAACCTTAGAGCTTTACACCAACCATATATGCATGTAGTCATAACATTTATTCTGTTCATTACTCTTTGGTGTTACATTGCCAGCATATTCCATGTGCTGACCCGTTTCAGGCTGCAACATATCATGTTGCAGACTTTTCAGACGATGAGTAAGGTGCCGTAGGTCATTGTCATTCACTCAGCTATGCCGTTGGAGTTGATGGACTCACTTTATCTTCCAAGCCTTCCGATGTTATCTTATTTATTAAATGGCCTTAAGCCATATTATTGTAATAAGTTCTCTTTTGAGACATTTGATGTAATAAGTGTGTGATTGAAACTCTGTTATAAATCCTCAAGTTCTGTGCGTGTGAGCATTACCGATCCAGGGATGACACTGATGCACAGAGACTAGACTGTTTGAGGTCTAGTCACTACAAGATGGTATCAGAGCACACGCTGACTGTAGGACACCACCACTAACTTAAAACCATAGGTCACTCTTCTCTACTCATTTTTGACTCCTCTCCCTTTTCCACTCTATAGGATGGCGGACTCAAGGAACAAGTTTACACAACCAGATGAAGACACTCCTTTTGGACGACACCTGAAGGAAGTCACTAGGTACCTGAACATCGGAATACCAAGCTTCACCGGGACCTACATCGCCACTTTACCAGAAGAGGAGCATTGGATGATTCGAGTTCAAGTTCCAGGAAGGACATTCATGCCAGTTACTGCGCCCATAGAGTTTTCCTTTCATGCACCAACCTGGAGTCTAGGAAAGAGCATGGCAGCCCACATCGCCATGGGACGCATTGGAGAAGTTTATCACAAGGATCTTAAGGACACTATCTACCAGAATGTGTGGGCGCCGAGATGAGCAATGGGAGATGATCAGCACTAGGAGGGACAAGTCCATTGCAGCTTTCATCCTGGAGTTAAACCAGCACATTCACCGCCAGGAGAACCAGATGTGTGCAAGCATGATAGATCTGAAGAAGGCGATGACCAGGATTACGGAACTAGAGGAGGAACTCAAGTCTACACGTGACGGATATGAGGAGGAAATGACAATACTAGTGGAGAAGAATGACGACCTGACGAGGAAGCTAGGAGTATTCATGGGAGACCCCGCGCCAGGAGGAGATGATGACCCTTCCAAGGACATTCGTTCAGAGGACTACATCATCATCAACGACATAGATTCTGACCCCGACGATAGCGATGATGACTACGTTGATGAAGCTGGAGCGGATATCATGGAGTCTTCCACCGATCAAAACTTCTAGTCGACCACCATATCAGTAGTAGTATCCCCCCATGTGAATAGAATAGTCCGAGCACTTTTGTAACGATAGTTAGACCGATTGTAAGCCCTTGTTTGAATTGATTGGTGTGATATGATTGTGTTTGTCTCATGTGCATATGGGTAGTGTTTTCCCTTTAGACCTCATCCTATTCTGTTTTCTCACCTTTTCTAAACCCATCAGATGCCTCCGAGACGTGACAATGGATTTGCCTTCCCACCGGAGCTCACTCAGTTGATCCAGCAGCAGAATACCTTGATGCAACTACTAGTTCAGAATCAGAACCAAGGCAACAACAACAATAACCCACCACCACCACCTATTGATCACTTAGCCCGTTTCCTAAGGCTGAATCCGCCGGTGTTCTCTAGTAGCACCGAGCCGATTGTTGCAGATGATTGGCTCTGCAAGATTGAAAGGAAGCTAACCACTACAGGATGCACAGATGCGGAGAGAGTGTGTTTTGCCGCACATCGGTTAGATGGACCGGCAGCATCATGGTGGGAGAATTTCACAACCACTTACCCCATTGACACTGTTACATGGGATCAGTTTCAGCAGGCTTTCCGCACTGCCCATGTTTCAGCATGAGCTATGAACATGAAGAAGCGCGAGTTTTGCAACTTGCGCCAAGGAGGACACACAGTGGGCCAATATGTGGATGAGTTTAGTAAGTTAGCATGCTATGCCCCTAATGACGTAGCTACAGATGCTGCTAAGCAGGAGAAGTTTCTGGAAGGACCGAATGATGAGCTGAGCATGCAGTTGATGGTGGCAACATTCAACAACTACCAGGAGTTGGTAGACAGAGCTCTTATGATTGAAGGGAAGCATCAACAGATAGATAGCCGCAAGAGGAAGTATGGACAAGGGAAGTACAATTCAGGAGCTCAGCAGAGACCTCGTTTTACCCCGAACTCGGGAGGACACATTCACCATAACCATGGAGGCCATAATCCCAATGGAGGAAGTTTGCATAAAAATAGTGGCCCCAAGAATGGGAATGAGAATGGAGGAAGCAGCAGCCAAAACCATTCCAACCGGCAACGCTCGCCAAGAAGGATCTAAGTCACATAACTTGTTTCAATTGTGGGAAGAATGGACACTACGCCACCGAGTGTGCCGAAGCAAAGAACTGAAATGGAAATGGAAGCTCTGGGAAGAAGCCCAACCCTTTCAACATGGGACAAGTGAACCACGTAAGCATGGAGGAGGTTGAAGAGAAGCCAGATGCAGTTATAGGTAAGTTTTTGGTTAAGTCATTTATTGCAATCGTTCTTTTTGATACTGGTGCATCGCATTCATACATATCAAGGGGTTTTGTGGATAAGTATAAGTTGCCCACCAAAGTTCTTAGGACACCTATGTTAGTAAGGTCGCTAGGAGCGGAGCATATGGCAAGCCAAGGATGTTTTCAGATGCCATTGACCATATGTAGGCATGTTTTCCCCTCGGATCTGATAATTCTGGAGTCGCAAGGGTTGGATGTGATTTTGGGTATGGATGGGTTATCGATGCACGGAGGAAACATCGATTGTGCCAGTAAGTCAATTATGCTCACCACCCCAGAAGGAAGAAGGATCAAGTATGTATCCCGGCATGTGCGGAAGAGGACTCAAGTGAATTCCTTATCAGGAGTTGTACAGGAGGAAGTACCAGTGGTGAAGGATTACCCCGACGTATTTCCGGAGGAGTTGCCAGGCATGCCACCGGATCGAGACATTGAGTTTTCGATTGAGCTTTTGCCAGGCACCGGGCCAATATCAAAGAGACCGTATCCAATGCCCGCAAAGGATTTGGAGGAAATTAAGAAGCAGATTAAGGAGTTACTGGATAAAGGTTATATTCGACCAAGTTCGTCACCTTGTGGAGCCCCAGTACTTCTAGTGGAGAAGAAGGATGGATCATTGAGGATGGTTGTTGATTATTGTGCGCTGAATGAAGTGATGATCAAGAACAAGTACCCACTGCCGATAATCAATGATTTGCTTGACCAGTTGCAAGGAGCTAAAGTATTTTCCAAGATCGATCTGCAGTCAGGATACCATCAGCTGAATATTCGAGAGCAGGATATACCTAAGACAACTTTTACCACGAGGTACGGGCTATACGAGTATACCCTTATATCATTTGGTCTGACTAACGCGCTTGCCTATTTCATGAACATGATGAACAAGGTGTTTATGGAGTTTTTGGATAAGTTTGTCGTGGTGTTCATTGATGATATATTGGTCTACTTGAAGAATGAAGAGGAGCATAAGGAGCATTTGCGTTTGGTTCTTGAGAAGCTCAGGGAACATCAGTTATATGCCAAGTTCAGCAAGTGTGAGTTTTGGTTGAAGGAAGTCGGATTTCTCGGACATGTTATATCCGGAGAAGGAATAGCAGTAGACCCCACCAAGATTGTTTCAGTGACTAAATGGGTGGCACCCACATTAGTTGGGGAGATCAGGAGTTTTCTCGGACTCGCAGGATATTATTGGAGGTTCATAGAGAATTTCTCCAGGATTGCAAATCCCATGACAGAATTGGTGAAGAAAGACACCAAGTTCAAATGGACTTAGGAGTGTGAAGCCAGTTTTCAGGAGTTGAAGAAACGTTTGGTCACAGCTCCAGTGCTGATTCTTCCAGACCAATGAAAGGATTATCAAGTGTATTGTGACGCTTCACGTCGAGGACTTGGAGCAGTGCTTATGCAGGAGGGAAGAGTAGTTTCATATGCCTCACGACAGCTTAAACCTCATGAGTTAAATTATGCTACACATGATTTGGAGTTAGCAGGCGTAGTGCATGCTTTGAAGATGTGGAGACATTTTCTCATCGGAAACCATTGTGAGGTATACACGGATCATAACAGTTTGTAATATATCTTCACGCAGAAGGAGTTGAACCTCAGGCAAAGGAGATGGTTGGATATCATTAAGGATTATGATATGAAGTTGCACTATCATCCCGAAAAGGCTAATGTAGTAGCCGATGCGTTGAGTCGCAAGAGTTAGGTCAATACGCTCATGACCGGAGGATTACCCAAGGAGTTAGCAGAGGATCTTTGTGAGCTATGGTTGGAAATAGTTCCGAGAGGATATTTAGCAGCATTGGAAATTCATTCCACTTTGATGGATAAGATCAGAGAAGACTGACAAGGATATTGTGGAGATAAAGGAAAGGATGAGCAAAGGAAAGGCTAAAGGATTTCGTGAGGATGAGCACGATACTTTATGGTTTGAGGATCGTGTATATGTGCATAATGATCCCAAGATTAGGAAGTTGATTCTGCAGGAGGCCCATGATTCTCGTATTCGATTCACCTAGGAAACACCAAGATGTATCTGGATTTGAAGGAAAGTTTCTGGTGGACAAGAATGAAGAAGGATATTGTTGAGTATGTAGCAGTATGTGATGTATGTCAGAGAGTTAGGCAGAACATCAGAAGCCAGCAGGATTGCTACAGCCATTGCCGATACCCGAATGGAAGTGGGACAAGCTTGGAATGGATTTTATCACGGGATTGCCCAGGACTCGTTCAGGCTATGACTCTATATGGGTTGTAGTCGATTGATTGATGAAAGTAGGTCAATTTGCCGTATGCAGAGTTCTCTTATAACAACAGTTATCAAGCCAGTTTGAAGATGGCCCCTTTCGAAGCCTTGTATGGAAGGAGGTGCAGGACACCGTTATTGTGGGACGAAGTTGGAAACCGTTAGTTGTTTGGACCAGATTCGATTAAGGAGTCTGAAGAGAAGGTTAAGCTGATTCGCGACAGACTCAAGGTAGCCCAGTCCAGGTAGAAGAGTTATGCGGATTCTAAACGCAAAGAGACAGTTTACGAAGTCGGAGACAGAGTATACCTTCGTGTGTCCCCACTTCGAGGAGTTAAGCGTTTTGGAGTTAAGGGCAAGTTAGCCCCACATTTTCTGGGACCATATAAAGTTTTGGAACGTATGGGAGAAGTTGCTTAAAAGCTGGAATTGTCAGAGGGATTGTCAGGAGTTCACGACGTGTTTCACATTTTTCAGTTGAAGAAGTGCCACGTAGAGATGGCCGATATTCCTTTGAGAGATACAGTGCCACTGGAAGCGATTCAGCTGGATAGTGATTTGACCTATGAAGAGAAACCAGTGAATAATCTTGAGTTTGCCAGCCGAGTCACACGCAGCAAGGTTATCAAGTTTTGCAAAGTTCAGTGGAGCCACCATACCAAGGATGAAGCCACCTGGGAACGAGAGGAATACCTACAAAAGGACCACCCACACCTATTTTCTGTCCAACCCGAATCTCGAGGGCGAGATTCATCTTAAGGCGGGGTAGGTTTGTAACATCCCAAATTTTCAATTTGGAATGTTATACATAGGTCATCATATGCATATCATATTTTAATTGCATTTTGGTTGATCCTAGAAATCCTAAGCAACTCAAGGACCCATGGAGAGAGTTGGGGATTTCGTTTATTTTCACTTTTGAATTTTCTCAAGTTTGAAAATAGGATCATTTTGGTTTTAATCATTTTCTCTCCGAGTATTTCCAATATTAAAATAAAAGAGAGGGGATAAAATGACTTCTCCAAAATAAAGAAATATTGGAGGGAAAATGTTTAAATCAAATAAATGATTTTATTTGGATTTTATTGCTATTTTATTTGAGTTAGAAAAATATGCATTTTTTTCAAAATTGCACTTTTAGGCCAAAAAATGTTCACTTTGTTCTAAATATTCTATTTAGACGGTGAAAAATATTTTTGGCATTTTTCTAGAATTTTTTTAAATTTTATTAGGATTTTTCTGTTTCGGCGGAATTATTTAAAAAAAGTCTCGCAGACCGAACTGGGCCAGCGGCTCAGCCGGCCTACCAGCGCCGCCGCCTTCGCGCGAGCGTGCCCGAGCTGGACTCTCGCCGGAGTCCGGGCTGCCGCAGCCGCCGCCCGAGGTTGCCCCCTCCCCCCCAAGTCGGACTCCCCCGACCCCCTATAAAGCCGCGCCGCCCCGCCCTCTCCGCCAACCACCGCTGCCCCGCACCCGCAAGCCGCCGCTGCCCATGCCGCCGTCGCCCCTTGCCGCCGCAGCCGTCGAGCCAGAGCCCCGCCGCCGCCGAACGCCGCCCCACCCCGCCGGAACCCCGCCGTCGCCGCCGTTTTTTTCCGGTTAAGTCAAACGGTCATTTTTTAGAAAAACCCTAGATCTGTTTTTTTATTACATCGGTTCGGTTTTTTTCGATTTAGTTGTTTAGCGGATGTTCGTCCGTTCGTTCATTTTAGCGAATGCTGTTCACCGGTTAGTCTCAGACAGCGAACGTTCGTTCGTTAGTTTGTTCATCTGTTTTATTTTCCAGGGTTTTATCTGCGATTATTTCGATCGCGATTTCTGCCCTGATCTTCGATCTAGTATAACTTTTTGCTCCTTTATCCAAATTAGATGAAACTAGTGCCCAAATCTTCTTATCGAAGCCCTCTTTCTATTTAACCAACTTGAACATGATTTTGGTACTGTAAAATTTGACTTTAGTCCATATTAGTAAACGAATCTTATTTCGTTCGTATCTTGAGTTTCGTTGCTCCGTTTGAGTTGATTCTTTTTGCAAGTCGAAGCTCTTCAGTAGGACTATCTGTTTGGATCTTCTTATTCGAGTTTTACCCGTTCTTATTGTTTGAGTGCTTATGTATGTTATTGTTTGGTTGCAATAGAATTCCCGGAGTGCGAAGCGTGCTACTACAAGTGTCTAGGTTTTGCAGATCGTCAGCAAGGCAAGTAACACTTTGATCATATCCCTTTATTACCCAATTTTTATGCATTAGTTCCAATCCTCGAACATTGCATGGTTAGGATCTGAATAACATGTGGGTTTGGGAAGTAGATGATGAGGTAGAACCTATTGCCCCTTTTATTATCAAACCTTTGGGAGTTACTTCTACGTTATGCTTACGTTGCTATGCGATGCTCGTAGACGTGGATTGGGTGAGTGTATCCATGACAGATGTGAGAATTGTTAATTAATGGTTAACTTAAGGTGGCTACTTAAATACACATATGGGTGGATTGGTTGCGGGCACCTGGAGAATCCAGTGTTGTCCTAGGATATCCCAGCGTAGCCGTGTCATCATCCTACGGTTCGCCACCCAGGCTCAAAGGGATCATAAGATTATTCATGCTAGAAACTTCTGTGTGCAACCACAAGCTATTATGGGCTATAGCATAGTTGAGTAGGTTGCATGACCTCTTTTAGTGGTGGGCTAGCAGATGTAGGGGAAAGTAGGTGTAACTGTCCATCCAGAGTAAAGAGTAAATGTTTTTGAAAGACTGTGTCTCGGTCATCCGTTTCTCAAACACCATGTAGTGCGAGAAATCCAACGGAGGAGATCAAGTCTTGTGGGGAAAAGTGGGCAAACCTCTGCAGAGTGTACAAACTAATCATGGTTAGCCGTGTCCCCGGTTATGCACATCTTGAGTATCTTGTTCTTTGATTATCATGTTGATCTCATCACTCTAAATTAATTTGTTGGGTTAATTGATATTGTTTAATTGGGATTGAGTTGGAGGAACCTTCTCAATGTTTAACAACCACCATGATAGTTAAAAAAATTTTATTCCTTTGTTGTTGGAAAAAATTGGCTTTATGTAAAACTTTAACCTTAGAGCTTTACACCAGCCATATATGCATGTAGTGATAACATTTATTCTGTTCATTACTCTTTGGTGTTACATTGCCAGCATATTCCATGTGCTGACCCGTTTCGGGCTGCAACATATCATGTTGCAGACTTTTCAGACGACGAGTAAGGTGCCATAGGTCGTTGTCGTTCACTCAGCTATGGCATTGGAGTTGATGGACTCACTTTATCTTCCAAGCATTTCGCTGTTTTCTTATTTAGATGGCCTTAAGCCATATTATTGTAATAAGTTCTCTTTTGAGACATTCGATGTAATAATTGTGTGATTGAAACTCTGTTATAAATCCTCAAGTACTGTGTGTGTGTCAGCATTACCGATCCAGGTATGACACTGATGCACAGAGACTAGACTGTTTGAGGTCTGGTCGCTACAAAAATCTTGTTAGCATACAATTGGTAATGTTTTATTATAATTATGCAATAGTTTTATAGTGGGACATAATGGAATTGATGTTATATGTACTAACCCCTCTAATAAAAAGTTTGACTAAGTTTTGTGTGGATGAAGTGTTCGAAGATCGAGGAGGTACCGATATGAGAAGAATAAGGAGAGGAAAGAGTTCAAGTTTGGGGATTCCCAAGGCACCACAAGTAAATATGCAAGGACACTCAAGCGTCTAAGCTTGGGGATGCTCCGGAAGGCATCCCCTCTTTCTTCTTCAACAATTGTCGTTATGCCTCGGTTTTTGTTTTGTTCACATGATATGCGTCTTTTGTGTGTACTTTTCCATTTTCTTTTATGCACCATGCTTGTTGGGGATGATTGTTCTTTGTTGATTTATATAATGATGCATGCGCTTCACTTAAATCTTTTGAGTATGACTTTATAGAATGCTCTTTGTGCTTCACTTAAATCTTTTGAGTATGGCTTTATAGAATGCTTCGTGTACTTCACTTATATATTTTGATCTTGGATATTGGTCTGTGTATATTCATTGTAGAATGCACTATTAACTTCACTTATATCTTTTAGAGTATGAGTATAATTATCATCAAAAGTGGGTTTGGAAGAGTATCATTAAAATATCAATGCTTAGCTAAAAAGCTTTAAAGAAAAGTTCTTGTGTGGAGACAACCCGATATTTATCCTTACCATTTTTGTGTGTTCACGTGATTAGGCTACTTTAGCAATCATGTTTTATAGCTTTTGTTTCAATAAATTGCCAAGTAAAGCCTTTGGGATAGTGTGGATGATAGTTGACTTGATTTTGTGCAAAAACAGAAACTTTTGCATCCAGTGCAGAAAATCCTATAAATTATTGTATTGCGATTTTGATCTGAAATTTTTAGTCATGATTGATATACAAATTCTCTATGTTTTCCTAATTTTTCAAAATCTTTTAGAGTTGTAGAAATATGGTCATTGTTCAAATTATTACAGATTGTTCTGTTTTTGACAGATTATGTTTTCAACGCATAGTTTGCTTGTTTTATAGTTTCTATGGCTTATATTGGTCAATGTAAATTGTAGAAATGATAGCGTACATTAGGCATTATGTGATAACAATTATGAATCTTTTCTTGACAGTACCAAAGTGAACGATTTATCCATTATCATATCAACTCATCTCAAGAAGTTCCATTAAGTTTTGTGTGTTTGAAGTTTTTAGATTTTGGATGAGATATCGATATGGTGAGAATAAGGAGTGAAAATAACCTAAGCTTGGGGATGCAGAAGGCACCGCAAGGTAATATTCAAGGAAGACCCAAGCAATTAAGCTTGGGGATGCCTTCCGGGCATTCCCTCTTTCATCTTCAACATTATCGGTAACTGTCGGTGTCAAAACCGGTGGATCTCGGGTAGGGGGTCCCGAACTGTGCGTCTAGGCGGATGGTAACAGGAGACAAGGGACACGATGTTTTTACCCAGGTTCGGGCCCTCTCAATGGAGGTAAAACCCTACTCCTGCTTGATTGATATTGATGATATGGGTAGTACAAGAGTGGATCTACCGCGAGATCACGGAGGCTAAACCCTAGAAGCTAGTCTATGGTATGATTGTTGTTCGTCCTATGGACTAAAACCCTCCGGTTTATATAGACACCGGAGAGGGCTAGGGTTACACAGAGTCGGTTACAATGGTAGGAGATCTACATATCCGTATTGCCAAGCTTGCCTTCCACGCCAAGGAAAGTCCCATCCGGACATGGGACGAAGTCTTCAATCTTGTATCTTCATAGTCTTGGAGTCCGGCCGATGATGATAGTTCGGCTATCCAGACACCCTGTAGTCTAGGACTCCCTCAGTAGCCCCTGAACCAGGCTTCACTGACGACGAGTCCGGCGCGCATATTGTCTTCGACATTGCAAGGCGGGTTCCTCCTCCGAATAATTCATAGAAGATTGTGAACGCCAGGATAGTGTCCGGCTCTGTAAAATAAATTCCACATACGACCGTAGAGAGAATAATATTTGCACAAGTTCAATCTGCTGACGTATTTTGTGGCGTGACGTCACACCACTACCAAGCCTTTACTCGAATCGTTTTTATTATACCACCTCAGCGCGTTTCGCGAAGCGGTTTCCTTGGCATGTCTTGTCGAAGCAGAGATCGTGTTCCCCTTATTTCGGGATTCCCATCAATACAGACGTGGGTAACCCAACTGCGCGATTTATTGTGGCGCTTGGGAGATAAGCAAGTTTTACCAGGCCGGTGGGGACGTATAGTTTCATCCGCCCATATATAAGGGGATAAGGATCCACCTCTTTTACCTACGCCTTCTTCCTCCTTTGCTTATCCATCTCCGCGCACTCGAGCTCCAGCGCCCAAGTCCGCATATCTCACCTCGACCTCCTCCAGCCATGTCCGGAGCGGGAGGCAAGTGGATGGCCTCCTCCGTTACGGAGGGGCACATCGAGAAGCTGCGCAGCGCCGGATACCTGTCCGGCGACATCGCACACCAGCTGCCCGACGAGGGGAAGCTCATCCCCACCCCCAGGCCCCATGAGAGGGTCATATTCCTTCCCCACTTCCTCCGCGGACCGGGCTTCCCACTCCACCCCTTCGTCCGGGGGCTCATGTACTACTACGGCCTGGATTTCCACGATCTGGCCCCAAATTTCATCCTCAATATCTCGGCGTTTATCGTCGTGTGCGAGGCCTTCCTCTGCATTCAGCCCCACTTCGGCTTGTGGCTAAAGACCTTCAATGTTAAGCCGAAGGTTGTGAAGGGCAGCCAAGCGGAGTGCGAAGGCACCATGGTGGGCAAAATGCCCAACGTCACTTGGCTCGAGGGTGCCTTCGTGGAATCCGTCAAAGGGTGGCAATCGGGGTGGTTCTACATCACCGAGCCGCGTGACCCTAAATGGGAAGCGGCCCCTGAGTTCAGATCTGGCATCCCCATGCAGCTCACCTCCTGGAAAGAGAAGGGCTTGCTTTGGGGTAGTTCAGATGAGCTGACCGGACTCCAGTCCTGTCTCCAGACCCTGGTGAACAAGAAGCTTAAGCTTGTCAACGTGATCCAGGTCATGCTCGTCTGCCGGATTCTCCCCTGCTAGCAACGGGACTTCAATTTGTGGGAGTTTGATCCGGCACAGCACCGGACCTTGAGCAGGCTCTTCGACACTACGTACGAAGCTGCCTGGAGGGTGCTGTTCAAGGGCGCCGAAGCTCCCATATCCGCTACTGAAGATCGCGGATTCAGCACGCAGCGTCCGGCTGGCGAGGTAAGCTAGGTTATCCTTTATGGGACATTTGCTTTTCGTAGTTTGACTCTATGCGGGATCTAAACTCTCGATGTCTTTAACAGGACTGGCAAAAGACGTCCGGACAGGTTAACTGTCCGGCCCCCCTCCCAGAAGACCCAGCGGATGCCCGTTTGATAGGGCTGCTGGTCCCGGCACTTTACGTGGTGCCGGAGAAGAAGGCCAAGGGAACCCGAAGGAGTTCCCGGCGTCAGGTGGTATCGGACTCATCGTCCGATGACTCCAAGGCGGACTCCTCCCCTGAGGACGAGGAGGAGAAGGAAGAGGCTTCTCCCCCAATGGGGGGAGAGAAGAAGAGGAAGGCCTCCCCAACAAGGGAGGCCAAAGGGTCCAAGAAGGGAAGGACCCTTCCCCCGGACTGCTCCGCCAACGTCGGTGACGGCGACGAGGAGTGGCCCTCAAGGGCCAAGCCCCTGGCAAGATCGGAAGTATCCGGATTCCTGAATAATTTATAATTTTTCTTTTCGCCACATGGTGTCTTTCTAATGCCGCATACAACCTGTAGTCCGGCCAAGGACGATCTTCCCGCTTCGTCGAGCGGGTCCTTGGGTACGTCGGATATGGATTCTCTTCCGACCGCCTCGACCCCCTGTGACGCTGATGACGCCGAGGTGGGATCCCGGGGAGGGACCCGCTAGGAGGAGGAGGCCCCAGAGGTGCCGCAAGGCAACCTCCTGGACTCTGCACCGGACTCCGCACCGGAACCTGCAGTGGTTCCGGAGTCCGGCGAGCGGCCCCTTCATAAGAAGGGCAAGACTATGACACCGGCGGCCTCTGTCCAACCGGAGGCGCCGGATAACTTGCTGGAGGCGCTCAACGGTGCTTCCATCGAAGAAGAACACCACACTGTCATGAGTGCGGTGATTCAGAAGGTTTAGCTCGCCAAGAGCGGGCTGACCGAAGCCTGCAGCAGCCTTCTGACGGGCTTTGAGGTAAGAATTTTAAGATGTGTAATATAATACCGCATAGACAGTAGCCCCTGATGCTCGGTTCGGTGTTCGGAAAGAAAAGCCGGACTGAGGATCTAAAAAGATATACGCAGGAGTCTAAAAAATATGTCAATATGGGATTGCAGGCTGCGCTGCTGACCTCTGCCGCACTGACTGCGGAGGTCAATGCTTTGAAGCAGAACCTCGAGCAGTCTGAGAGTGAGCTCGGCCGTGCCAAGAAGCAGCTCGAGGACAAGGAAGGTGAGTAACACCGTATTAAATTTGTACCTTACAGAAAAGGATTTTGGTTGAAAGAGAAATAACAAGGATAATGTGGGTACTCCAGGGGCCATGAACGAGGTGGCGACCCTGAAGGAGGCGGTGTCCGCGGCCGAACGCAATGCGGCCGCGGAGCAAGCCGATCGAGAGAAGTAGGAGGCGCGGGTGGCGGAGGTGCAGCAAGAGCTCCAGGCTCTCATGGAAAAACATGAGAGTTTGGAGCGCGACTCAAAGACTCGAGAGTCCGAGCTTGCATCGGCTCTTGAGAGTGCCAAAGCCGCTAAGGCCGAAGCCCACACGGCCCTCCAGGAAGTCGAGGCGTTAAAGAAGATAGTGGCGGGTAAGGCATTTTTCATGCAAAGTAAGCATGTAAATGTGAATTACCTATTACTTACCCACATTCAGAGCTCTCCAGGAGCGTTCGCAGATCTGCCCCGCAGCGTGTCCGATGCTGCCGCATTCTATCGGGCCGAGGAGGGGAGCTCGACGGAGAAGGTCTTCTGGTCTCAGTATGCTGAGGCCGGACATCCGGTGCCCCTTAGCGACCAGCTGAAGCAGCTGGTCGAGCTCCACAAGGTGGCCGAACAGGCCATGAAGGGCCTCATAGTTCGGCTGTGGCCCAAGGAGGCCATGCCTGGGAGCTACTTCGGCCTGGTGCGGCGGCTGGTGGACGCGTGTCCCTGGGTTGAAGTCGTCAAGCACTCCGCCCGTATTGAAGGTGCCCGTCGGGCCCTTGCCCGTGCAAAAGTGCACTGGGGCAGGATGGACGTTGAGAAGCTTCTGACGGACGCGCCGCCGGCGGGCAAGGAGTATCGCACGCCCGGAATATATTATAAGAGTGTCCTGAAGGGTGCCCGCATGGTTGCGGGTGAGTGCTCCAAAGATGTAATATTTGAGTAGACTCGCATTTTGTTATCCTGTGCGCTGAAGACTTTGTTCATATGCGCTAAGCAACGCTTGTTAATTTAAAATATTACCTTCTGTGCGGCCATTTATCAAATCTGAGAGATGGCAAGTCGTCGGCTTCAGCCCCCATGCCACCTGGGGTGTTCGGGATAAACTTGAGCGCTCTTGTTCCCATTTTTGGGTCCATCTAGGGAGGCGTTCAACACAACGAATGAGGCAACCGGACTTATAATGCTTGAACACTCTCACTTAGCCATAGAATTCTATAATTTTAAATTTCGGCGAAGCCCCTAGTGTTCGGAAGACCGAGTTCGAGGCGCTATCCACGACTGGGCCGGACAAAGCCGGTTCCTTGCTCTAAGCGGCATAAGTCTTTAGGGACTCAAAAAGACCTCTCGAACAGCGACCAGCTCTCGCCTTATCATGATGGTCAGTTTTAGCTTTCTCCACTGAGGCGCTTGCCCAGCTCAACCGGGGCGCAATCGCAGTGGTTCTCCCAGTGCTACCTTAGCCGATACAACGGAACGTAAGGTACCAAAACATGGGAGCTGGGCAAACCCAACTATTGACCCAAGACATGATTCGGAGCCGATGCATATAATGCTATAAGTTCGGGGTGCCGCACTTGTGAAAGTGTTCAGACTTATCACACCATAATGTGGGGAACTTAAGCCCCTGGTGTATTCAGCCGTACCAAAGTGTACGGATGCAACATGTCATAAATGAACATATATATAAGAAAGAAATGCAGTTATAAGCAAAAAGCGATGCATTGTTTATTCCAGAAATACTGCCATGAATGCAGAACGATACAAATAGTGCTGTAAGCAGGGGATGGGACTATGAAACATGTCCCCCTCCAGGGGTAGGCTGCGGAATGGTGTGTAAAACAGATTTAATGCTCATAATGGAGACCACCTGAGTGTTCGTCGTAGCTTTTCTCCATCCCTGGCTGTTGCATCGTGAGTTCGGCAGGTCTACTGCCGGACAGGCCCTCTAGTAAGTGGAGTCCTGTGGATAAAATAAAAAAGAAGAAGAAAAAAGATTACACACTTGGGAGCCCCTGGTGTGGTTGAGCCGCACTCTAGGCCTGTTGTGGTCGTGCCCCTCCCCCTATGCCCATGGTATCTCCAGAGCGTAATGATGTACGCGAAGGACCAGTCTTGCAATTTTGCAAGGGCTGGGGTTGGGGCCGCATTGCTACGCATGCTCGGGACGTGCCAGGTGGTCTTGTTGTAGGTTACTCCGGGCGCGTTTGTCCGTGTCCGGTCGCTTAGCGGCCGGACTCGAAAATTGCCTTAAGAGGCTGCTCTGTACTTCTGCCGCGAGAGCCGCTATGTGTTCCTCCATTCGCAGGGAGCGTTCAGTGTTTCCGTTGACCGTAATGACTCCTCGAGGGCCTGGCATCTTGAGCTTGAGGTATGCGTAGTGCGGCACCGCGTTGAACTTTGCGAACATGGTTCGTCCGAGCAGAGCATGATAGCCGCTGCGGAACGAGACTATATCAAAGATTAACTCCTCGCTTCGGAAGTTATCCAGGGATCCGAAGACCACTTCCAGTGTAACTGAGCCTATACAATTGGCCTCTACACCTGGTATGACGCCTTTGAAGGTCGTCTTTGTGGGTTTAATCCTTGAGGGGTCTATGCCCATCTTGCGCACTGTATCCTAATAAAGTAGGTTCAGGCTGCTGTCGCCGTCCATCAGGACTCTAGTGAGGTGAAATCCATCGACGATTGGGTCTAAAACCAATGCGGCGAATCCGCCGTGGCGGATACTAGTGGGATGGTCCCTTCGATCAAAGGTGATCGGGCAGGAGGACCATGGGTTGAACTTCGGGGCGACTGGCTCCATCGCGTATACGTCCCTGAGTGCACGCTTCCGCTCCCTCTTGGGTATGTGAGTTGCGTATATCATGTTCACCGCCGCACTTGTGGGGGGAAACCCTTCTGTCCTCTATTGTTCGGTGGCCGGGTCTCTTCCTCGTCATCGCTATGCAGCCCTTTGTCATCGTTTTCGGCAATTAACTTGCCTGCCTGCTTGAATACCCAACAATCCCTGTTGGTGTGATTAGCTGGCTTTTCGGGGGTGCCATGTATCTGGCAAGAGCGGTCGAGTATTCGGTCCAAATTGGACGGACCCGGAGTAGTTTTTTTGAATGGCTTTTTCCGCTGACCGGGTTTAGAGCCTCTGAATCCGGCGTTGACTGCCGTATCCTCAGTGTTATCGCCGTTAACGCGGCATTTATTTTTGTTACGACGCGACCTGCCATTGCGGTCCTTGATATCCGGACTGCCAGAGTTTTTGCTGAGGTTGTTACTGCGGGCTAGCCAGCTGTCCTCTCCCGCACAGAAGCGGGTCATGAGTGATGTGAGGGCTGCCATGGATTTCGGCTTTTCCTGTCCTAGGTGCCAGGCCAGCCACTCGTCGCGGATGTTATGCTTGAAGGCTGCGAGAGCCTCTGCATCCGGACAGTCGACGATTTGATTTTTCTTTGTTAAGAACCGTGTCTAGAACTGTCTGGCCAATTCGTCTGGCTGCTGAATTATGTGGCTTAGGTCATCGGCGTCTGGTGGTCGCACATATGTGCCCTAGAAGTTATCAAGGAATGCGACTTCCAGGTCCTCCCAACACCCAATTGATTCTGCTGGCAAGCTGTTAAGCCAATGCCGAGCTGGTCCTTTAAGCTTGAGTGGGAGATATTTGATGGCGTGAAGATCGTCACCGCGGGCCATGTGGATATGAAGGAGATAGTCTTCGACCCAAACTGCGGAGTCTGTTGTGCCATCGTAGGATTCAATGTTCACGGGTTTAAACCCTTCAGGGATTTGATGATCCATTACTTCATCTGTGAAGCATAGTGGGTGTGCGGCGCCTCTATATTGGGCTATATCACGACGTAGCTCAAGGGAGCTTTGTCTACTGTGTTCGGCCCGGCCGGAGTTGCTGTATCCGGCGTGACGGTAGTCGTCGCGTGTCGTGGGGCGCCCACGTGATCCGTAGATCGATCTTGATTGTCTTGCCTTATCCTCCAATATGTCTCGCAAGTCCGGCGCATTCCCCTGGCTTTGTACTTTTCGAGCGGTGCTGGGGTACGGTTCTAGTGGAGGGCCTAGAGGCCTCTCTGTCGCGGCCACGAGGTGGTCGGTCCGCCGTATTGTGCGCTGGTGATGCAGGTTTATATGCCTCCTCCTCTAATCAGGGGAGCAACTTGCGCTTGGGGTAGCTTTTGGAGGGGCGTTCGAGTTCATGCTCTTCGGCCGCAAGGACTTCAGTCCATCTGTCAGCTAGCAGGTCTTGATCAGCTCTAAGCTGTTGCTGCTTCTTCTTTAGGCTGTTTGCCATGGCCATTAGCCTACGTTTGAAACGCTCTTGTTCGACGGGATCCTCGGGCACGACGAATTCGTCGTCGTTGAGGCTTGCCTCGTCTCCGGAGGGAGGCATGTAATTATCATCCTCTACCTCTTCGTCTGCCGCTCTCTCATGAGGGCTGGCTTCTCCGTCCTCCTGTGCTGAATCTTGCTGGAGGGGGTTCTCTTCGGCACTCTCTGGGGTGTTATTATCTCCGGTGCCAGAATCTCCATTCTTGCTGTGGCGGGATTTAGAGCGGCGCCGCTGACGCCGGCGCTTGGGCTGTTTCTTGGAGGGGTCTTCCTCCGCTGCATCCTCGCCATTCCCATCCTTTGGGATGTCCACCATGTATATGTCGTATGACGAGGTGGTCTTCCAGTGCCCCGTAGGCACTGGTTCTTGGTCGTCTCCGGCATCGTCGTCCATACCGTCGATGTCTTCAGAGTCGTAGTCTAGCATGTCGGTTAGATCGTCGACAGTGGCTATAAAGTGGGTGGTGGGTGGGCTTTGAATTTCTTCATCGTCCGCATCCCATCTGTCCTGGCCGCAGTCCAGCCAGGGCTCTCCTGATAGCGAGAGATACCTTAGCGAATTCAGGATGTCGCCGAAAGGTGAGTGTTGAAAGATGTCCGCAGCGGTGAACTCCATGATCGGCACCCAATCAGATTCGATTGGGGGGGGGGGCGGGAGGTTCGGAGTCCGGATTGGAGTCTGGCACCTCGGAGTCACGAGCCTTACGAAGGATAAAGTCAGTATTCGGCTCCATCACCGTAGAGGTTCCAGCCCCCGAGGCGGTGTCTAGCCACCCATCCTCGATCTGCGTGGTCGGCTCCGTATTAAGGGTCGGAGCGGACTCATGTGCGGCCTCCAGGGCACTGTCCGGCAATAGAGCTAAATCATGCTCATCGTGACAGTGCGGCGCGCTCGGCTGTGGCTCGAATCCGTCGAAGATCAAGTCTCCGCGGATGTCGGCCGTGAAGTTCAGGCTTCCAAATCTGACCTGATGGCCAGGGGCGTAGCTTTCAATCTGCTCCAGATGGCCAAGCGAATTGGCCCGCAGTGCAAAGCCGCCGAAGACGAAGATCTGTCCGGGGAGAAAAGTCTCACCCTGGACCGCGTTGTTTTTGATGATTGAAGGAGCCATCAAGCCTATCAGTGACGACACAGAGGAACTCTCAATGAAAGCACCAATGTCGGTATCAAAACTGGCGGATCTCGGGTAGGGGGTCCTGAACTGTGCGTCTAGGCGGATGGTAACATGAGACAAGGGACACGATGTTTTTACCCAGGTTCGGGCCCTCTCGATGGAGGTAAAACCCTACTCCTGCTTGATTGATATTGATGATATGGGTAGTACAAGAGTGGATCTACCACGAGATCAAGGAGGCTAAACCCTAGAAGCTAGCCTATGGTATGATTGTTGTTCGTCCTATGGACTAAAACCCTCCGGTTTATATAGACACCGGAGAGGGCTAGGGTTGCACAGAGTCGGTTACAATGGTAGGAGATCTACATATCCGTATTGCCAAGCTTGCCTTCCATGCCAAGGAAAGTCCCATATGGACACGGGACGAAGTCTTCAATCTTGTATCTTCATAGTCTTGGATTCCGGCTGATGATGATAGTTCGGCTATCCGGACACCCCCTAGTCCAGGACTCCCTCAGTAACCTTACTTGGTGCTATATTTTTATTCGTCACATGATACATGTTTTGCTTGGAGTGTCATTTTTTTGTTGAGATTTGCTTGATGTTATTTAGAATAAGATTTTTTATATTTTATTTCAATAAAAAGTATCAAGGATAGTCTTCACCATGCTTAGTTTGCATGTTCATGAGTTGCTGTTTGAAAACAGAAAGTTGTCTGTCATTGCATAAATTCTCCAGAGAAGTCAGAATGTGATGAAAGCTTGAAATTTTGACACAATAAGCTATGATAAATTCTCTACAATGTGGTTTTTTTCATAATTTTGTGAGTTAATTAAGTATGGATACTTCTTCATCCTTTACAGACTATTCTATTTAGACAGATTGTTGTTATATTTTCATTGCTTGCATATGTTTGCTTGCTTAATGATTCTATTTGAGGATAGAAGTATTAAATATGCAGAGGCATTTAGTATGGAATTTGTAGTTATAATTTAGTAATTTGTATAGAATGATAATGTTTTGCATTGATTTATAGTAACGTATCTCATGAGTTCTTGTTGAGTTTTGTGTGGATGAAGTTCTTAAGATTTAAGAAAACCATGATATGAGAGGAATTAAGGAGACACAAGAGCTCAAGCTTGGGGATGGCCAAGGAATCCCAAATTAATATTCTAAGAAGTCTCAAGCATCTAAGCTTGGGGATGCCCAAGTAGGCATCCCACATTTCTTCATCCACAAATATCGGTTAGTCTCGGTTAAGCCTAAGTTTTTGCTTCTTCACACGATGTGTGCTATCCTTGGTGTGTCCTTTTATTTTCATTTTGCTTGCTGTTTGAATAAATACTTGGATCTGAAATCTCTATTTGGAGAGAGTTTTCACATAGCTACTTAATTGTTTGACTACTCATTGATCTTCACTTATATTTTTTGTAGTTTGTCATTTACTCTTGTGCTTCACTTATATCCTAAGAGTAAATAGTTGAATGAATCGAATATCAGAAAGTTGAAATTATCCATGTATCATATGCTTAGTAATATTTCACATTGAGTTTATAAAGTAAAATCTATTGAAGCTTGACAATCACAATATTTGTCATACAAGCAATTCATGAATGATTAGTATAAGAAAGAGAACTTTCACATACAAATATATTATCTTGGACATCTTCTATGATTGTGAATACCCACTAATTATTTTTAAACTTGAGCAAATTAGTTGAAGTTGGACAAGGAAGACAACATATGTTTGGGTATATTTGCATAGAAGCTATATTGTTATGGATCCTCCAACATGTGGTGGTTTCTTAGGATCTTTTGCTAGCCAAAAAATTGTACTAAGTAGAGATACTACTTCTGCATCCAAAAAACCCTTAAACCCAGTTTATTTCCATGAGTGTCCACCATATCTACCTATGGATTGAATAAGATCCTTCAAGTAAGTTGTCATCGGTGCAAAAAGCAATAAAAATTGCTCCTAGAATATGTATGACCTTTTATTGCAAGGGAAAATAACGTTTTACGAACTTGCGATGGTAAAGAAATAAAAGCGATAGTTTGCATAATAAAGGTTGCTATTACAAGAGGTAATATAACGTGATGTTCCTTTGCATTAAGGGCTTGCACATCCAAAAATAAAAACCTCATGACGACCTCTGCTTCCCTCTACAAAGGGCTATCTTTTAATTTTCCATATTTACTTTCATGCAAGAGTCAATAAGTATTCATTCTCATTTCAACCTCAATTATTCTCTAGTTTGCGAGCATTATGTGGTGGGGAAAGATCCAGACACATATATCCATCCAAATATATTTGATCATGAATTATTATTGTTGACAATTATCTTTTATGATAAGCATGTTGGGAGGAGAAACATTTAAGCCCCTATCTTTCTTTGTGTTTGATGGATGCTATTTGTTCTAAAAATATGCTTTGAGTACCAGCAATCATAGAAGACTATATGATAATTGAGTATGTGGAGCTCTTACTTAGACTTCATTGAGAATAAGTTGAATTGCATTTGTTTGGTGACTAAGAACATATGTTGTTAAGTTTCAGTTTCAAGAGAATGTGTTGTTCAAACCATAACATGTGAATAGATGGCTAATTTATCAACATGAGTTTGTGAGAAAGAGATGTTGTTTATAATGCTAGGAAAAGTGATTGAAATTATCATTGATCAAACTTATGCACTATGCTAGCATTCACACTTCATAAATTATTTCTTTTATCATTTACCTACTCGAGGACGAGCAGGAATTAAGTTTTGGGGATGCTGATACATCTCCAACATATCTATAATTTATGAAGTATTCATGCTATATTTAGATGAGTTTTATATGGTTTTGGTGTATTTTTATATTATTTTTATGGACTAACATATTGATCCAGTGCCCAGTGTCAGTTCCTGTTTTCTGCATGTTTTTTGTTTCACCGAAATACCATACCAAACAAAGTCCAAATGCGATAAAAATTTGTGGAGATTTATTTTGGAATATATGTGATTTTTGGGAGGAAGAATCAACGCAAGATGGTTCTCGAGGGCCCCATGAGGCACCAGGGTGCGGCCTACCCCCCTGGTCGCACCCACGTGGCTTGTGGGCACCTCCTAGGTCGGTTGACGCCATTCTTTTGCTGCAAGAAAGAGAATATTAGGATAAAAACCCTCAAAATTTCATCTCAATCAGAGTTACGGATCTCCCACAATATAAGAAACGGTTTTTTTGCCAGAAACAGGAGCGTAGAAACAGAAGAGAATAGAGAGATAGATCCAATCTCGGAGGGGCTCTCGCCCCTCCGGGCGTCATGGAGGCCAATGACCAGCGGGGAAAACCTTTCCCCATCTAGGGTGAGGCCATGGAGGAGGAAGCCCAAGGGAGAGACTCTCTCCCCCCCACTCTCTCGGTGGCACCGGAGTGCCGCCAAGGGAATCATCACCATGGTGATCATTTTCATCAACATCACCGTCTTCATCACCTCCCTCATCTATTTTTAGCAGTCCACTCTCCTGCATATCGCTGTAATCCCCTACTTGAACATGTTGCTTTATGCCACATATTATCATCCAATGATGTGTTGCCATCCTATGATGTTTGAGTAGATTTCTTTTGTTGTTTGGGTTGATCGATGATCTTGATTGGTTTGAGTTGTATGTTTTACTTTAGTACTGCCGTATGGTGCCTTCCATGCCACGCGCACATGGGGGATTCCCGTTGTAGGGTGTTTCAATACGTTCATGATTCGCTTATAGTGGGTGGCTAGAGTGATAGAAGCTTACACCTGAGTAAGGGGGTTGTTGCGTATGGGAGTAAAGGGGACTTGATACTTAATGCTATGGTTGGGTGACACGTCTCCAACGTATCTACAATTTTTTATTGTTCCATGCTATTATATTATCTATTTTGGATGTTTTATATGCATTAATATGCTATTTTATATTATTTTTGGGACTAACCTATTAACCTAGAGCCCAGTGCCAGTTTCTGTTTTTTCCCTTGTTTTAGAGTTTCACAGAAAAGGAATATCAAACGGAGTCGAAACGGAATAAAACTTTCGTGATGATTTTTTCTTGGACCAGAAGACACCTATGAGACTTGGAGAGGATGTCAGAAGACCTACAAGGAGACGACAAGCCGTAGGGGCGTGCCCCAGGGGGGTGCCCCCTGGCTTGTGGTCCCCCTGGAGGTCCTCCAACCCTAAATTTTTCTCCATAAATACCCAAATATTCCCAAACCAACAGAAGCGTCCACCCAAATACTTTTCCACCGCCGTAAGCCTCTGTTGCCGTGAGATCAATCTTGGGACCTTTTCCGGCAATCTGTCAGAGGGGGATTCGATCACGGAGGGCTTCCACATCAAACTTATTGTCCTACCGATGATGTGTGAGTACACAGACCTACGGGTCCATAGCTAGTAGCTAGATGCCTTTTTCTCTCTCTTTGATCTTCAATACAATATTCTCACTGGTGCAGAGACGTGCTATACAAACGGTTTTTACCCCCTTTCCGCGACGGCATTCTGAACCGTCACTAAGTGAGTGTGTGCGATAGGGGGGGTCCTTCTCACATGACCCAGAAACCGTCGGGGATAGGCCCTCCTAGCACACAGGCTGGGGCAAAATGAGTTCATGTGCAATTGGGCAAGGCATCGAAACCCAATCGTTTTCGTTCACATGTACATCCCACATGGTGAATCCTAGAAAAACATTTCCGTCCGTATGTATATCACACATAACTTTTAGTGTGGAAACGTTTGTGCAAGGTGGCCTAACGCAAATAGTTCTCTACTAGAAGCCGTGTGTGATTGTTAGTTGATCGAACACACCTACTTTCTAGAAACCATGTGGGTTGTTTGAGTTCATCACACACGGTGTTGTCTGAGTAACTAATAGAAAACCTCAATAAGCAGGGTAATTAGCCTATTATTGATAATCCATGTAGTAATCAAATTGAAATTTCTTATAAAACACACCAGATATTTCATATTCGTATAACGGCAACCAGGATTTCATAATCGAATTACATCAGATAGCTTCAACACTCAGTTACGCCATTGCACAACAACACCAACTTCCACATGCAACATCGAAAACCTTTGGAAAGTAGCATCATACACAGTAAATAGATAGATGAATCTCATCGGGAAACTGTAGAAGTGGAAGGCAAATATTGAGCCTTCAGTGATGTTGAATGTCCTTGCAACTTTAGGCCAGTGGCTATGGATAATTGCTCACCCAACCTACTTCAATATTGTACCGTGGGTGTTGAATGAATACCTTCCTCGCCTCTTGACCATGCAGGTGGTTTGGTAGGTAATCATCGGTGAACTGCTTTAAAAAGTACTGAAGACAAAGATATGCAAAAATCACTGTTATAAAATTTGAAATGGCGCAAGGGGTAAAAACAAGGTAAAGGAGTTAGTACCATCCTATAGTTGACTGTTGTCTTCTTCATTGTGCAAACAAAGATCTTGTTGTTATTCATCGCAAGTTTCTTCATCATAATAATCTTTCTGGTTTCTTGACTTGACTGATATTCATGGACATCTCATTTCCCCATATGCACAATGGGTCGAACAGTGGGTCTAAGCCTCTGACAGCAGGTCCTACATGTGCAAGACCAAATTGTAAGAAACCTAAATATTAGAATGATTCCTGCAACTGCACAATAATGTGCAATTAGCAAAAGGACCATGCATGAGCAAACCTCGATGGTAAACCATAGTGTCTCCCATTGTTTCCGTGCAACACACATAGGAAGATCTTGATCAGGTTAACTGAGAGTTGCCATACTATCAGTAGAATATGTATTGAGTACATCCAAATTCGATTTATTTCTCACATGCATAACAATACTGTAGGACCTTGAAGTATGTCTATAGGGGGGTGATTAGACTACTTGACCAATTAAAAACTTAACATTTTCCCAATTTTATACTTTGGCAGATTTTAGCTATCTTTGGACAAGTCAAGCAATTTTCACACAATTCAAGCAAGCATGCAAAGAGTATATGAGCAACGGAAATTAAAGCATGCAACTTGCAAGAATGTAAAGGGAAGGGTTTGGAGGATTCAAACGCAATTGGAGACACGGATGTTTTTGTCGTGGTTCCGATAGGTGGTGCTATCGTACATCCACGTTGATGGAGACTTCAACCCACGAAGGGTAATGGTTGCGCGAGTCCACTGAGGGCTCCACCCACGAAGGGTCCACGAAGAAGCAACCTTGTCTATCCCACCATGGCCGTCACCCACGAAGGACTTGCCTCACTAGCGGTAGATCTTCACGAAGTAGGCGATCTCCTTGCCCTCACAAACTCCTTGGTTCAACTCCACAATCTTGTCGGAGGCTCCCAAGTGACACCTAGCCAATCTAGGAGACACCACTCTCCAAGAAGTAACAAATGGTGCGTTGATGATGAACTCCTTGCTCTTGTGCTTCAAATGATAGTCTCCCCAACACTCAAATCTCTCTCATGGGATTTGGATCTGGTGGAAAGAAGATTTGAGTGGAAAGCAACTTGGGGAAGGCTAGAGATCAAGATTCATATCGTAGGAATGGAATATCTTGGCCTCAACACATGAGTAGGTGGTTCTCTCTCAGAAATGGTAAGTTGGAAGTGTAGGTTTAGTCTGATGGCTCTCTCCACGAATGAAGAGGAGGTGGAGGGGTATATATAGCCTCCACACAAAATCTAACCGTTACACACAATCTACCAAACTCGGTGGGACCGAATTAACAAACTTGGTCGGACCGATTTAGTAAACCTAGTGACCGTTAGGATTTTCGGTGGGAACGACATGCAACTCGGTAGGACCGATATGGTTAGGGTTAGGCATAATGTAATCTCAGAGAGACTGATTACACAAACTCGGTGAGACTGATTTTGGTAATAAGCTAACTAGAGAGTTGGTCAGGTAAACTCGATGGGACCGATTCGCTCTTTTCGGTGAGACCGAAATGTTACGAAAAGGAAACAGGGAGTTTACATTGCAATCTCGGTGGGACCGATCGCTCACTTCGGTTAGACCGAAACGTTACGAAGGGAAACAGAGAGATTACAATCCCATCTCAGTGAGACCGAGATCCCTATCGGTGAGACTGATTTGCGTAGGGTTTGTGGCAGTGGCTATGACATATGAACTCGGTGGCGCCGGATAGAAAGAATTGGTGGGACCGATTTTGACTTTGGGTTTAGGTCATATGTGGATGTGAGAAAGTAGTTGAGGGTTTTTGGAGCATATCACTAAGCTCTTGAAGCAAGAGGCTCATTAAGCAACACCTCATCCCTCCTTGATAGTATTGGCTTTTCCTATAGACTCAATGTGATCTTGGATCACTAAAATGTAAAATGAAGAGTCTTGAGCTTTTGAGCTTGAGCCAATCCTTTGTCCTTGATATTTTGAGGGATCCACTTTCATCATCCATGCCATGCCATTCATTGAGCTTTCCTGAAATATCTGTCTTAGAATAGCATTAGCTCAATGAGCTATATGTTGTTATGAATTACCAAAACCACCAAGGGATAGTTGCACTTTCAATCTCCCCCTTTTTGGTAATTGATGATAACATATAGATCAAAGCTTCGACAAATGATTATAAGATTGAAAAACATCGTCGCTTTGAGAAGTATGTGATAAGCAAGAGCTCCCCCTAAATTTGTGCATAGTTTAAGATTTGCTTTGGACTGCAAATGCACAAGGAATTAGGCTCATGGGTTACTCTTCCATGTCACATACATCTTGGTGGAGCGCTCAAAATAATAAAGATTGAATACATGCACTCATCACCAAGCAAAGTGTATGATCATATAAGGATAGGTAACAAGCATAAGTGTAGCTTATGATCAAACACATGATCATCAATGTCTCACAGGTAATAGCATAGTATCTGAAGCAATCAAAAGCAAACGAAGTTTAACCACCAAAGCAAGAGAGAACAAAAAGCAACACTCTCTCTCTCTCGAAGCCTATGATCTATACATTTTTCTCCCCCTTTGGCAACAAGTTACCAAAAAGTTCATAGAAAATGCATAGTGCTAGATCGACTCTCAGGCTTGATCTTCAGGTGGTGGTGTAGAGATGGCTCCTTGGGCGAAGGCTTCAGTTGATGTGGATGGAGCTGGAGGAGTTGGTGCTGGAGCTGGTTGCACTGGAGCTGTAGGAGCTGTAGCTAGTGCAGATGATGTGGCTCTGGTGTCTGTCACAGGCACTGCAGTTGACCTCTGAGCTCTAGGCACTCTGGCAAATGCATCAGTGGTTGTCTTGCCCTTCCTCTCCTGCATGTCATCCTGGAGCTGCTCCACAACTGACTGAATCTCAATTACTTTGACATCTAGATCATAGAATTTTTGTTCCATGATTCTTTCCAGGCTCTCCTGGTTTTGAGTTAGGGCGGCCAACCCCTTCTCAATCCTCGGTGTTGATGCTATCAAGTAACCAAGCTGCTCCTGCTTGTTCTTCAAAAAGTACTCAGATGCCTCCTCTTGAGTTGGCATCTTGGCAGCCTTCTCTTTCTTTGCTTTCTCCTTCTTCTCTTGAGCTTGCACTGATGATGGTTCATTCTCATTCATCACAACTTGATTGTCCTCAAAGTCTGGATAGATAGCAAAATGTTCCTTATCCAGCAAGTATGTGCCTGTGCCCATCTTTGAGTTAATCAGCTCCTGAATCTGTGGGGCATATCCACAACTTCTCTTCTGGTCTGCCGCTGTCCTCTTAATGGTCTCAACAATGAGGCTCATGACCTTGAATTTTTGTGGCACATCAAACAAGTGTAGCCAGTTTATAGCATGCCCTCTAATCATGTTGTGGTCACCTGACTTGGGCAAAAGAGTATGCCTTAGGATCCAGTTGATTGTTGGGAGTCCTGACAGAAGAAAATGAACTGACCCAAACTTATGTGTCTCAATTGCAGCATCTGGGATCTCCTTGTACATATGAGCCATGGTATTGTGATCCATCTTCTTCTTGGCATAGACATCCAAGTCATCTTCACTCTCCTTTGGGGCATTGATCAGATTGGCCCATTCCTTAATGGTTGACTGGTACCTTGTACCCTCTGACATCCAAACTATCCTGCCATCTGGATAGAAGTGTGCTGTGGAGTAGAATTGCATAATGAGCTCATCATTCCACTTTGTGAGCTTCTGCCCAACAAAGTCTGCAACTCCACAAGCAATGAAACTGTCTTGCACTCCAGGATAGTGTTTTTCATTTTCCTTCATGTAGGTCCAGTCGACCCACCTCATATCACACACTATAGGCTTCTTGTCCAACAGCACTATCTCATAGAAATCCTGTTGTTCCTTAGTGTGGAACCTGTAATCAACAACGGTCCTTCTCCTGGTAGCATATGGATCTAACAGCCTCCACAGTCTGAGTCCTGCATCCTTTCTTAACTTCATGTTCTCAGCCACAGGATGAGCATCATTGTGGTCTGGAATCTTTGGCTTTAGCTTCCTCAGGACTTGTCCTTCATCATCTTCCTCATCAGCAACTTCAGGCACTGGGGCCTTGTTCTTCTCAACAGCTGGAATACTCCTGGTATTCCTCTTTGGTGCAATCTTGGGCTTGGGGGCAGCTTTGGGTGCTTCTTTGGGCTTTGATGTTGCAGCCCCTGACTTTATAGCATCACCCATCAGCTTTTGTGCCTTGAGTGCTGGTGCAGCAACCTCTTCTTCCTCCTCAGAGTCTCTCCTCATAGAGGGGTTGCCAAGAACCTTGGCAATAGTGGTTCTGGCTCTCTTCTTCTTCTTATCTTGATCAACAGCTTCATCCTCTGACTCAATGGTAAACTTCATGGTTTCTCCAGTGGGAACCTTCTTGGGTTTGGAAGTGGTAATTCTTCTTGCAGGTGCCTCTTTGGGATCAGGCTTTTCAGGTATTTGAGTTGATCCTCTGACCTTCAGCATAGGTGTCCTCTTGGCAGGGACCTTCCTATTGAGTCCAGGCTTTGTGTTATTTGCTGAGCCATACTCCTTTTTGAGCACTACCTTCTTGGAAGTAGCCTCATCTTCTTCTGCCATATAATCCTCATCCTCATATTCTGAGGTTCTCTTCTTCCTTGTCCTAGTGGCAGCTTTAGGCAAATTGCTTGGGGTGCTCCTGCTGCCATCATCTGAAGTGCTAGAGGGACTAGTGCCCTCACTCATGTGATTGTGCACTTCTGACTTGTTCTGACTATCACTTTGGTCTGACATGCTGCAAACTCTAACTAATGACCCTGTGAATAGTTATAGATGAGATAGAATGGATGAGCATCACAAAATGTAGAGATTTTTTTGCAAAAGAATGATTCAAAAACTTAGTTTTAGTTTTCCACAGAAAGCATTTCGGATCAACCGATTTTCAAACTCGGTGATACCAAAGCAGTTTTGGAACCTAAACTAGTGAACTCGGTCAGACCGAGTCACAGTTCGGTGGCACCGAGACTGCTAGGGTTTCACAAAGTTCTAAAATCGGTCACACCGATTAGCAATTCTCAGTCAGACCGAGAGTTACTAGTGCAATGGCGTTAGCCACATCGGTGGGACCGAGTTTTTCAACCCGGTGGGTCTGAGATGGTTTCGGCGGAAACCTAACCCTAAATTTTCAAATCGCATCTATTCTAAGGATTGTATTGACTGGATAGGAGCGTTTCAATCGTGGAAAGAATCATAATGAACACAATGTGCTAGGAATCGGACGGGGATAGCACTGTGATCGAGTCCATACCCTAGCTTGGCGATGAACTCGCTACGGCGGCAACGGCGGGGGTGAATTCCGTTGACGGCGGCGGAGACCAGCAACAGGAGGCGGCTGGCAACGAGGAGACGATCTGGAGACCCTGGAGGCAGAGCGAGCTATGCACGGGCGAAGGGGTTTGGAGAAAGTTTCCAAATTTTTGCCCGTGAGTATATATAGCCTGACCCTGTCGGTGTGACTGAGTGGAACAACTCGGTGGCACCGAGATGCATAACTGTATATAGTTACAGCAACTCGGTGTGACCGAAAAGTTCAAATCGGTTGCACCGAGATTGAAAACTTAGATCGACTTAGTGATCTCGGTTGGACCGAAATGGAGGAATCAGTCAGACCGAGAATCACAAAGAAGTTTTGGAAGTTTAAGTCTATGACGAATTGTGGACTCCGAGTGCTCCTCACACAGAGTGGTTCGAATCTGACTTGATCAAATTTTGCGATGTAGCATGAATAGAGTTTGAGATGAGAAAAGCATAGATAGCTAGAGAGGGCTCTTAGGCATTCTTGTCCATCCACTTGGCCAACGAAAAAGAGACCAATCAATCAAAGCAACAAGTGGATGTCCTCGAATGAGTAAAATATGCAACCAACATGCTCACACAATAAAATGGCAAATGAAATATGTGGCAAAGCATGCACAACCAATTCTAGCATCTATCAAACAATTGGCGATGACTAGGTCATCTATATATGAGTATATTGACTTAGGAGTCAAATGAGAACATTTGATCATAGGTCATACTCATTGTTTAAGCTCAAGTGGGGTTACCACTTTTACATAATGCATTGATGTGTTCACATAATTAGAGTTGCTTTGACTCAATTCTTAGAGTTAAGCCCCCCCTAGATGTGAGATCCCCCTTAGAGGGATGAACTAACCTTGGGTTTTGTCGATGATGACTTCATGTAGGTGTTGAAGATGTGGATGCTCAATGTTGATGTAGATCATTTGGAGCAATCCTTTGGAGTGAGTTGCACTTTAAATACCTACATGGGTTAGCCCCACAAGGAACAAACAAGAATATCCATAGACATAGAGTGATGCACACACAAGATGATGTCCATGAAATCATTAGGTTACCTTGTCCCTTGCCTTACCAACATGAGGGTTTGTGACTCCTTGAACTAGTGCAAGATGTGGAAGTTGATTGCACTTGTCCTTGCCATAATGATATGAGTGAAGAATGTTGGCAGAGTCACCCTCAAGAACACTCTAGTTCTTATTCTTCGGGATCCACATCATCTTGATGGGAATCCTTGGAGTTGTAGTTGTACTTGATGAAGTAGAACTTGACGTAGTCTTGGGAACCCACTTGACCAAGGCCTTAGGTGCTTCTTCAAATGCATCAATCTCCTCTTGAAGCTCGTCCTTGCCTTTGTTCTTGTGGTCTTGTGGTGGAAGATCATCTTGTGCTTGTGTTCCCTTGAAGGAAGTAGGATCATACTTCTCTTGTTGAGGAACAAACTTCGTCTTGGGGTATTGATCTTCTTCCCACTCAACTCCATTGGCATTGAACTTTCGTTCAAAACCAACACCTTGATTCTTCCGGTGCCTTCCTTGCTTGCGTACAATTTCCTCGAATTGCTTACTCCCGGCAAGGCTCTTGTATACACCTTTCTCTATAATTCCCTTCAATAAGCTATTTTCCTGCTCAAGTGTAACTTGGCTAAGAGAATCATTAGTGGAATCAATAGAACTACTAGAAGCAACAATATTGGATTTGACATTATTATTGTTACTACTAGAGGAAGGATCTTTCTTGTACTTGTTACTAGACTTGACTTGAGGCATGTAAGTAGATAAGAGTAAACGCTTGGCAATGTAAGAAGAACTTTTCTTACGGAGATCATCATTGATTGCCTTTAAGAACTCATGCTCTTGCTCAAGATTGAGCTTTTCAAAGCATAACTTCTCATGAGCCCTTAAAAGTTCTTGATGATCTTCGAAGATAGTTTAATGGGCTAACTTAAGAGTGTTTAGTTCTTTAGTTAGAAGCTCAATCTTCTCCTTATCATTGTCATTCGTTTTATCTTGATTAGCATGGTTAATTGACGTTTCATCATAGTATTCATCACTAGAGTTGTCAATAAGTAAATCATCATCACCTAGCAAGTCATCTTCATCACTATTGAAATCAACATACTCGGGGTGTGTTACCTTTGGACCTTTGGCCATGAAGCATCTTCCAATTCCTTCATTTGGTGAATCAAATATGTCGTAGGAGTTGGTTGACACAAGTGCTAGACCGGCAACACCTTCATCTTGAGTATATTCGGAGTCGGAGTGATAGCTTCTCTCAGAGTGATTGTCGGAGTCGGAGCCGGATACCCATTCACCAACATGAGCTTGATGTCTTCGTTTTGTGTAGCTCCTTGAAGACTTGTCCTTCCTTTCCGAATCCTTGCTTCTCCGTAGGGTCTTCATCCATAACGATCATCTCTACTCCTCCTCTCTCTTGGTGGTGATTCTTCTCTTTTACTTCTTCTTTTTGGAGAATCTTCTCTTCTTTTGTAGGGTGTCGTACACTCATTGGAATAGTGTCCGGGTCTCCCATAATTGTAACAATTGCGCTCCCGACTAGAAGATCTTTTGTCATTGTAGGACCTTGACTTAGAGCTTCTTTCTTTGCTTCTACTCTTGTAGAATTTGTTGAAGTTCTTCACCATTAAGCTCAATTCTTCATTGAAGATTTGTTTCTCACTTGATGATGTGGGGGCTTCACATGAGGCTTTGTAAGCACCACTTGACTTGTTGTGAAGTTCCTCCTTATCCTTGAGTGACATCTCATGAGCAACAATTCTTCCAATGACTTCCGTTGGCTTGAGATCTTTGTAATTTGGCATCATTTGGATCAATGTGCACACGGTATCATACTTTCCATCCAATGCTCTTAGGATCTTCTTGATGATGAATCTGTCAGTCATCTCTTCACTCCCTAAGCCGACAATCTCATTTGTGATAAGAGCAAGACTAGAGTACATTTCAGCGACACCTTCACCATCCTTCATTTTGAACTTGTCAAGCTGACTTTGGAGCACATCCAACTTGGATTCCTTGACAGAGTCGGTACCTTCATGCATATAAATCAAAGTATCCCAAATTTCCTTTGCATTCTCAAGACGGCTGATTTTGTTGAATTCCTCGGGGCACAAGCCATTGAAGAGGATATCACAAGCTCTAGCGTTGTATTGCAGCATCTTCAATTCTTCTGCGCTAGCTTCATGGTTCGGCTCTCTCCCATCAAAGAATTCACCTTGCAAGCCAATACACACAATAGCCCAAACGACGGGGTTATGTCCGAGAATATGCATTTTCATCTTATGCTTCCAACTAGCAAAATTAGTACCATCAAAGTAAGGACCTCTACGGTGATAATTTCCCTCGCTAGACGCCATACTCTTCTAGGTTGTGAAACCAAGGCTATGACCACCAAAAGCTATGGAAATCAAAGCAAATGGAGACCAAAGCTCTGATGCCACTTGTAGGACCTTGAAGTATGTCTAGAGGGGGGGTGATTAGACTACTTGACCAATTAAAAACTTAACCTTTTCCCAATTTTAGACTTTGGCAGATTTTAGCTATCTTTGGACAAGTGAAGCAATCTTCACACAATTCAAGCAAGCATGCAAAGAGTATATGAGCAGGGAAATTAAAGCATGCAACTTGCAAGAATGTAAAGGGAAGGGTTTGGAGGATTCAAATGCAATTGGAGACACGGATGTTTTTGTCGTGGTTCCGATAGGTGGTGCTATCGTACATCCACGTTGATGGAGACTTCAACCCACGAAGGGTAACGGTTGCGCGAGTCCACGGAGGGCTCCACCCATGAAGGGTCCACGAAGAAGCAACCTTGTCTATCCCACCATGGCCGTCGCCCACGAAGGACTTGCCTCACTAGCGGTAGATCTTCACGAAGTAGGCGATCTCCTTGCCCTTACAAACTCCTTGGTTCAACTCCACAATCTTGTCGGAGGCTCCCAAGTGACACCTAGCCAATCTAGGAGACACCACTCTCTAAGAAGTAACAAATGGTGCATTGATGATGAACTCCTTGCTCTTGTGCTTCAAATGATAGTCTCCCCAACACTCAACTCTCTCTCATGGGATTTGGATCTGGTGGAAAGAAGATTTGAGTGGAAAGCAACTTGGGGAAGGCTAGAGATCAAGATTCATATGGTAGGAATGGAATATCTTGGCCTCAACACATGAGTAGGTGGTTCTTTCTCAGAAATGGTAAGTTGGAAGTGTAGGTTTAGTCTGATGGCTCTCTCCACGAATGAAGAGGAGGTGGAGGGGTATATATAGCCTCCACACAAAATCTAACCGTTACACACATTCTACCAAACTCGGTGGGACCGAATCAACAAACTCGGTCGGACTGATTTAGTAAACCTAGTGACCATTAGGATTTTCGGTGGGACCGACATGCAACTCGGTTGGACCGATATGGTTAGGGTTAGGGCAGAACGTAATCTCGGTGAGACCGATTACACAAACTCGGTGAGACCTATTTTGGTAATAAGCTAACCAGAGAGTTGGTCAGGTAAACTCGGTGGGACCGATTCGCTCTTTTCGGTGAGACCGAAATGTTATGAAAAGGAAACAGGGAGTTTACATTGCAATCTCGGTGGGACCGATCGCTCACTTCGGTTAGACCGAAACGTTACGAAGGGAAACAGAGAGATTACAATCCCATCTCGGTGAGACCGAGATCCCTATCGGTGAGACCGATTTGCCTAGGGTTTGTGGCAATGGCTATGACATATGAACTCGGTGGCGCCGGATAGAAAGAATCGGTGGGACCGATTTTGACTTTGGGTTTAGGTCTTATGTGGATGTGAGAAAGTAGTTGAGGGTTTTTGGAGCATATCACTAAGCACTTGAAGCAAGAGGCTCATTAAGCAACACCTCATCCCTCCTTGATAGTATTGGCTTTTCCTATAGACTCAATGTGATCTTGGATCACTAAAATGTAAAATGAAGAGTCTTGAGCTTTTGATCATGAGCCAATCCTTTGTCCTTGATATTTTGAGGGATCCACTTTCATCATCCATGCCATGCCATTCATTGAGCTTTCCTGAAATATTTGTCTTGGAAGAGCATTAGCTCAATGAGCTATATGTTGTTATGAATTACCAAAACCACCTAGGGATAGTTGCACTTTCAAATACCAAATTGTACCCACAGCAAATGAAAATCAAATTGCAGAATTGAACCAAATAGTTAAATGGACAGCAGACCAAATGAACCAAAACAGTTAACTAAGCATGACATTGCAGAATAGAAACATGTACTAGATGATAAGACAGTTAACAAAACAAAGAATGCTTGAGAATAGTACTATGAAATGTAGCAATTGTTGGACCAAACTGTTAACTGAACATTACATTTCAGAGGACCGAACTATTAACGGAACATCAGATTGCATATTAATATTACAAAGGGAAAATTACTGGAAGGCACTGCGGTGGCCTTGAGAAAACAACATGAACTGTATTTTAAAGTAGATAACCGCGTGGCGGTGTCGATGGTGGCCTCGAAGACGAGGTGTTCGTCCAAGATCTGGCGGTCGGCACGTATGGCAGCCATAGCAACCTCGTGCGCATGTGCGGACGCGATTTGCTTCTCCGCTGCCAGATGCTACTGAGCTCCATGTTATACTGCGTGCAAAATGGTTGTGGGCAACACTTAATTGGAGGATGGGGCTAGTGCTTTCGGTGGAAGGTGTTGCGCCATTGCTCAGGGCATGTGGGATGGGGAAGGAGGAGGATGGTGTGGGTGGGGTGTGGATTACCTAACCATATCGATGAGGCCGCATATCAAGAAGAAGGGTCGGTGACGAGGAGGCCGTGCAGCAAGAAGAAGGGTCGCCGACGAGGAGGCGGCACAGCAAGAAGAAGGGTCACCGGTGACGAGGGTAAGCTGCCAGTAAGCAGAAGTGAAGGTTTGAACTTGGAAAGCAAGGAGGAACAGTGGAAATGTTGCTTTTGGTGGGAGGGAGGGGGCGGGGAGATAGATATTTCTGCGATGGAAGAAAAAATTTGCTCGGTACTGCGAGAAACTGGCGTGCAAGTGTGGTTCAAGCGCGGGCGATGGACTGTAGACGATGAATCTTCCCGCGTAAGCCAGACAAGACGGCGCGCCAAGATATTTTATATCGCATCCCACACGATTCTTGCTAGTAAACTGTTTGTGGTATACCTGATTTTTTTCATTATGTTTTGAAAGACAAAATGGTGTTACGGAGGGAAAGGATGGTGTTTGAATTGCTAGAACATTTATGTATAGTGAACATGTAACTACATGAGTGTCGTGTTTAAATTTGGAATTATTCTGGGTTCGTTTGGCATTTTTATGCATTAATTGAGTTTCTAGGCATTTAATGTGCATAATTCAAATTTGAATTACAAGCACATGCTCCAGTGCACCAAAGTTTGTTGAAAAATCACATGTGTATCTTTGGGTGAATTTATAGGTCCCATGCAAGAAATGGGAATGAAATTCAAACATTTGGGCGTCGTGGCTCAGCTGAAAATATTGAGAAACTTGGTTTTTTAATTAATGTAAATCCAAAACACGCCTAAAAATCATGAAACTTGGCATGGTGTCATGACATGGCACCGACATGTTGTGGTAATTTTTTGGGCCGAATTGGGATAAGCTTCTTGCAAACTGGAGCTTCTCTCAAGAAGGCTCGTGGTTCCGAGAAGTAACGTGTCACCTCTGTGTGCGAAACGACATACACTGCCTTCTCCCGCCTTAATTTTTTTACATAGGAAACTTAGAACAAATAGGATTTTCGTGCTAAATTTTGGAATTATTCCGGGTTCGTTGGGCCTTTTTATACATTAATTGAATTTCTGTGCATTTAATGTGCATAATTTAAATTTGAACTACAAGCACATGCTCCAGTGCACCAAAGTTGGTTGAAAAATCACATGTGTGTCATTGGGTGAATTTGTAGGTCCCATGCAAGAAATGGGAATGGAATTCAAACATCTGGGCGTCGTGGCTTGGCCGGAAATATTGAGAAACTTGGTTTTTTAATTCCCGCAAATCCAAAACACGCCTGAAAATCATGAAACTTGGCATGATGTCATGACATGGCACCAACATGCCGTGGTGATTTTTTGGCCGAATTGGGACTAGCTTTGGTATAAGCTTCTTGCAAATCGGAGCTTCTCTCAACAAGGCTCGTGGTTCCAAGAGGGAACGTGTCACCTCCATGTGCGAAACGACATACACTGCCTTCTTCCGGCTTGATTTTTTTACACAGGCAGCTTAGACCAAATAGGAGTTTCGTGCTAAATTTTGGAATTATTCCGAGTTTGTTTGGCCTTTTTATACATTAATTGATTTTCTTGGCATTTAATGCACATAATTCAAATTTTAAGTACAAGCGCATGCTCCAGTGTGCAAAAGTTAGTTGTAAAATTATTTATGTGTACTTGGGCGAACTTCTAGGTCTCATGGAAGAAGTGGGAATGGAATTCAAACATCTGGGCGTCTTGGCTCGGCTGGAAACATCGAGAAACTTGGTTTTAAAATTCCCATAAATCCAAAACTCGCCTGAAAATCATGAAACTTGGCATGATGTCATGACATGGCCAACACGTTGTGGTAATTTTTTGTTCGGTTTGCAAAGGCGCACACATTAACAGTCAACAAAGTCATTTTGGAACAAGTGTTGTCACATTACAAATCGTAAACATAAGTAGGAAGATAATTAAAAAAGCCACATGCGGCAACGCCCGAAATACACAATGGCAAAAGAAGAAGGAAGAGAACGATCTGGCTCGCTGATCTCTATTTTCTTGATGCGTTGCTGCAGACTGCAGGAACTAGTCTCCGCGGCGAGCGGCGATGAGCTCTTTCGTGTCCTCAAGATGCTGCTTGAGAGCATCCACGGATTCCTCCACCAGCCTTTTGTGCTTGATGCGGAGCATGGCATTCGCGTCCTTTCTCAACGATGATGCCAGTCCTCTTCAACAAGGCAGTGGTCTCCTCCTACAGCTCCGCACTTCCGACGATCTTCTCCCTCAGCAGACCGCGCTCGGCCCGGAGCTTCGCATTGCTCTCCCTTAGTTGCCGGATGACGCCGGTAGCCTGTTCAAATGAGGCTTTCATGTTGTCCTGCAACCTCGCCCAGCTAGAGATCTGATCCATCTGGCTATGGACGATCGCATGCATGCGCCTGTAAGAGTCCCCGCCTGCCCGCAAGAGATTTTCCTAGGCCGTCGCGGTGCGGTAGGACATCTTCATTGCATTCACGGCGCGGAGGGACATCTCTGCTGCTTCTGCGACGCGGCCTGACCAGTCTGCTGCATCGATGGCGTGATGGGACCTCCATGCTTCTTCGGCCGTGCGGGGGGGACTTCTGTGCTGCTATGGCCACGCGGCGGGACATGTCAGCTGCTGATACGTCTCCAATGTATCTATAGTTTTTTATTGTTCCATGATATTATATTATCTGTTTGGATGTTTAATAGGCATTTATCTATTTTATATTATTTTTGGGACTAGCCTATTAACCGAGAGCCCAATGTTAGTTTCTGTTTTTTGCCTGTTTTCACTACTGGAATCAG